>OZ014519.1:651083872-651477872 GCA_963966055.1 Lathyrus aphaca
CAAGCGCCAATCTAGATTCCTGTCTCAAAGCCGGTACAAGCACCCATTCAGATACCTGCAGGGAAAGCTATGCCAGAATCAAAGTCAATGCCTCACAGTTCGAAATTTGTACCTTGGATTTATGGTAATACTACTCTTGGGAGAGGGAAACATAATACTACGCCTACCATCACTAATATAACAGGTATTGGAGGGATGACTCATAGCGGGAGAATATACATACCTGAGATATTTAAGAAGAATGTGCACGAAGGATCAAAAGGGAAAGAAACTACAGAAGTTGGTGAGGGATCTTCAAAGAAGAATGTGTCTCAAGAAGATGCTGAGGAATTTATAAGGCTCATAAAGAAAATTGATTATAGGGTGATAGATAAACTTGGTCAAACACCCTCTAAAATATATATGATATCCTTGTTACTGTGCTCAGACTCTCATCGTGAATCTCTACTCAAAGTCTTGAAAGAAGCTCATGTTACTAAGGATATAACAGTGGATCAATTTGATGGGGTCGTTGCTAATATCGTCACTAGTACTTGTTTAGATTTTAGTAGTGATGAATTACCTCATGAAGGGAAATTACACAACAAAGCCTTACACATATCAATCAAATGTCAAAATACTATTCTCTCAAGGGTGTTGGTGGATACAGGATCAGCTCTAAATGTCATGCCTAAAGACACTCTCATGAAACTAACTTCTTTAAGGACTTTTATGAAAGTTAGCACTTTAGTGGTGAAGGCTTTTGACGGTTCCAAAAGGATGGTAATTGGAGAAGTTGATATACCTATCATGGTAGGACCATATACCTATATGGTAATCTTCCAAGTCATGGACATTAATCCTTCCTATAGTTGTCTTCTAGGACAACCTTGGATTCATGTTGTAGGCACAGTCACTTCAACACTTCATCAAAAGTTGAAGTTCATATCCGGGGATAAGTTAATAATTGTGGATGGGGAGGAGGACATTTACGTCTGTCATCTATCTTCTTTCAAATATATAGAGGTGGATGGGGAAACTTTCTAAATCTCATTTCAAGATCTGGAAATTGCAACAGTTGATCGAAAATAAATCATTCAACAAAAAGGAGGCCCAAAGAAGATCATGGACTTAATAATGGATGGGGATACAAGGAGATGGGGTACACTTCTAGAAATTCCTGAAAAGAAGGATCGATTCGGGCTGGGTTACAAATCGACTAATCAAGGGGTTCCAAAGGCTTACAAACCAAAAAGTTTCTTCTTATAAATGAGACTTTCCATAGTGTTAGGTTCGGAGATCAAGATCAAGTGGCTGCAATAGAAAAATATGAGAAAAGGATGTTAAAATTGGTGTGTCAATGCTCACCAGATATTATCCTCAATAATTGGAAGGCTATCGAGATTCTTGAGATGATTTCTAGTTCAAACTAATTTTCTTATTTTTCATAATAATAAACTCCTTGCTATGCCCAAGGCAAGTGAACACAGCTTTGTAGGGCCACCCTTTGTTTCCTTGGTTTATTTTATCAATAAAGTTGCATTTGTTTTCAATTAAGATCTTTTTCTTTTCATTTGCGCTTCTTTCGAAAATGGCAAGACCTTTGCATTCAATACCTTCATTATATAAACAATTCACAAAAGAGGATAATAATAAATAAATAAAATTTACATGCAGATTTAAAAATGAACCTATTTAACATAACACTAACATAATCCCTATTGACTTTGAATTACCGATTAACCAAGCGGAAGAGGGTGATGAGGACGATTGTGATCTTCCGGAAGAATTAGCCAGACTGTTAAGCCAAGAGGACAAGGAAATACAACCTCACCAGGAACCAGTGGATATGATCAATCTGGGGACTGAAGAAGAAAAGAAAGAGGTCAAAGTCGGCACTTCTTTAAAGGGGGATATAAAGGAGAAACTGATCAAGTGTTTGCAAGAGTATACTGATGTGTTTGTTTGGTCATACCAAGATATGCCGGGGCTCGATACAAACATTGTTGAACATAAGCTTCCACTCATGCAAGAATTCCCTCCGGGTAAGCAGAAATTGAGAAGAACCAGACCCGACATGATCCTTAAGATCAGGGAAGAAGTCAAGAAACAGTTCGACGCAAGATTCTTAGTCGTTGTGAAATATCCAGAATGGGTAGCCAACATCGTGCCAGTACCAAAGAAAGATGGGAAAGTTAGGATGTGTGTTGATTATCGAGACCTTAATAGATTAAGTCCTAGAGATGACTTTCCACTACCTCATATCGATGTATTAGTGGACAACATCGCTCAGTTCTCGGTCTTTTCATTTATGGATGGATTCTCATGATATAATCAAATCAAGATGTCTTCTTCAGATATGGATAAGACTACATTTTTCACACCATAGGGTACATTCTGCTACAAAGTGATGCTATCCGGGTTGAAGAATGTTGGGGCAACCTATCAAAGAGCAATGTTGGCTCTATTGCATGATATGATGCACAAAGAAATAGAGGTTTATATGGATGATATGATCGCCAAGTCTCAAAATGAGGAGGATCATCTAGTAAATTTAGAAAAATTGTTCGAGCGCCTGATGAAATTTAAACTACGACTCAATCCAGCAAAATGTACTTTTGTAGTCCGGTCTGGAAAATTGTTGGGATTCATAGTCAGTCAAAGAAGGATCGAAGTCGATCCATATAAAGTTAAAGACATTCAAGAAATGCCAGCTCCGAAAATGGAGAAAGAATTTTGTGGTTTCTTAGGGAGACTAAATTACATTGCAAGGTTCATCTCACATCTTACTACTACTTGTGAACTGATCTTCAAACTACTCAGAAAAGATCAAACTATCGAGTGGAATGAGGATTGTCAAAAGGACTTCGATCGGATTAAGGAATATTTACAAGAGCCTCCTATTTTGGTCTCACCGGTTCCAGGAAGACCACTCATAATATACCTCACTGTGCTAGACAACTCTATGGGATGTGTACTGGGGCATCACGATGAAACAAGGAGAAAAGAACATGCAATCTACTACTTAAGCAAGAAGTTCACCAATTGCGAATCAAGATACTCCTTTTTGGAGAAGACATGTTGTGCACTTGTATGGGCCGCCAGACGATTAAGATAATACATGGTGTGCCATACTACTTTGTTGATATCAAGAGTGAATCTGATCAAGTACATATTTGAGAAACTAGCACTAACGGGGAGAATAGCAAGATGGTAAATGTTATTAACTGAGTACGACATCCAATATGTTACTCAAAAAACCATAAAAGGAAGTATATTAGGAAATCACCTGGAACATCAACCACTTGAGGACTATCAACCCATGCAATTCGACTTTCTAGATGAAGATGTTATGACTATGGAAGACGATCTTACTCCAGAAACTTATGAAGGACCTGAACTTGGGTCTCGATGGAACCTTATATTTGATGGAACCTCTAATGCAGAAGTACTTGGAATAAGAGCTGTTATAACTTCTCCAACAGGGTTTCATATTCCCTTTACATCTAGACTTTGCTTCCCTTGCACCAACAATATGGCAAAATATGAAGCATGCATCTTGGGAATTGATGAGGCAATCATTCTAAAGATCAATATCTTGGAGGTATATAGGGACTCATTCCGTGTCATTAATCAAATCAAGGGAGAATGGGGAGCACATAAAGATAAGATACAACAATATCGAGACCATATTCGATATAAGATCACCTACTTTGATGAGAACACTTTTCAATACATTCCTCGGGAACAAATTCAACTAGCATACGCTCTGGCAACCTTGTCCTCCATGTTCAAAGTCAAATGGTATAATGAAGCACTGGCTATAATAATTCATCGATTGGATGAACCTACATATTGCACAATAGTCAAAGCGGAATCGGATAATAAACATTGGTTCCATGATATCAAGAAGTTTCTCTTGAAGCATGAATATCCTGCAAACGCGTCAAATTGTGATAAGAAGACTCTCATAAGGTTGACTTCCTAATTCTTCCTCAAAAGGGATGTACTATATAAAAGGAATCACAGCATGGTATTACTCAGGTGTCTAGACGGGAATAAAGTTGACATGCTTATCAAGGAGATACACGAAGGGTCGTTTGGCACGCACGCTAATGGACATGCAATGGCTAAGAAAATTCTCAAAGAAGGTTATTATTGGTTGACCATGGAATTAGATTGCTTCAAGTACGTCAAAAAATGTAGCAAATGCCAGATTTACGCAAATAAAATTCATGTACCACCAACTCCCCTGAATGTTGTAACTGCTCTATGGCCTTTCTCTATGTGGGGCATAAATATCATTAGAATGATTTAACCAGGAGCATCTAAAGGGAATCGCTTCATCCTAGTTGCTATCGACTATTTTACCAAATGGGTGAAAGCCGCATCTTACAAAAACGTGACACGGCAAGTGATAGCTCGATTCATCAGAAAGGAAATAATTTGTTGCAATGGGGTTCCTAAGAGGATCATCATAGATAATGGGTTGAATCTGAATAACAAAATCATGGATGAATTATGCAAGAGATTTAAGATTGACCATCATAACTCTTCACCATACCGACCAAAAATGAATGGTGTCGTGGAGGCGGCTAACAAAAATATCAAAAATATCATTCAGAAAATGGTGAAAACCTAGACGGATTGGCATGAGATACTCCCGTTTGTACTACATGGTTACGAAACCTCACTTCGTACATCAACCGGAGCTACACTTATCTCTTTAGTATATGGCACAGAAGAGGTACTCCCGATCAAAGTAGAAATTTTGTCACTAAGGGTTATAATGGAAGCAAAACTAGATGAAGCAGAATGGGTTCAAATCAGATATGATCAGCTGAACCTCATAGAAGAAAAATGTATGGCTGATGTATGTCATGATGGTCAACAATATCAGAGGAGAATAAAAAAGGAATTCGACAAGAAAGTTCGTCCATGCCTATTCGAAGAGGGAGATTTAGTGTTAAGAAAAATACTAACCATCTATAAGGATCCGCGAGGAAAATAGACCCCAAACTATGAAGGGCCATATGTTGTGAAAAGTGTTTTCTCTGGCGGAAAGCAACGACAGGATTAGAGAAGGAAAATTACACAAGGCAACCCGGAAAGAAAAAACCACAGAGAAAGCTTGAAGATTCACGACAAGGAAGGTAGGTCATTTAACTTTAATATCTGAATTTAGTTGATTTGCATGTGTTATTGCTTGATTGTGTGTTTAGGGTTCGATTTAGGGTTTCTGGGTTCAAAAATATAGTTAGTGTTCATGGGTCGAACCCTAGGGTCACGAGTTTTGGGTTTGGGGATGAAGGTTAATGTTAGGGTTCTTCACGAACCCTAAGACCCTTTCAGGATCTGGAAAAAATTTGGTGGGTTATGGGTTTTTTGGGTTGAATATATGAAGGAATATGAGTTTGGCATATTTCGGTTGAAGTTTAATTGAAATCTAAGGTTTATGGTGGTTCGCGGTGGCTGAAGGCCAAACCGTTGGTGGAAAGGGTGATCGGACGGGATTGAAAAGGGATAGTCGGAAGGAAAGGTTCAGAGAACTTTTAGAGAGAGAGAGAGAGAGAGAGAGAGAGAGAGAGAGAGAAAGAGAGAAAAAGAGAGCTAGGAGAGAGAAGGGGATATGAAAATGAGGGGATTCTGAAGAAAATGGGATTATATAGTCCTTCCGTGATGATGTGGATCTAGGCCAAGTGGCTTCTGGCTTGTCTTTGGATTCGTTGACTATTTGAGTCAACAAGTGATCCAGCATGTTGGGTTATGGGGAGTCTGTCATTGACTTGCAATCTGGGCTATTGATTTTGGATACCGTGACTAATATGCAGGACTAAGGGATCATATTAGAGGTAATTGAGACCATTGGATCATCATCGGATCCTCCAGAGAGAGTCAATCGTTAACTCTCTCTCCATGGTGAGCCTTGTCTGCATACTTGGTTATGGGACATATGGGCCTTGCGTTCACTACTTTCCACACCCCACTTCTGGAGCCCAATTGCTAATATGTGCTAATTTACACCCCTGGAGCAATTATATTAATTAATTAAGGACTTAATTAATTAATTAGTCGGTTTTTATTAGGCTTAAATTATTTAGTTCTCTAATTATTGTTATTGTTTTGATAATAAAATAATAATAGGTAATATTATTATGTCTTGATGTACAGGGTTTAATTAATTAATCAATTACTTGATTAATTGATTAATTAGGGTTTAGGTTTTTTACTATTAAGCGTTTGGGGAAATTAAGAATTAATATTCAAACTATTTTTAGGATATTCAAATTTTTTTATATATAATTATTGGACTTTTCACAATTTAATCTTTTTTGAAAATTAATTTTTTTAAGTTATATTATAATGAAATTTTAATTTGATATAAAAAAATGAATGGATACTTCTGGGTTTTTTTATTATAAAAAAATAATAAAGTTTATTTATTATTATTTATATTTATGATAAGTTATTTGTTTTTTTTGTTGAAAATCATATTGAGGTTTAAATCATATTTTTGGGGTTTTAGAAAAATTATTCTAAGGGGTTTTCAATTAGGGTCTTAGGGTTTTCACAAATATTTTGTGATTTTATGAATATTGTGGGATTCTGCTTAAGGGATAGTTATGGTTTCAAAATCATGGTTTTTTTTAACAAAAATCAAGTTTCTTTTATAATTTAAAGTGGAGTTTTAAAATAAAGGGATTTTAACAATTTAGTAAAGGGGTAGTTAGAATATAATAGGATTAGGATTTATGAATAGGGGAATATAAATACAGCGCTCTGATCCCTCTTTTGAGAGTACGTAGGCATTGGGTCTTTATACAAAGACCTTAGCGAGTAAAATTAGATTAAAAATTAGGTCCTTCTTTATTCATGCGATGTGAATTTGCTTTTCTAGAATCTTAACGAAAACAAACCCTAAAGACTAATAATGATACTATTAAATATAATAGAAGTGAGGGGTGCCTAACACATTCCTCACACTTAATCGACTCCCGAACCATAGATCTCTACCTTAGGATTTGAGATTATCCTTATTTCCCTTAAAAAAATAGGATGACGACTCTAATTTTTTAAGCTGACCGCACCAATAATAATAAATTAATGAAATAAGTAAAATAAAATTTTAATAAAAATATTTAATCTAATTTGACATTAAAAAAAACACTTTGTAAATATCTTTTAAATCAATATATGTACATTAATTTGAAAACCATGATAAAATATTCTTAGAAATAATAATTCTTTGTATTTTTTTCATAATGTGATGTAAATTAGGGGTGTTCGTTGTTTTGTTTTGGATGATTGTTTAAAAAAATATCTAACCCAATTCAATAATATACATTTTTATTTGAATATTTTTTTGAATATACAAATTAAAAATTATTTTATTTATTAATATTATGAAAATATAAAATTATATATAATATATAACATATAATATATTTAAATTTAATATTACAAAATGAGAATGATTGATTATTGTAGAAGAAAAATATTAAAAATTAATAAATTAAATTAAATTAATAAATAGTAATAAAAATAAGTATTATTAAAAGATAAATTAACACATACCATACTAATAACAAATAATAAAATATAAAAATATTGTTTTTTTATAAGCAATTTTGTATTAATTAGGAGAAATATGGATTCTCCAACCTAATACAGAAAGAAAAACTAGAAAAGAAGAGGGACAAACCTCCCAAAACAATATTACATAAAGTCAAGTGTGGATTTGACCCAATCATAAAAACTACACTTTTTACGGCCTAGTTCCAACCAATTCCAAGACAAAGAAAGGATACGGTGAAAGATTTGATCAACATCACAAAACTCATGACCGAATAATGTTATTCCTCGCACTCCAAATATACCATGTCGTAATAAACCAATTAAATGAAGCAACTCATGTCTTCCTTGCACTTATCCACCAAAGTTAAGAACCACAATAGAGAATTATTGCACAAAGAGTCGAAATTAAGGCTAGAAACTCCAATCCATACAAAAAAATTATTCCAAACTTTTTGAACTTTTGGATAATTAAGGAATAAGTGCGCAATATCCTCATTATTTCGAATACACATGGCTTGATTTGGCTTACATATGCTTTCAAAAAGACATCAAAACACATTCAATAATATTCAATATATTATTGTTTTTTATTTATTTTTAATCGTTTAGTAGTTTTTATTTGGATTGATTTGCAATTTGGACACCACTATATTACCTAATTTTTTATATTTATATATAAAAAAAATATAAATATAATAATAATAATAATAATAATAATAATAATAATAATAATAATAATAATAATAATAATAATAAAAAAATAATAAAAGAAAATGTTTTTTCAATAAAAAAAATACATGTATACTCCACACAATATTTATAAATATTTTATCCTTAGAATATTATTCCTAGATAAATTATTTTTAAATGTGTAAACGTGATTATGATTATGACCAAAATATATAAATAATATCTTAAAACTAATAATAATAAATAAAATAAGAACATGCTAAAATGAAATATCTTCCTAATAATAATATATTTTTGTCAAAACACATATTATCTTTTGGTGCAATATAATATTTGCATTATTTTTCTAGATTACATTTAGTACAGAAGGTGTTTCAACAGAAGATTAGTTGAGTGATGAATAAAACTCAAAGACAAAGTGTAAAAAGAAATTGATCAAGGAATTGTCTCCCAAATGAATCATGATTTGATGGTATTAATTGAAATAATGAAAAACTATCTTACCCTTGAAAATTGAGATCAATGTAAACTTAATTCAATATATTTATTTTTAATTTTTATTGATAATAGTATTCGTACATAAACTTGTAGAGAGACAGAGAGAAAAATTAGAGTGGATTTGTTTGACAACAACATAGATTTCCTTGACAACTGCCACTACTCGAACCTCGTCGTTCTTGACATCTCTGTGAACAATTTTTATTAGATGATGGACATTCCTGGAAATCAAAACAATCAACCGTGGCATCTTCCCTCATAATTTGTTCATATCTTCTTGCACCACCTATAATCAATACAAACAATTTTTATATTGAGACGGTGTTGTGGCATCGATTATATAATAAATTATTTTAAAAATATACATGAAAAAATAGGTAGAGAATAAATAAGTGTGTTACCTGGATGTAAAACTAAAGCAATGCAAAAAATTGCAATGAAAAAGCGTACTCGGTTGATACTGATAGCCATGTTCTCTTGAAAGATGAATGAACAAACAAGACATCTAGAGTTATTATTTATATAACAATTATGCTTTTTTTGGTCAAAATCGAATAATTATAAAAAAAAATGTCTATAATTGACCAGGAATAAAAAAATACTATGTTAAAAAATAAAATATATTTTTAAAAAAGGAAATATATATGATAATAAAGAATATGTTTGTTTTACTCTTAAAAAAAAGAGATTTTTTTTTGGTATTTTTAAAGAAATTTTTATGAAATTTTCTCTTAAAATATAAAAAGTTTTTTCAAAATTAATTTTATATATTAATTATAGTTTAATATACATGCATCATTTGGTCTAATTCTTTTTTTACATAATCATCAAATAAAAAATCTCAAATTTACTAAATCTTAAAGTAGTTTTACAATTTCATAATGACTTAAAGAGATGTATCTCATTGAATGACGGTATAAAATTATTCATATATCATATTTTCTATAACAATTATGTTTGACTATAATAAATTAAAAATATGAAACAAAGTAATTTTTTTACATGCATATTATATTTTTCCAAAATAGGTAAAACTTGCAATAATTAAAAAAAAAACCAGGTTAAAAAGGAAAATATATTTTCATAAAAGGAAATGTACATGATGATAAAGAATATATTTGATTTAATCTTAAAACAAATCCTCTTTTTTATATTTCGAAAATAATTTTAAGGAAATTTTCTTTTAAAAATATGAAAAGTTTTTTTAAATTATTTTTACATATCAAATATAGTTTAATAGACATGCATTTTTGGTGTAAATTTTTTTTATGCAAACGTCAAACAAAAAACTATAAATTTATCAAATTATCTAAGTCGTTTTAAAATATCATAGTAATTTAATGGGATGCATGTCGTGACGATATAAAATTCTTTTATAGTGTTGATGCATCTAACAGTTATGTTTGACAGTAATGAATTTAAAATATAAAAACAAAGTAATTGTGCTTTGCATGAATATTATATTTATCCAAAATGTGTAAAACTGACAATAATTAAAAGAAATACCATGTTAAAAAGGAAAATATATTTTCAAAATAGGAACTGTACATTATAATAAAAAATATGTTTGGTTTTATATATATATATATATATATATATATATATATATATATATATATATATATATATATATATATATATATATATATATATATATATATATATATATATATATATATATATATATATATATATATATATATATATATATATATATTACAATGATTATACAAAATATTAATAAATTTTTTTATTTATATTAGACGATAGTGCGGATCTAGAAGGGGGTTTGAATAAATCTATTTTCTAAAAATGTTTTCACCTTTCAAAAATTTATTGAAAAATGTTTGGCGGAAGTTCTCCGAAAAATTCACGTTTAAATTATTTTAAGTCACCGGTTAACGGATTTGTGTTATCAAATCAAATGGGATAATGAAGATGAATTAACTATTCAATATCAAGCAAATTAATCACTTAAATTTGACACACTAGATTAAACTACTACCAACAATGTATTGAGAGAAGAAATAAGCTCAATTACCAAGAAATAATGTGTTTTGAATTTTATCAAACACGTACTTGGTGTGCACACCACACCTAGTGTGTTTTTCCAAATAATGTAGTGCATAATTTTTCTAAAATTTCTATCCAATTTTGATAGCAACAATTTCTCAAACACTTGGTGTGCACTAAATTATGCAAAACAAAATTTTCAAAACAACACTATTTTAACTTGTGCAGAAAATTTACCGAAAGAGAAAGGCAAAGGACACACGAATTTGTTTAGGCAGTTTCCCTACCGTCTTCGCTAAGGGTACCTCTGCCCCCAATTCAAAAATCAAATTGGAACTTTTTATTAAATTCTCAACGTTTATACTAAGATAAATTAGAAACGATAAACCAATCTTAATTATTGTTGTAGCTATGTTTCTCTTTGCCCCTTGATTCAACGATTCTCCAAACTTTGAGCACGACCGCTTTGATTCGATACTTGTGAACCCACACCGTCCTTCGCAATCCTCCGGTTACAATGATATGGTTGAACAATCACCTTGATCTTCAAACCTCTTTATTAGGTTGAATATACGAACAAATGATGTGCAAAACCCCCCAAATCACAATGATCTTGGAGGACAAACCCTAAAGGTTTATTCAAGAAAAACCCACAAATCTCTCAACTCAAACTGAATCACAATTCCACCGTTTGAATGTTATCACCTTGAATCTTGCACTTTGATCAACAAAAATGATTGTGTGTAGTTGTTGATAAATGCGAGAGAAGGAGAAGATGATACGAGCACTTGTGTATATCTTTCACTTTTCTTGTTAGTTCGACAAAATAAAAATTCCAGCTAATTATACTTGTTAGTAAAATAAATAAAATAATCAAAATTAAGTAAGAGAGAGATAGAGATAGAGATAGAGAGAGAAAAAAATATGAGAGAAGCGCTTATTTCCAGGTTTGCGTCAACCTCTCTGTAGGTTTGCGTCGACCTGCTAAGAAGATTTGAGTCGACCTGAAATGTGACCTTAGTCAGTCTGTTGGGACCCGTGAGTTCCAAAGAATTATGGCCTTCATTTGAGTCGACCTAATTCATCAAATGAGTCGACTCAAATTTTCTTAACTTAATGAGTCGACCTGTTCAAGTTGATGAGTCGACTCATTCACTTTGGATCAACAAAAAATCACTTCCTTATGATTTGATGTGCCAACATCTTGTGATCCAATGTACCTTTCTGAATCACACTAGTTTTGACATCATTAAAACAACCAATACCTCTCACAATTTACAAACTACATTGTGTACATAAAATATTATATTTATTCTTCATTGTCAATATTTTCGGTGAAAAACTAATGTTGGATATCTTGGAGAAGAGAAAATGTTGGGGATCATCGTTTCATTAATTTTGAGAAAGATCAAATGTTTGATATAAAAAAAATTAAAAAGTTAGATAAATAAAATAAATATTCAATTATATGATTATTTAATAACAGAAACCTTAAACTCAAATAATATTTTGCTCTTGCAATTCATCCTTGAGAACTTTTCCCAAACAAAATAAACATTTTTTTAAGTTTCAAAGTTTTCATGTCAAATATTTAATTATAAATCTTTAATATTTAGAATGCTTTTATAATGAGGGCTTTAGATTTCACGAGAATTGATAATGTTTGTGTCTTGAGTGTTGATACTTATTAAATGGATGGCAAAGATTTGCTTAAGGACGTGGAAAAAACTAAATAAACACGCTTATATTTTACTTTGATTATTAATTAAAACTGAGAAGTCAAATGTATTTCTTTTTAGATGAAAAATACAATAAAATATGTTCCACCCAAGTGCCACATATCTCTCGGTTTCTATTAAAAACTGAGGAGAGTTTTTTTTTATTTTTATATTTACATAGAATATTAAAATTAAATATTCAAATAAATCAAGATTTTGACAATAAATTCTTGGAGAACAATATATTTTTTCAAATTTCTCATAAGTTATTTATTCCAACTAAGAAAAAAATTATGTACTTGCAATCCATCTCATATAGATTTCTTTATATTGTGCAAATGTTTTCATGGCAAATTTCTCAATATTGTCAAACGAGAAAAGCAATAAAATTCTCAATGGTTTCTTTGATTAACAACATAGGAAGATTATTACAAAATTACAACAACAACAACAACCTCAACATCATTATGTGAGATAGATTTCAATGGAATAAAAAATGATTTGTTCAAGATTGAAGAACATTGAAGATTGTTTTTGTCTTGCAAATCATCCCAAAGAATGATGCATAAGACTTTGGAGCGACTACATATAAATTAAGTTTATGGTAAAATCTGATTAACGATTACTTTTATAGTAAAATATAATAAACTAACTTCTCGGTTAATAAATATAAATGAAGTAATAGATCATTAATTTTATAAAAAAAAAGAATAAAAAAAGACATCACTTTTACAGAGAAAAAAATGAAGAAAAATTGATGTTGCCTGGATAAACTAATCCCTCAGATAAAAAATATAACTGAAGAAATAGATCATTAATTTATAAAAAAAGAAATATACAGGCACCGTACTTTTAAGAAAATAAAAATATAAATTGTTTTTTTTTGTAAGCAATGTGTATATTGATAAAGAGTACAAAACGTACTCACATTTGATATAAAAGAAAGTGATCCTCCGCCCGAACAAAAAAATAGAAAATTCCTATCAAATAAATCTAAGATAAATAGATCAAAGGAGCTTTGTCGAATTCATATAAATTACAATTGGATAAACAAAAATCCTATGAGCGACCATCGCCAAATGTGAAACTTAACTTTCCAAACTATGTCCATAACCAATTTAGCCACCACACAATCCTGAAAAAGATGATTGATAGACTCTAGGTTTGTGAGTTTGTATGGTTCAACAATGGAAGGTTAGTGTGGTGGTTTTCATGTTTTTGTTCTGGCTATGTTTTGGTTTCTGGTACGAGATTCATTTCTCACGGTGTCTGCTCAAACTCACTATGCGTTTTATGGTTTTTCACTCTATGTCTATTTGATGATGGAGGTTGTTTAATGGATAAGAGGATGGTTGATGGTTTTGTTGTAGAAGGATGGTGGTGAGTGTATTGAAGTGGTGGCTCAGTTTTTTGTAAGTTCTGAAGTAGGTTTTTGGGGTAATGGAGGGTAAATGAAGAAGGGCGATTTTTTTTAAGGTATTTTTTTGAAGCTTGGTTAATATGTTTTTTTGCAGGATTTTCAGAGCCTATCCAAGCTTGATATGGAAGTGAGGAAAGAGTCCAATTTATAGAGAGGGTTCAAGGGTATAAATGACAGACTTGGAGGCAAAGTTTTGGGAAGAATCTGAGAGGAATATGCCATTGATTTTGTTTGATTTACAGGTTGTGTATTGTTGTGCTTGTGTAGTGGAGATTTTGGTGCGTGTATTGTTATAATGTTGTGTTTTTTTGTGTGGGTCAACTTGTAATGTTCATGTGGTTTGCAAGATGTAGGTGGAATTGGGAAAATTGGAAATGTTGTATGTAGCACGTGAATTGTTGTTTTCGGGAAAAAATAAAATGAACAAAGTTTGTTTGAATTTTACTGCAAATGGTTGGCTAGAGTGGAAGAAGCCTTAGAATATGTTTAATAATAATAACAATAATAAAAATAATAGAAAAAATGGTAATAATAGTAAAAATAGAATGATAAAGGGAATGGAAATAACTATAATGCAATATGATTAATAATAGAAATGAAGAATAATAATTATAACGATAATGAGAAATAATAGAAATAAAATTAAAAATGGAAAAATAATGATAATAATAATAATAATAATAATAATAATAATAATAATAATAATGGGATAATAAATTAAATATTTATGGATTTAAAAAAACTTTTATAGATTATGGTAATAAATAAATGGAATAGAAAAAAGATAACATAAAAGTAAAAGAAAGATATGATTTTTTTTTGTATATTTTTGTGATTGGGCTTAGAAAAAAGCTAATGAGCTTTGAGATAAAAAAAAAAGATATTTTTAAGTTTTTGGAAGAGATATGGATAAAATCGGGTATATAAAATAAAAAGGTAATGATAAAAATGGATAAGAAACTGGAATGGATAAAAGATCGAAATATGATGAATTGTCACAACACCAAAATTCAATGATCAACAACACCAACATACAACCCGATAAACCTGAACGAAACCCTAACTCAAACTACTGAACAAACTGTAATGACATATTTTTGGATTTTCTGAATAAGACTAGCAAACTGAAACAAAAATAATTTACAAGTAGGACAAATTTGGGGTATGACAGATATGTGCTTAGTACCAGATGTGGTTATTCCACCAACATTTAAACTACCAGACTTTGAAAAATATAAGGGTGTGAGTTGTCTTAAGAATTACATTAGGATGTTTACAAGGAAGATGACCGCTTATACTAAAAATAAAAACATGATGATCGATATCTTTAATGACAATCTAAGTGGGGCATCTTTAGATTGGTATATGCAATTGGAGAGGACTCATATCAAGACATGGGATGATCTAAAAGCCACATTTGTAATGCAATACTAATACAATATAGACATGGCATTAAACCGCTTACAATTGCAAAATGTTTCTCAGAAAGCAGGTGAATCATTCAAGGAGTACGCTCAGATATGGAGGGAATAGGCTTATTGTATGCAACCTCCATTGTGGAAGAGTGAATTTGTGGATATGTTCATGAGTACTCTACCGGCTCCGTACTATAAGAAAATGATAGGGTTTATATCACTGGATTTGTTGATTAAATCCTTATTCGGGAAAGGATTGAAAATGGATTAAGGATGTGGAAGATTAGGAAGGTACCCTCCAACCCACATAACAACAAGAGGTATTTAGGTACTATGCCATGTAATCCATATGTAGCAACGGGGGCTCCCAATCAATATCCACCTCAAGAGCCTCTTGTTTTTCAAAACCAACAACCACGAGGGGAACCGCAACAAGGTCAACAACAAAACAGGTATCCTAGGAAGGAGCAAAAGAGGCCATGGAAGGACTTTAATCCTCTTCCTTCAACATATACCAAGATTTTACCATTCTTAATTCAAAAAGGAGTAGCCGAAATCAAACCATTACCACCTCCAACCAGGAATCTTCCTCGAGAATATAACCCTAACATGAGATGTGACTATCATGCTGGATCATCGAGGCATACAACTAAAAATTGTTTGGCTCTTAAGTTCAAGGTGCAAGAGCTGCTGGATCAGAAGGTCATCAACTTCACTCCTGAAGGACCAAATATGGGGAATAACCCATTACCGGGGCACGCTGGGGAAAATATTCATATGATCGAAAGGATTGAAGATAATATCTTGTTTAAAAAAGTGGATCAAATAAAGACTCTTATGAAAAAGATAATGGAAGCACTGATTGGACACAAAACGTTTAAAAAGTTGCATGCCAGTTGCATCTATTGCATAGTCAACCCCGACAAATGTATGAAGATGAGGAAGATACTTCAACAGCTGATGGATCAAAGAGTAGTACAAATCGAATATTCAAGAAATATAAAGGAGGTAGTGGTCATAGAACCTTTTGACATTCCATATAAAAAAGAGATTCCAACACCGATTCAGATCCCATATCAAAGGAGGGAGGTACCAGCACCAATTCAGATACCCTATCAAAGAAGGGAGATGCAAGTGCCAATTCAAATTCCATACTCAAGGCCCACACAAGAGCCAATTCAAATTCCATATTTAAAGCCTGTGCAAGCGCCAATCTAGATTCTTGTCTCAAAGCCAGTACAAGCACCCATTCAGATACCTGCATGGAAAGCTGTGCTAGAATCAAAGTCAATGCCTCACAGTTCGAAATTTGTACCTTGAAATTATTGTAATACTACTCTTGGGAGAGGGAAACATAATACTACGCCTACCATCACTAATATAACAGGTATTGGAGGGATGACTCGTAGCGGGAGAATATACATACCTGAGATATTTAAGAAGAATGTGCCCGAAGGATCAAAAGGGAAAGAAACTCCAGAAGTGGGCGAGGGATCTTCAAAGAAGAATGTGTCTCAAGAAGATGCTGAGGAATTTCTAAGGCTCATAAAGAAAATTGATTATAGGGTGATAGATAAACTTGGTCAAACACCCTCTAAAATATATATGATATCCTTGTTACTGTGCTATGACTCTCATCGTGAATCTCTACTCAAATTCTTGAAAGAAGCTCATGTTACTAAGGATATAACAATGGATCAATTTGATGGGGTCGTTGCTAATATCGTCACTAGTACTTGTTTAGATTTTAGTAGTGATGAATTACCTCATGAAGGGAAATTACACAACAAAGCCTTACACATATCAGTCAAATGCCAAAATACTATTCTCTCAAGGGTGTTGGTGGATACAGGATCAGCTCTAAATGTCATGCCTAAAGACAATCTCATGAAACTAACTTCTTTAAGGACTCTTATGAAAGTTAGCACTTTAGTAGTGAAGGCTTTTGACGGTTCCAAAAGGATGGTAATTGGAGAAGTTGATATGCCTATCATGGTAGGACCATATACCTTTATGGTAATCTTCCAAGTCATGGACATTAATCCTTCATATAGTTGTCTTCTAGGACGACCTTGGATTCATGTTGCAGGCACAGTCACTTCAACACTTCATCAAAAGTTGAAGTTCATATCCGGGGATAAGTTAATAATCGTGGATGGGGAGGAGGACATTTACGTCAGTCATCTAGCTTCTTTCAAATATATAGAGGTGGATGGGGAAACTTTCTAAATCTCATTTCAAGATCTGGAAATTGCAACAGTTGATCGAAAACAAGTCATTCAACAAAAAGTAGGCCCAAAGAAGATCATGGACTTAATAAAGGATGGAGATACAAGGAGATGGAGTACACTTCCAGAAATTCCTGAAAAGAAGGATCGATTCGGGCTGGATTACAAATCGGCTAATCAAGGGGTTCCAAAGGCTTACAAACTAAAAAGTTTCCTCTTATAAATGAGACTTTCCATAGTGTTGGGTTCGGAGATCAAGATCAAGTGGATGCAATAGAAAAGGATGAGAAAGGGATGTTAATAATAAACTCCTTGCTATGCCCAAGGCAAGTGAACAAAGCTTTGTAGGGCCACCCTTTGTTTCCTTGGTTTATTTTATCAATAAAGTTGCATTTGTTTTCAATTAAGATCTTTTTCTTTTCATTTGCGCTTCTTTCGAAAATGGAAAGACCTTTGCATTCAATACCTTCATTATATAAACAATTCACAAAAGAGGATAATAATAAATAAAAAATATTTACATGCAGATTTAAAAATGAACCTATTTAACATAACACTAACATAATCCCTATTGACTTTGAATTACCGATTAACCAAGCGGAAGAGGGTGATGAGGACGATTGTGATCTTCCGGAAGAATTAGCCCGACCCTTAAGCCAAGAGGACAAGGAAATACAACCTCACCAGGAACCAGTGGATGTGATCAATCTGGGGACTGAAGAAGAAAAGAAAGAGGTCAAAGTCGGCACTTCTTTAAAGGGGGATATAAAGGAGAAACTGATCAAGCGTTTGCAAGAGTATACTGATGTGTTTGTTTGGTCATACCAAGATATGTCGGGGCTCGATACAAACATTATTGAACATAAGCTTCCACTCATGCAAGAATTCCCTCCAAGTAAGCAGAAATTGAGAAGAACCAGACCCGACATGATCCTTAAGATCAGGGAAGAAGTCAAGAAACAGTTCGACACAAGATTCTTAGTCGTTGTGAAATATCCAGAATGGGTAGCCAACATCGTGCCAGTACCAAAGAAAGATGGGAAAGTTAGGATGTGTGGTGATTATCGAGACCTTAATAGAGCAAGTCCTAGAGATGACTTTCCACTACCTCATATCGATGTATTAGTGGACAACATCGCTCAGTTCTCGGTCTTTTCATTTATGGATGGATTCTTGTGATATAATCAAATCAAGATGTCTTCTTCAGATATGGATAAGACTACATTTTTCACACCATAAGGTACTTTCTGCTACAAAGTGATGCTATCTGGGTTGAAGAATGTTGGGGAAACCTATCAAAGAGCAATGATGGCTCTATTGCATGATATGATGCACAAAGAAATAGAGGTTTATATGGATGATATGATCGCCAAGTCTCAAAATGAGGAGGATCATCTAGTAAACTTAGAAAAATTGTTCGAGCGCCTAAAGAAATTTAAACTACGACTCAATCCAGCAAAATGTACTTTTGTAATCCGGTCTGGAAAATTGTTGGGATTCATAGTCAGTCAAAGAAGGATCGAAGTAGATCCATATAAAGTTAAAGACATTCAAGAAATGCCAGCTCCGAAAATGGAGAAAGAAGTTCGTGGTTTCTTAGGGAGACTAAATTACATTGCAAGGTTCATCTCACATCTTACTACTACTTGTGAACTGATCTTCAAACTACTCAGAAAAGATCAAACTATCGAGTGGAATGAGGATTTTCAAAAGGACTTCGATCGGATTAAGGAATATTTACAAGAGCCTCCTATCTTGGTCTCACCAGTTCCAGGAAGACCACTCATAAAATACCTCATTGTGCTTGACAACTCCATGGGATGTGTACTGGGGCATCACGATGAAACAAGGAGAAAAGAACATGCAATCTACTACTTAAGCAAGAAGTTCACCAATTGCGAATCAAGATACTCCTTTTTGGAGAAGACATGTTGTGCACTTGTATGGGCCGCCCGACGATTAAGATAATACATGGTGTGCCATACTACTTTGTTGATATCAAGAGTGAATCTGATCAAGTACATATTTGAGAAACTAGCACTAACAGGGAGAATAGCAAGATGGTAAATGTTATTAACTGAGTACGGCATCCAATAGGTTACTCAAAAAACCATAAAAGGAAGTATATTAGGAAATCACCTGGAACATCAACCACTTGAGGACTATCAACCCATGCAATTCGAATTTCTAGATGAAGATGTTATGACTATGGAAGACGATCTTACTCCAGAAACTTATGAAGGACCTGAACTTGGGTCTCGATGGAACCTTATATTTGATGGAACCTCTAATGCAGAAGTACTTGGAATAAGAGCTGTTATAACTTCTCCAACAGGGTTTCATATTCCCTTTACATCTAGACTTTGCTTCCCTTGCACCAACAATATGGCAAAATATGAAGCATGCATCTTGGGAATTGATGAGGTAATCATTCTAAAGATCAATATCTTGGAGGTATATAGGGACTCAGTCCGTGTCATTAATCAAATCAAGGGAGAATGGGGAGCACATAAAGATAAGATACAACAATATCGGGACCATATTCGATATAAGATCACCTACTTTGATGAGAACACTTTTCAATACATTCCTCGTGAACAAATTCAACTAGCATACGCTCTGGCAACCTTGTCCTCCATGTTCAAAGTTAAATGGTATAATGAAGCACTAGCTATAATAATTCATCGATTGGATGAACCTACATATTGCACAATAGTCAAAGCGGAATCGGATAATAAACCTTGGTTCCATGATATCAAGAAGTTTCTCTTGAAGCATGAATATCCTGCAAACGCGTCAAATTGTGATAAGACGACTCTCATAAGGTTGACTTCCTAATTCTTCCTCAAAAGGGATGTACTATTTAAAAGGAATCACGGCATGGTATTACTCAGGTGTCTAGACGGGAATAAAGTTGACATGCTTATCAAGGAGATACACGAAGGGTCGTTTGGCACGCACGCTAATGGACATTCAATGGCTAAGAAAATTCTCAGAGAAGGTTATTATTGGTTGACCATGGAATTAGATTGCTTCAAGTACGTCAAAAAATGTAGCAAATGTCAGATTTACGCAAATAAAATTCATGTACCACCAACTCCCCTGAATGTTGTAATTGCTCTATGGCCTTTCTCTATATGGGGGATAAATATCATTAGAATGATTTAACCAAGAGCATCTAAAGGGAATCGCTTCATCCTAGTTGCTATCGACTATTTTACCAAATGGGTGAAAGCCGCATCTTACAAAAACGTGACACGGAAAGTGATAGCTCGACTCATCAAAAAGGAAATAATTTGTTGCAATGGGGTTCCTAAGAGGATCATCATAGATAATGGGTTGAATCTGAATAACAAAATCATGGATGAATTATGTGTCACACCCCAAATTTGTCCTACCTTTTTTAGTTTATATCAGAAAGGTCATTTGGCCCGTGGCCATGAACATTTTAAGAATTAAATCATAAATCTTTTGTTCATATTCATTATGTCTAGAAAGCTGGTATAGATATATCAATATGGACTTATCTTTTTATGTTGGCAACTTATTTTAGAACACTTTCTTTTCATTCTTGGGCCATCTTTGAGTCAATGCTTTAAAGATTTTTAGATGGATTTTTTTATTACATCACATTAAAATCAAGAGTGGAATTTTGGGTTATGTTAGTTATAAGTTGTTCTTTAGGGCATGGTGCATGGATCCCAAACTAGATTACGTGCATGGATCACAAACTGGATTGCAAGATGTTTGGATATCAAGGAAAGCGTGTACCAAGAACCTTTTGTTCTTTTTAACACCAAAGAAAAGCCATATTTTGTTTCAAGTGGATTTTAAGTCCTACAATTTGTTAAGCTATAACTACAAGAGAAGAAAAAGAGTTTGCGGACTGCATGAATGTAATCGTGCTAGGGCTATTTCATGTGGTACTAAATATCAATTCAAGAAATGCTAGCAAATGGCAAAATTGGGACATTCAATTTTGTATGGAATCAATGTTATATACGTCCAGTTACGAATCAAATTCACGCAGGGTTACATTGGTAATTCACAGAGACATAACAGAATATTTGTCCTAAAATCCAAAACAAATTCTAAAACTCAATTGGCCCAAGCTACAGCTTTGTTCTTGTGGTTTCAAAAAAATCTCACTGCGAGGAGGCCTTTCAAGGCATCATTCTTCCAAGTTGTTATGTCTGCAGAAACATGGGGGAGAGGAGGAAAAGCAAGTTAGCTTGCAAACAAAAGAAACCAGTACGAAAATCACAGTTAGCCATGCCCGAATGATGAAACATATAACCTGACATGTGTTACCAAGCTCAAAAATCATATTCATGCCATGACATCAAACAACCTAAAGAAAAGTTTGGATAAACATGAGTTTGTACCATAAGTCAGATGTTAAGAAGGTTACACAAAGACTTCCCTCAAAATGTTACATTGGAAATTTATGGTCAAAAACCTATATCTGCAGCAAGAAGAACACCAATAAGGCAGTTGGCGGCAACGATAAAGTCGTAGTAGTGTTTTGCAGCAGCAGCCAAGTTTGTTGCAACGAAACATGCAGCAAAAACTCCACCATCAATTCAAGTCCAGAAATGTTGAGTTTTTCCCGAAGTCGCGTATACATAAAAAGAAAAAAAGCAGGTATTAGAAAGATGAATTAGTATATGCAGCAAGGCAGTCAAAGTTTCCATTATCTCTCTTCATCTGAACTTTTCTTCAATTCAATTCCAACATGTAAATGCAACACAAAATTGAGATTCAAGTTACTATCATATCAGTAAAAGAGCAGAAGAATTGATCAATGTGGGGCAGAAGCAATATGCTTTTCAAATTACACATGACCTTACAACTTCGAAAGGATACCAAGCATGGCGGGAAACTCTAGAGCAGCTTATGTTTAAGGATGTAAAGCTCTGTGTTGACATAAAAAAGGCGGTTTACTATGGGCGGGCTCATTCAGTATCGTATCGTATGTCAGCAAGCAAATGTTAGTGATTAAGCATTCTATGCATTTGTCGACTGAGAAAGACTGAACAAGCCCATAGCCAGGCTCAGGCCTTAGAAGAGGCCCTTGATGATTGATGATTTGGAGGCGGATAAAAGGCCTGAGGATTCGATGTTGAGCTATGTCAGTGGCGAGAAGAGAAAGAACAGACCTGACTGGGAGCTTGTTATCCCATGTTTCAAACTTCTTTGGGAAACTTACAGGACTGTTTTTGAGATAACTCCAAATTGGAAACCTTATATGGCAGCTCACCGAGCCTTCTAGTCCTGTAAGCAATATAAACTGAGTTCAGAAGTCTTTGAGAAATCATTAGAAATCATTTGGCTAATCTTAAACAAAAATTGAGACCAAAGAGACCAACCAGATCTTTCTATTTCCAAAGCTTGCAATTGCATCTTGATGCAAGATTTGAGCAGTCGGAAATTGCCACTGAGCTTGAACTCTGACAGGAAGCCTTTAAATCTGTCAAAGATATACACGGTTTAATGTGCAGGGTCATGAAAACACTAAAATCATTGATGATGATTCACTATGACTGAGATATTTTGGATATCTTCAAGTCATTTGTATCATACATATACTTGGTTCAAATTCTTCTTGATTACAAAAAAAACTTAATTGTAAATATCAATATTGACAATGTAAAAGTCAAATTCATTCAGAGCATACTCAGTACAAGAAATCAAGAAGTTTACGACAGTAAAAATCAAGCAAAACTCAGTGAAAATCAAATTTACAAATGAGGGCCCACTCTCCCTCTAGAAGATCGCTACAGACAAAAACAAAGAGAATGACTCACCCTAAGCTGGCCCACAAGATATTGACAGCAAGCAGAATCTTCGTACAATCCTAACGGATTGATTTCCACAGCTCACTATTCTCACTCCAGAATGGATTTTATCACGCATATGAGCGAGCTCCCAGATTCACCTATAAAAAGAGGAGCAATCATTAGCAAGAGGACCACCTGAAAAACCCTAGCATACGAAAAAATCACCTAAGGTTACTCTGCAAAAATTACCTCAAACTTTTCACTCAAAGCTCTTATTCACAAGGTTTTCAGAGTTCATCATTAGAACTCTGAAACTACCTGAGCTAAGCCCTCACATTCATTCTACCATACGTCAACTACAAGAGGAAGCAACGGGAAGAGCGATTCGGAGCGAAAGGAAAGGATACCTGAACTCAAAAGTTGTCGCACCCTCTTGGGATCGGTAGATTCTTTATCCTTCACTTGCTTTTACGGTTTCCATTTTGCCTTCGTGTATGATGTAGATTACTGAACATTGCGAAATTGGGGTTAGGGCTCCAAAAAGGGGTTAGGTTTTTTTTTCTTGATGGTTTTTGATATGCCAATCTGATAATCTGTATTCACATGGTTTTTGTATTGGTGATGATACGATGAAGGTTGGTGTTCTTGAAGAACACCACCTGAGTTGAACATTGATGTTGCGATGAGAACAGGGAGAGAGGCGATGAGACTCTTGTCCATCCTTTGCATCTGATTTGTGTTTTCATTGTTTAATGAGTTTCATTTTGTTTCCAATGTGTTTTAACATGTGCCTCCTTTATTGTATATGATTCACTGCCCGAGGATTTCTTTTTCCCGATGACTGATATGTGTTGCTTGGTGAAAGCGACAACACATAGGGACCAGGAGGAAGCATTTTGTCACCTGCGTGTGACCTCTCTCATTCTTTCACTAATTGTTTGTTTTCTTCTTCATAATTTCTCTTCTTAAAAATGATCAAAAATTTGATTTAGTTAATTATTTAAGTTATTTTATTCAATATGGTTAATTAGTTTTTTTAATTAGTGTTATTGAATAGTTTAATTTAATTGATTAGTTAATTTTATCTCATAGGAAACGCATTTTCTTAATTTTCTTTTCTCAAGTTTTAATTTTTTTTCACATTTTGATTAAGTCCTCTATTTTTAATACAAAAAAGAAAACAACAAAATAATATTTTCTTTGATTAATTTAATTAAATATTCTTATTTAATTTGATTAATTAAATCGATAATTAATCTAATTAAATATCTCTATTTAATTTGGTTAATTAATGTTTCACCTTTGCTCGATTATGTGTGTGATATGATTTTTTTTGCGTATGCTCGATTCCTATTTGCTTGTGACATCATAATACAATGCTTATTTGTGTGATTACTTTTCGCATTTTTTGACGATAAATTGCTAAGTAAAAAACGAACGCACATTAAGATTAGTCATTTCAAAGATAAACGAAATCTTTGGTCCAACGCCAAATAAACATCCATATGCACTTCACTTCATACACACACGTAAGTCGATCGTTCCTCGATCGCCATCTGCACGAACTTTGCACCTTACACTTTTAGCAACGTTTTCTAACTTAACGAATCAACGCATTGCGCTTGTTTTCCATAGCTAGTCTTTAGCTTATTTCCTCAACTTTGCGAGTCGAGCACATTGTGCCTCGCTAACAAAACCAACAAATAAACTTCCATTTGCATTCATCTTAAACTTCAAAAAACCGAAATGTTACTTCTTAGATCCAAACCCTTGATCCAACATCAAGAGGTCTTAGGAAACAAAACACTTCAATAAATACGAGGAAAATTGCACGCCACGAGCCTTAAGCGATAGAAAGGGGGATAACGAGCTTTCGCTACTCGCTCCGATTATTTCGGCGCAAGACATTCGTCTTGTTGGACGGAATAAACTATCCATAGTCTTTAGTGCAAATGGACTCTTAAATCCTTTCATCGAAGAAAGGTAATAAAATCAACAACCATCACCTGTATCAGGCCGAACTACGAAGCTCTGACTTTCCCATTGCACAAGGGAATACGTAGGCACGAGGATCTCAATCCTTGCCGAGCCCCTAGGATCAATAAACCCTTTAGTTCAACAAGTAATCATAAGTATAGACATCCCTTCGCGCGTGACAATCTAGATGGTTCCCATCGAGTACGATGGATGTAGGAGGTGCTAATACCTTCCTCCTACATAACCGACTTCCGAACCCCGACAATGGTTTGCGATGACCTTGTTTTATCCCTTCTTGGTGGTTTTATCTATATTTTCCATTTCCCTCTTCGGGAATAAATAAAATTAGGTGGCGACTCTCAAGTCAGCCCAGCCGCGACCGCGTTCGCGAGAAATCATATTTTTCGAGGTACGACATTATGCAAGAGATTTAAGATTTACCATCATAACTCTTCACCATACCGACCAAAATTGAATGGTGTCGTGGAGGCGGCTAACAAAAAGATCAAAAAGATCATTCAGAAAATGGTGAAAACCTAGACGGATTGGCATGAGATACTCCCGTTTGTACTACATGGTTACGAAACCTCACTTCGTACATCAACCAGAGCTACACTTATCTCTTTAGTATATGGCACAGAAGAGGTACTCCCGATCAAAGTAGAAATTTTGTCACTAAGGGTTATAATGGAAGCAAAACTAGATGAAACAGAATGGGTTCAAATCAGATATGATCAGCTGAACCTCATAGAAGAAAAATATATGGCTGATGTATGTCATGATGGTCAACAATATCAGAGGAGAATAAAAAAGGAATTCGACAAGAAAGTTCGTCCATGCCTATTCGAAGAGGGAGATTTAGTGTTAAGAAAAATACTACCCATCTATAAGGTTCCGCGAGGAAAATAGACCCCAAACTATGAAGGGCCATATGTCGTGAAGAGTGTTTTCTCTGGCGGAAAGCAACGACAGGATTAGAGAAGGAAAATTACACAAGGCAACTCGGAAAGAAAAAACCACAGAGAAAGCTTGAAGATTCACGACAAGGAAGGTAGGGCACTAAACTTTAATCTCTGAATTTAGTTGATTTGCATGTGTTATTGCTTGATTGTGTGTTTAGGGTTCGATTTAGGGTTTCTGGGTTCAAAAATATAGTTAGTGTTCATGGGTCGAACCCTAGGGTCACGAGTTTTGGGTTTGGGGATGAAGGTTAATGTTAGGGTTCTTCACGAACCCTAAGACCCTTTCAGGATCTGGAAAAAATTTGGTAGGTTATGGGTTTTTTGGGTTGAATATATGAAGGAATATGAGTTTGGCATATTTCGGTTGAAGTTTAATTGAAATCTGAGGTTTATGGTGGTTCGCGGTGGCTGAAGGCCAAACCGTTGGTGGAAAGGGTGATCGGACGGGATTGAAAAGGGATGGTCGGAAGGAAAGGTTCAAAGAACTTTTAGAGAGAGAGAGAGAGAGAGAGAGAGAAAGAGAGAAAAGGAGAGCTAGGAGAGAGAAGGGGGTATGAAAATGAGGGGATTCTGAAGAAAATGGGATTATATAGTCCTTCCGTGATGGTGTGGATCTAGGCCAAGTGGCTTCTGGCTTGTCTTTGGATTTGTTGACTATTTGAGTCAACAAGTGATCCAGCATGTTGGGTTATGGGGAGTCTGTCATTGACTTGCAATCTGGGCTATTGATTTTGGATACCGTGACTAATATGCAGGACTAAGGGATCAGATTAGAGGTAATTGAGACCATTGGATCATCATCGGATCCTCCAGAGAGAGTCAATCGTTAACTCTCTCTCCATGGTGAGCCTTGTCTGCAGACTTGGTTATGGGACACATGGGCCTTGCGTTCACTACTTTCCACACCCCACTTCTGGAGCCCAATTGCTAATATGTACTAATTTACACCCCTGGATTATATTAATTAATTAAGGACTTAATTAATTAATTAGTCGGTTTTTATTAGGCTTAAATTATTTATTAGTTCTCTAATTATTGTTATTATTTTGATAATAAAATAATAATAGGTAATATTATTATGTCTTGATGTACAGGGTTTAATTAATTAATCAATTACTTGATTAATTGATTAATTAGGGTTTAGGTTTTTTACTATTAAGCGTTTGGGGAAATTAAGAATTAATATTCAAACTATTTTTGGGATATTCAATATTTTTTATATAATTATTGGACTTTTCACAATTTAATCTTTTTTGAAAATTAATTTTTTTAAGTTATATTATAATGAAATTTTAATTTGATATAAAAAAAATGAATGGATACTTCTGGGTTTTTTTATTATAAAAAAATAATAAAGTTTTTTTATTATTATTTATATTTATGATAAGTTATTTGTTTTTTTTGTTGAAAATCATATTGAGGTTTAAATCATATTTTTGGGGTTGTAGAAAAATTATTCTAAGGGGTTTTCAATTAGGGTTTTAGGGTTTTCACAAATATTTTGTGATTTTATGAATATTGTGGGATTCTGCTTAAGGGATAGTTATGGTTTCAAAATCATGGTTTTTTTTAACAAAAATCAAGTTTCTTTTATAATTTAAAGTGGATTTTTAAAATAAAGGGATTTTAACAATTTAGTAAAGGGGTAGTTAGAATATAATAGGATTAGGATTTATGAATAGGGGAATATAAATACGGCGCTCTGATCCCTCTTTTGAGAGTACGTAGGCATTGGGTCTTTATACAAAGACCTTAGCGAGTAAAATTAGATTAAAAATTAGGTCCTTCATTATTCATGCGATGTGAATTTGCTTTTCTAGAATCTTAACGAAAACAAACCCTAAAGACTAATAATGATACTATTAAATATAATAGAAGTGAGGGGTGCCTAACACATTCCTCACACTTAATCGACTCCCGAACCATAGATCTCTACCTTAGGATTTGAGATTATCCTTATTTCCCTTAAAAAAAATAGGATGACGACTCTAATTTTTTAAGCTGACCGCACCAATAATAATAAATTAATGAAATAAGTAAAATAAAATTTTAATAAAAATATTTAATCTAATTTGACATTAAAAAAAACTCTTTGTAAATATCTTTTAAATCAATATATGTACATTAATTTGAAAACCATGATAAAATATTCTTAGAAATAATAATTCTTTGTATCTTTTTCATAATGTCATGTAAATTAGGGGTGTTCGTTGTTTTGTTTTGGATGATTGTTTAAAAAAATATCTAACCCAATTCAATAATATACATTTTTATTTAAATATTTTTTTGAATATACAAATTAAAAATTATTTTATTTATTAATATTATGAAAATATAAAATTATATATAATATATAACATATAATATATTTAAATTTAATATTACAAAATGAGAATGATTGATTATTGTAGAAGAAAAATATTAAAATAAATAAATTAAATTAAATTAATAAATAGTAATAAAAATAAGTATTATTAAAAGATAAATTAACACATACCATACTAATAACAAATAATAAAATATAAAAATATTGTTTTTTTATAAGCAATTTTGTATTAATTAGGAGAAATATGGATTCTCCAACCTAATACAAAAAGAAAAACTAGAAAAGAAGAGGGACAAACCTTCCAAAACAACATTACATAAAGTCAAGTGTGGATTTGACCCAATCATAAAAACTACACTTTCTACGGCCTAGTTCCAACCAATTCCAAGACAAAGAAAGGATACGGTGAAAGATTTGATCAACGTCACAAAACTCATGACCAAATAATGTTATTCCTCGCACTCCAAATATATCATGTCGTAATAAACCAATTAAATGAAGCAACTCATGTCTTCCTTGCACTTATCCACTAAAGTTAAGAACCACAATAGAGAATGATTGCACAAAGAGTCGGAATTAAGGCTAGAAACTCCAATCCTTACAAAAAAAATATTCCAAACTTTTTGAACTTTTGGATAATTAAGGAATAAGTGCGCAATATCCTCATTATTCCGAATACACATGGCTTGATTTGACTTACATATGCTTTCAAAAAGACATCAAAACACATTCAATAATATTCAATATATTATTGTTTTTTATTTATTTTTAATCGTTTAGTAGTTTTTATTTGGATTGATTTGCAATTTGGACACCACTATATTACCTAATTTTTTATATTTATATATAAAAAAAATATAAATATAATAATAATAATAATAATAATAATAATAATAATAAAATAATAAGAGAAAATGTTTTTTCAATAAAAAAAATACATGTATACTCCACACAATATTTATAAATATTTTATCCTTAGAATATTATTCCTAGATAAATTATTTTTAAATGTGTAAACGTAATTATGATTATGACCAAAATATATAAATAATATCTTAAAACTAATAATAATAAATAAAATAAGAACATGCTAAAATGAAATATCTTCCTAATAATAATATATTTTTGTCAAAACACATATTATCTTTTGGTGCAATATAATATTTGCATTATTTTTCTAGATTACATTTAGTACAGAAGGTGTTTCAACAGAAGATTAGTTGAGTGGTGAATAAAACTCAAAGACAAAGTGTAAAAAGAAATTGATCAAGGAATTGTCTCCCAAATGAATCATGATTTGATGGTATTAGATGAAACAATGAAAAACTATCTTACCCTTGAAAATTGAGATCAATGTAAACTTAATTCAATATATTTATTTTTAATTTTTATTGATAATAGTATTCGTACATAAACTTGTAGAGAGACATAGAGAAAAATTAGAGTGGATTTGTTTGACAACAACATAGATTTCCTTGACAACTGCCACTACTCGAACCTCGTCGTTCTTGACATCTCTGTGAACAATTTTCATTAGATGATGGACATTCCTGGAAATCAAAACAATCAACCGTGACATCTTCACTCATAATTTGTTCATATCTTCTTGCACCACCTATAATCAATACAAACAATTTTTATATTGAGACGGTGTTGTGGCATCGATTATATAATAAATTATTTTAAAAATATACATGAAAAAATAGGTAGAGAATAAATAAGTGTGTTACCTGGATGTAAAACTAAAGCAATACAAAAAATTGCAATGAAAAAGCGTACTCGGTTGATACTGATAGCCATGTTCTCTTGAAAGATGAATGAACAAACAAGACATCTAGAGTTATTATTTATATAACAATTATGCTTTTTTTGGTCAAAATCGAATAATTATAAAAAAAATGTCTATAATTGACCAGGAATAAAAAACTACTATGTTAAAAAATATAATATATTTTCAAAAAAGGAAATATATATGATAATAAAGAATATGTTTGTTTTACTCTTTAAAAAAAAGAGATTTTTTTTTGGTATTTTTAAAGAAATTTTTATGAAATTTTCTCTTAAAATATAAAAAGTTTTTTCAAAATTAATTTTATATATTAATTATAGTTTAATATACATGCATCATTTGGTCTAATTTTTTTTTTACATTATCATCAAATAAAAAATCTCAAATTTACTAAATCTTAAAGTAGTTTTACAATTTCATAATGACTTAAAGAGATGTATCTCATTGAATGACAGTATAAAATTATTCATATATCATATTTTCTATAACAATTATGTTTGACTATAATAAATTAAAAATATGAAACAAAGTAATTTTTTTACATGCATATTATATTTTTCCAAAATAGGTAAAACTTGCAATAATTAAAAAAAAATACCAGGTTAAAAAGGAAAATATATTTTCATAAAAGGAAATGTACATGATAATAAAGAATGTTTGATTTAATCTTTAAAAAAATCCTCTTTTTTATATTTCTAAAATAATTTTAAGGAAATTTTCTTTTAAAATATGAAAAGTTTTTTTAAATTATTTTTACATATCAAATATAGTTTAATAGACATGCATTTTTGGTGTAAATTTTTTTTATGCAAACGTCCAACAAAAAACTATAAATTTATCAAATAATCTAAGTCGTTTTAAAATATCATAATAATTTAATGGGATGCATGTCGTGACGATATAAAATTATTTTATAGTGTTGATGCATCTAACAGTTATGTTTGACAGTAATGAATTTAAAATATAAAAACAAAGTAATTGTGCTTTGCATGAATATTATATTTATCCAAAATGTGTAAAACTAACAATAATTAAAAGAAATACCATGTTAAAAAGGAAAATATATTTTCAAAATATGAACTGTACATTATAATAAAAAATATGTTTGGTTTTATCTTAATATATATATATATATATATATATATATATATATATATATATATATATATATATATATATATATATATATATATATATATATATATATATATATATATATATATATATATATTACAATGATTATACAAAATATTAATAAATTTTTTTATTTATATTAGACGATAACACGATCTAGAAGGGGGTTTGAATAGATCTATTTTCTAAAAATGTTTTCACCTTTCAAAACTTTATTGAAAAATGTTTGGCAGAAGTTCTCCGAAAAATTCACGTTTAAATTATTTTAAGTCACCGGTTAACGGATTTGTGTTATCAAATCAAATGGGATAATGAAGATGAATTAACTAATCAATATCAAGCAAATTAATCACTTAAATTTGACACACTAGATTAAACTACTACCAACAATGTATTGAGAGAAGAAATAAGCTCAATGACCAAGAAATAATGTGTTTTGAATTTTATCAAACACTTGGTGTGCACACCACACCTAGTGTGTTTTTCCAAATAATGTAGTGCATAATTTTTCTAAAATTTCTATCCAATTTTGATAGCAACAATTTCTCAAACACTTGGTGTGCACTAAATTATGCAAAACAAAATTTTCAAAACAACACTATTTTAACTTGTGCAGAAAATTTACCGAAAGAGAAAGGCAAAGGACACATGAATTTGTTTAGGCAGTTCCCCTACCGTCTTCGCTAAGGGTACCTCTGTCCCCAATTCAAAAATCAAATTGGAACTTTTTATTAAAATCTCAACGTTTATACAAAGATAAATTAGAAACGATAAACCAATCCTAATTATTATTGTAGCTATGTTTCTCTTTGCCCCTTGATTCAACGATTCTCCAAACTTTGAGCACAACCGCTTTGATTCGATACTTGTGAACCCACACCGTTCTTCGCAATCGTCCAGTTACAGTGATATGGTTGAACAATCACCTTGATCTTCAAACCTCTTCATTAGGCTGAATATACGAACAAATGATGTGCAAAACCCCCAAATCACAATGATCTTGGAGGACAAACTCTAAAGGTTTATTCAAGAAAAACCCACAAATCTCTCAACTCAAACTGAATCACAATTCCACCGTTTGAATGTTATCACCTTGAATCTTGCACTTTGATCAACAAAAATGATTGTGTGTAGTTGTTGATAAATGCGAGAGAAGGAGAAGATGATACGAGCACTTGTGTATTTCTTTCAATTTTCTTGTTAGTTCGACAAAATAAAAATTCCAACTAATTATACTTGTTAGTAAAATAAATAAAACAATCAAAATTAAGTAAGAGAGAGAGAGAGAGAGAGAGAGAGAGAGAGAGAAAATATGAGAGAAGCGCTTATTTCCAGGTTTGCGTCAACCTCTCTGTAGGTTTGCGTCGACCTGCTAAGAAGATTTGAGTCGACCTGAAATGTGACCTTAGTCAGTCTGTTGGGACCCGTGAGTTCCAAAGAATTATGGCCTTCATTTGAGTCGACCTAATTCATCAAATGAGTCGACTCAAATTTTCTTAACTTAATGAGTCGACCTGTTCAAGTTGATGAGTCGACTCATTCACTTTGGATCAACAAAAAATCACTTCCTTATGATTTGATGTGCCAACATCTTGTGATCCAATGTACCTTTCTGAATCACACTAGTTTTGACATCATTAAAACAACCAATACCTCTCACAATTTACAAACTACATTGTGTACATAAAATATTATATTTATTCTTCATTGTCAATATTTTCGGTGAAAAACTAATGTTGGATATCTTGGAGAAGAGAAAATGTTGGGGATCATCGTTTCATTAATTTTGAGAAAGATCAAATGTTTGATATAAAAAAAATTAAAAAGTTAGATAAATAAAATAAATATTCAATTATATGATTATTTAATAACAGAAACCTTAAACTCAAATAATATTTTGCTCTTGCAATTCATCCTTGAGAACTTTTCCCAAACAAAATAAACATTTTTTTAAGTTTCAAAGTTTTCATGTCAAATATTTAATTATAAATCTTTAATATTTAGAATGCTTTTATAATGAGGGCTTTAGATTTCACGAGAATTGATAATGTTTGTGTCTTGAGTGTTGATACTTATTAAATGGATGGCAAAGATTTGCTTAAGGACGTGGAAAAAACTAAATAAACACGCTTATATTTTACTTTGATTATTAATTAAAACTGAGAAGTCAAATGTATTTCTTTTTAGATGAAAAATACAATAAAATATGTTCCACCCAAGTGCCACATATCTCTCGGTTTCTATTAAAAACTGAGGAGAGTTTTTTTTTATTTTTATATTTACATAGAATATTAAAATTAAATATTCAAATAAATCAAGATTTTGACAATAAATTCTTGGAGAACAATATATTTTTTCAAATTTCTCATAAGTTATTTATTCCAACTAAGAAAAAAATTATGTACTTGCAATCCATCTCATATAGATTTCTTTATATTGTGCAAATGTTTTCATGGCAAATTTCTCAATATTGTCAAACGAGAAAAGCAATAAAATTCTCAATGGTTTCTTTGATTAACAACATAGGAAGATTATTACAAAATTACAACAACAACAACAACCTCAACATCATTATGTGAGATAGATTTCAATGGAATAAAAAATGATTTGTTCAAGATTGAAGAACATTGAAGATTGTTTTTGTCTTGCAAATCATCCCAAAGAATGATGCATAAGACTTTGGAGCGACTACATATAAATTAAGTTTATGGTAAAATCTGATTAACGATTACTTTTATAGTAAAATATAATAAACTAACTTCTCGGTTAATAAATATAAATGAAGTAATAGATCATTAATTTTATAAAAAAAAAGAATAAAAAAAGACATCACTTTTACAGAGAAAAAAATGAAGAAAAATTGATGTTGCCTGGATAAACTAATCCCTCAGATAATAAATATAACTGAAGAAATAGATCATTAATTTATAAAAAAAGAAATATACAGGCACCGTACTTTTAAGAAAATAAAAATATAAATTGTTTTTTTTAAGCAATGTGTATATTGATAAAGAGTACAAAACGTACTCATATTTGATATAAAAGAAAGTGATCCTCCACCCGAACAAAAAAATAGAAAATGACTACCAAATAAATCTAAGATAAATAGATCAAAGGAGCTTTGTCGAATTCATATAAATTACAATTGGATAAACAAAAATCCTATGAGCGACCATCGCCAAATGTGAAACTTAACTTTCCAAACTATGTCCATAACATTCCACCCCGAGTTTCTAAAAATTAGTTCGTTCCTGAAAATCCATAAGCTTCAACAAATAACCAACCAAACTAAGCCTTCTCTTCCCGCCTTAATCCATTTCCTATTGCAAACAGAGTGGCAATTCGGAAAAGTCTCCTAGGAACCGGAACCTCTACCAACGGAAACACCTAACCAATCCTCTATCTCCGCCCAAACCAATTTAGCCACCACACAATCCTGAAAAAGATGATTGATAGACTCTAGGTTTGTGAGTTTGTATGGTTCAACAATGGAAGGTTAGTGTGGTGGTTTTCATCTTTTTGTTCTGGCTAAGTTTTGGTTTCTGGTACGAGATTCATTTCTCACGGTGTCTGCTCAAACTCACTATGCGTTTTATGGTTTTTCACTCTATGTCTATTTGATGATGGAGGTGGTTTAATGGATAAGAGGATGGTTGATGGTTTTGTTGTAGAAGGATGGTGGTGAGTGTATTGAAGTGGTGGCTCAGTTTTTTGTAAGTTCTGAAGTAGGTTTTTGAGGTAATGGAGGGTTAATGAAGAAGGGCGATTTTTTAAGGTATTTTTTTGAAGCTTGGTTAATATTTTTTTTTTGCAGGATTTTCAGAGCCTGTCCAAGCTTGATATGGAAGTGAGGAAAGAGTCCAATTTATAGAGAGGGTTCAAGGGTATAAATGGCAGACTTGGAGGCAAAGTTTTGGGAAGAATCTGAGAGGAATATGCCATTGATTTTGTTTGATTTACAGGATGTGTATTGTTGTGCTTGTGTAGTGGAGATTTTGGTGCGTGTATTGCTATAATGTTGTGTTTTTTTGTGTGGGTCAACTTGTAATGTTCATGTGGTTTGCAAGATGTAGGTGGAATTGGGAAAATTGGAAATGTTGTATGTAGCACGTGAACTGTTGTTTTCGGGAAAAAATAAAATGAACAAAGTTTGTTTGAATTTTACTGCAAATGGTGGGCTAGAGTGGAAGAAGCCTTAGAATATGTTTAATAATAATAACAATAATAAAAATAATAGAAAAAATGGTAATAATAGTAAAAATAGAATAATAAAGGGAATGGAAATAACAATAATGGAATATGATTAATAATAGAAATGAAGAATAATAATTATAACGATAATGAGAAATAATAGAAATAAAATTAAAAATGGAAAAATAATGATAATAATAATAATAATAATAATAATAATAATAATAATAATAAAAATGGGATAATGAATTAAATATTTATGGATTTAAAAAAACTTTTATAGATTATGGTAATAAATAAATGGAATAGAAAAAAGATAACATAAAAGTAAAAGAAAGATATGATTTTTTTATGTATATTTTTGTGATTGGGCTTAGAAAAAAGCTAATGAGCTTTGAGATAAAAAAAAGAAGATATTTTTTAGTTTTTGGAAGAGATATGGATAAAATCAGGTATATAAAATAAAAAGGTAATGATAAAAATGAATAAGAAACTAGAATGGATAAAAGATCGAAATATGATGAATTGTCACAACACCAAAATTCAATGATCAACAACACCAACACACAACCCGATAAACCTGAACGAAACCCTAACTCAAACGACTGAACAAACTGTAATGACATATTTTTGGATTTTCTGAATAAGACTAGTAAACTGAAACAAAAATAATTTACAAGTAGGACAAATTTGGGGTATGACAGATATGTGCTTAGTACCAGATGTGGTTATTCCACCAACATTTAAACTACCAGACTTTGAAAAATATAAGGGTGTGAGTTGTCTTAAGAATTACATTAGGATGTTTACAAGGAAGATGACCGCTTATACTAAAAATAAAAACATGATGATCAATATCTTTAATGACAATCTAAGTGGGGCATCTTTAGATTGGTATATGCAATTGGAGAGGACTCATATCAAGACATGGGATGATCTGAAAGCCACATTTGTAAAGCAATACTAATACAATATAGACATGGCGTTAAACCGCTTACAATTGCAAAATGTTTCTCAGAAAGCGGGTGAATCATTCAAGGAGTACGCTCAGATATGGAGGGAATAGGCTTATTGTGTGCAACCTCCATTGTGGAAGAGTGAATTTGTGGATATGTTCATGAGTACTCTACCGGCTCCGTACTATAAGAAAATGATAGGGTTTATATCACTGGATTTATTGATTAAATCCTTATTCGGGAAAGGATTGAAAATGGATTAAGGATTGGGAAGATTAGGAAGGTACCCTCCAACCCACATAACAACAAGAGGTATTCAGGTACTAGTTCCAAGAAGGGAGAAGTCAATGTTGTGGCACCTATGCCATGTAATCCATATGTAGCAACGGGGGCTCCCAATCAATATCCACCTCAAGAGCCTCCTGTTTTTCAAAACCAACAACCACGAGGGGAACCGCAATAAGGTCAACAACAAAACAGGTATCCTAGGAAGGAACAAAAGTGGCCATGGAAGGACTTTAATCCTCTTCCTTAAACATATACCGAGATTTTACCATTCTTAATTCAAAAAGGAGTAGCCGAAATCAAACCATTACCACCTCCAACCAGGAATCTTCCTCGAGAATATAACCCTAACATGAGATGTGACTATCATGCTGGATCATCGAGGCATACAACTAAAAATTGTTTGGCTCTTAAGTTCAAGGTGCAAGAGCTGCTGGATCAGAAGGTCATCAACTTCACTCCTGAAGGACCAAATATGGGGAATAACCCATTACCAGGGCACGCTGGGGAAAATATCCATATGATCGAAGGGATTGAAGATAATATCTTGTTTAAAAAAGTGGATCAAATAAAGACTCTTATGAAAAAGATAATGGAAGCACTGATTGGACACAAAACGTTTAAAAAGTTGCATGCCAGTTGCATCTATTGCATAGTCAACCCCGACAAATGTAAGAAGATGAGGAAGATACTTCAACAGCTGATGGATCAAAAGGGTAGTACAAATCGAATATTCAAGAAAAATAGAGGAGGTAGTGGTCATAGAACCTTTTGACATTCCATATAAAAAAGAGATTCCAACACCGGTTCAGATCCTATATCAAAGGAAGGAGGTACCAACACCAATTCAGATACCCTATCAAAGAAGGGAGATGCAAGTGCCAATTCAAATTCCATACTCAAGGCCCACACAAGAGCCAATTCAAATTCCATATTCAAAGCCCGTGCAAGCGCCAATCTAGATTCTTGTCTCAAAGCCAGTACAAGCACCCATTCAGATACCTGCATGGAAAGCTGTGCTAGAATCAAAGTCAATGCCTCACAGTTCAAAATTTGTACCTTGAAATTATGGTAATACTACTCTTGGGAGAGGGAAACATAATACTACGCCTACCATCACTAATATAACAGGTATTGGAGGGATGACTCGCAGCGGGAGAATATACATACCTGAGATATTTAAGAAGAATGTGCCCGAAGGATCAAAAGGGAAAGAAACTCCAGAAGTGGGCGAGGGATCTTCAAAGAAGAATGTGTCTCAAGAAGATGTTGAGGAATTTCTAAGGCTCATAAAGAAAATTAATTATAGGGTGATAGATAAACTTGGTCAAACACCCTCTAAAATATATATGATATCCTTGTTACTGTGCTATGACTCTCATCGTGAATCTCTACTCAAAGTCTTGAAAGAAGCTCATGTTACTAAGGATATAACAGTGGATCAATTTTATGGGGTCGTTGCTAATATCGTCACTAGTACTTGTTTAGATTTTAGTAGTGATGAATTACCTCATGAAGGGAAATTACACAACAAAGCCTTACACATATCAGTCAAATGTCAAAATACTATTCTCTCAAGGGTGTTGGTGGATACAGGATCAACTCTAAATGTCATGCCTAAAGACAATCTCATGAAACTAACTTCTTTAAGGACTTTTATGAAAGTTAGCACTTTAGTAGTGAAGGCTTTTGACGGTTCCAAAAGGATGGTAATTGGAGAAGTTGATATACCTATCATGGTAGGACCATATACCTTTATGGTAATCTTCCAAGTCATGGACATTAATCCTTCATATAGTTGTCTTCTAGGACGACCTTGGATTCATGTTGCAGGCACAGTCACTTCAACACTTCATCAAAAGTTGAAGTTCATATCCAGGGATAAGTTAATAATTGTGGATGGGGAGGAGGACATTTACGTCAGTCATCTATCTTCTTTCAAATATATAGAGGTGGATGGGGAAACTTTCTAAATCTCATTTCAAGATCTGGAAATTGCAACAGTTGATCGAAAACAAGTCATTCAACAAAAAGTAGGCCCAAAGAAGATCATGGACTTAATAATGGATGGAGATACAAGGAGATGGAGTACACTTCCAGAAATTCCTGAAAAGGAGATGGAGATACAAGGAGATGGACTCAATTTTATAATTTCTTTTTGTCACTTCATTACTATTATTATTTTCTATTGTTATTTTCTTTATTATCTTTATTATCTTTTTCTCATTATTATTATTATTATTGTTATTGTTTTAATTAGTTTTATTATTATTATTAATTTCAACTTTCTCTTTATTTATAATTTTTTCTTATATAAAACAATTCCTTTAAAACCCATTACAATCCTTTTATTACACAAAAAAAAATATGATATCAGAAATTAGAAAAAATGCCAGCAGTACTTTTTTTTACGATTTCCAAATGAAGTTCCTCATAATCCATGGTCCCCACCACTACAATAGTGGGATTCATCAATTTTTTTTCTTTTTACATATAGCAAACTCAGTAATGCGCAGAGGCCCCACCGTCCCTCATTCCATGATTTCCACGACTCATAACGGATTTCATCCGTGCAATTCCACCTTCATATGTACTACAGCCACAAAACGCACTAATTCGCATATTATCAGTGATCCTTATCCAAAAAAATCAGTAGACTTGCTTGCCCATTATGCCCTCCATGAGTCATCCTTATTTAAGGACATTTTTGTTTCAGAGGCTTGAAGAAAAAAAAATTGCAGCAACACAGATTCAAATCTCATCCAAAACGAAAATCATAAACAATCATACTAACCTGCACTCATATTATTGTACCTTCTTCAATAGCCGAACAACACCTTCCATAACCTTTACTCACCATTTTTCTTCAATCCTTCAAACAAATCTTTCACCCCTTTTACCGCAAAAAGCCACCCACTTCATCAACCTCTTATCACCACCACCACCAAACGAAAACAAAACCAAAAGCCAAAACCTTCCGTAGAGCCAAACCAGAAAACCATCAGCCACCCTTAAAACCGCACGACACCAGATCCGCCCAACCAAAAACCATACCTTTGAACCGTGATTTGAACCAACAAACGCAAACACAAACGTGAGAGATCACATAAACTGAAACTTCTTTTTCTCTGCACAAACACCATAATCACGCAAAACTGAGAGCGATGAAAAAACCGAACCGAGTCATCAACATCTACTGAACCAGAAAATTTTCCACCATCTTCAAACCTCAAGAGAAGCCAAACATACCTTCATCGCTCAACAAAAAAAAACAACAATCCAGAAATCATGAGATCGAAAAAGCTTTGAAACGAGCATTTGCGATAACGCTGAGAGAGAAGTCGAGAACAAGCGATTTCCGCGAGAGATCAAGAGCTCGAACCAGAAGCGCCAGACAACCATTTGAGTTGACAGGGTGAACCTGGAGACGAATCTGACCGAAAACAAAAGCCACCGCGACGGAAACGATTGCGGATCTGGAAGCATACCGCGAGGGAGACGAGAGCCGAAAAGAAATCACCGATTCAGAGCCGAGAGCGGATTCACTGTGTTCGAGAAACCGGCGCCGGTGAGAGGATAGCTGCGAGCGAAACCCAGCGAACCATACCTCGCCGCAATCGCGCAGACCAGCCACAAATTCAGACCGCAAAGCCGCCGACGAATCCGAAACCGCGTTGAAAAGAAATCTGGAGCAAATCCGAGGCAGAAGTGATTGAGGGAGAGAGAAGCGTTTGTGTGAGCTGTGACCCTTCATTAGTTGGTATGTTTTCTTTTCTTCTTCTTTTATAAAACTTGTTTAGTTTGCTGATTAGTTTATTTTATTTAAGTTTTGTTCTTTTCATATTTTATGATATTGTTGGATCTAATGGGGCTATGGGTTAAAGCCCATATTAGTCACTGAACACAGACATTAATAGACAGCGCACCTCATTCTTTTTTTTTAATTATTATTTTGTTTTTTCATTTTATTACATTTTAAGTCTTGATGGGCTCGGGCCCATCTGAACCCATTATATTTTTTTCTGTTCAAACCAACAGATTTAATGCATACTTCTCTTATTCTATTTTTTTTATGTGTTAGTTTTTTCATTTCATTTTAGATTTTGAATATCTCATGAATCTTTAATATTTTAATTCAAGGGCCAATGACTTGATTAAAGGCCGTTTTTCGCCCGATTTCGTTAAATCGGTGATATTCGGTCAATATGAGGCCCTCTTTGTAATTAGCTTTTTATTTTATTATTTTATTATTTTGACCAATAAATATTCACTTTAATTAATTTTATTCTTATTTCTCAAATATTACCAATTTAATTTATTATTTAATTTATTATTCTGTCTCAATTTATTTTTTGCGATTCAATTTGTTTATTCATTTCCGCATTTCAAAAAATGTTTCGACTCCTTATAGAATGATTCCAATTTTGAATCGATTCTAAGGAAGTTCACGAACTAAATTTCGACGCGTCCCAAAAAGGTCCAACGCCTTCGAATAGTTGTTCTCGATTAAAAGGTCCAACGCCTTCGAATAGTTGCTTCCGATTAAAAAGGCTGAACGCCTTCGAACCATTCAAAACACTGCACACACGCTTCCTCTTGGGCAAATTACAACGAGACCCCTTTATTTCTCGCAATCCCCTGTATTTATTTTGTATCCCTCTCCCATTACTTTGTACGCATTTTATTTTTCATATTTTATTTAATTATGAATCCTTGGTCCAACGCCAAGCGATCTCACTTGCACACTTGCACTTTATTTTTCAGTTTTCGTTTATTAGGATCCACCTCTCCTTGCGAGCCGAGCGCATTGTGCCTCGCTAAACAAACCACAAAATAAACTCCACTTGCATTTACCCTTTAAACCTCAAAAAACCAAAATGTTTCGATTAGATCCAAACCCTTGATCCAACGTCAAGCGGTCTTAGGAAATAAAACACTTTAATAAAAACGAGAAGATCTATACGCCACGAGCCTTAAGCGGTAGAAAAGAGGATAACGAGCTCTCGTTACTCGCTCCGATTATTTCGACGCAGGACGCTCGTCTTGTTGGACGAGATAAACTATCCATAGTCTTTAGTGCATTTCAAACTCCTAAACCCTTTCATCGAAGAAAGGTAATAAAATCAACAACCATTATCCTTAGTAGGCCGAACTACGAGGCTCTGACTTTCCCATTGCACACGGGAGTACGTAGGCACGAGGATCTCAATCCTTGTCGAGCACCTAGGATCAACCTAACTTATGATTCAACTCATTTCCCTCTAGCAAGTAATTCGTTTAAGCATAGACATCCTTTCGCGCGTGATAACTTAGATGGTTCCCATCGAGTACGATGGATGTAGGGGGTGCTAATACCTTCCCCCTGCATAACCGACTCCCGAACCCAGGCAATGGTTCCGTTGACCTTTGTCCTCATCCTTTTCTTCCCGGGTTGTATCTATATCTTCCTTTTCCCTCTTCGGGAATAAATAGAATTAGGTGGCGACTCTTTCGTCTGTCCGGCGCGTGACTCCGTCCTTTTCGGATCACGTAAGGTTGTATTTTTCGGGGTACGACAGCTGGCGACTCTGCTGGGGACTGGTTCACCCCTATACGAGTCAAGCCTAGTCTAGGTTCCCGCGTTTGTTTGGATGTTTGCTTTTATGTCTTGCTTGTTTATTTTTATCGCATTCCATCTTATATATCTTGTGGCTCCTTGGTACTATAACTTGGGTCTATACTTTGCAAAAGAAACTTGAGGGAAAAGGCTCTATACCCGGGCTTTCGAGTACAAACATAAGTTAGCGAGGTTATGTAGTATGGGCTCCCGAGAGAACCACTCTCGTGGGTTGTCGGTACGAAAACCTCACTTGGAGTAGATTCTGATGAGAATACTGACAACCGTCAAGTCCTTGACGTGTGTGCTCAGTTTCTTTCATTAGGTTCATCAACTCTGAGGACCTTTAGAACCTTTTGGTTAAAACATCGGTTGATGGTTGCGTAGTATTGGGCACCAGGGTTCACCCTCGCGTGGCTCGATGCGAAAACCTCACTTGGAATAGACTTACTCAATGGAGTTGATTGACTGTCAAGAATGTATGAAATTGACACGTGCATCAAACAGTTGAGAAAGTTCCATAACTCCAGGACTTTGTTTTAAACCTCGTGTCGATGATCACGTAGTATGGACTCCCGAGAAAATTTGCTCTCGTGGGTTGTCAATACGAAGATCTCACCCAAAATAGATTCATATGGCGGAGTCAATCAACTGTCATTCTTATGGCGTGTGTGATGAACAGCCATATAAATTGATAACTTTGGGATCCCTAAAACTTTAGAGTCTACCCAGTGAGTTCCTGATCAGAGTATCCTCCATTTGTACCTTGGACTCATGAGATCATGATCTTGTGATCCTGGATTCTGATGTTGCATATCATCTCATTTGCATTATATATTCATATTGCATTTCATTCCAAAACCGAAACTTATTTCATGTTCCTCCATCTTCAGTAAACCAAGCTGGTTTCCCGACGCCCGTATCGAGCTAGACGATCGTACTTAACTCGAGCCAACACTAGAAGACTAATGGACGTGATTCAAGAAGAACAAGCTGCCATGAGGGAAGAGATTGACTCGGTCAAGAACAAGATTGACCAGATTTATGAGACTTTGCAAGCTTTGGCAAGAATGGAAGAACGTCGCGAAGCTGCTGCCACAATGAACAATGCTCAAGTGCAAGGATCTACCTCACGAGCAATGCCTTCAGTTCCCGTTCCAAATCCTTTGGTCTATGGTTTGCCTCCAGGCTTCACTCCCGTTGTTGAAGAGGTCATTTCCCAACCAATACCTGCTTCTGGTGTCACTGTTGGTGCTATTCCTCAAGCTCAACCTATTCCAACTCAAGTCCAGTTTCCTCAAACTGAAGAGAATCATCAAGTTGAGTATGAGATGCATACTGCTGTTCCAATCACCAATCCTCATGCTGTTCAAGAGTCTGAAGCTATGAAGATGTGTCGCGAGTTAGCTGAGAAACTCCGAATCATGGAAGGACACAACTCAACTTCTCTGAGTGCCTCGGACATGTGCTTAGTTCCAGATGTTGTGATCCCTGCTAAGTTCAAACTGCCGGAATTCGAGAAGTACAAAGGCCTCAGCTGTCCTGAGCTTCATTTGAGGATGTACTGCAGAAAAATGGTCGCTCATGCCAAAGATGATAAGCTTATGATCCATTGCTTCCAAGATAGCCTGTCTGGAGCGTCTCTAGAATGGTACATGCAGCTCGAACGCAACAATGTTCGTACTTGGCTTGAACTATCTGATGCATTCAAAAAGCAGTACAAGTACAACACTGACCTTGCTCCTAACCGTACTCAGCTTCAGAGTATGTCTCAAAAGGAGAGCGAATCCTTTAAGGAGTATGCCCAACGCTGGAGGGAGCTAGCTGCCAGAGTTCATCCGCCATTGGTTGACCGTGAATTGATCGATATCTTCATGGGTACCCTACAGGGGCAATACTACGAGAAGCTGATCAGCAGCGTATCTTTTGGATTTTCGGACATGGTGATGGTCGGAGAAAGAATCGAAGAAGGTTTGAAAAGCGGAAAGATCCAAGGAGGTTCTAACAGCCAAGCTGGAACCAAGAAACCTTTCAACGGGTACAAAAAGGGCGAAACAAATGTTGTTTCTGCTGCAAGTGGGAATTTTCAACAGAGTACGCCTGCGCCAGTTCCCTACTATCAGTATCCCTATGTTGCTGCTGCACAATATGCTCCTATGCCATATTAGCCAGTTCCTCCAATGCCTTACCAGCAGGCCTTTCAAGCTTTATTTCTGCCTCAGATGGCTCATCAACCACGTCCAATGGTTGCAACTGCGCAATATGCACCTGGACCATACCAGCAACCGGCTTATCCACCACGGCCTGGTCAACAACAACAATGCGCTCCTCAACAGCGCCCACCATATCAACAAAGAGGATATGATCGGCACATTGATCCCCTGCCTATGTCATACACCGAAATCTTTAATCAGCTGACGACAAAAGGACCTTTTACTCTGAGAGATATGCCACCTCAGACTGGTAATGCCCGAAACTATGATGCCAATGCTCGCTGTGAGTATCACAAAGGCGCTCCAGGTCATACAATCTAGAATTGCCATGCTTTCAAGCACTTGATTCAAGACATGATCAACTCTAAGGACCTCACTCTCACTCCGAGAAATGCAAATGTCCAGAACAATCCATTGCTGCCGCACGGTGCCAACAAGTGAAGACATTTGAAGGGGTCGTTGAAGACCAAGCTGAGTAGTATCCCAACTTTGAAGCATTCAATCAAGAGAAGTCCAATTCCTCAAATCAAGGCAGCCAGTGCCATTTATTATTTACGCATTCCTGTTGTTTTGTAATGTTTGTTTAAGTACTATTTGCTCTGAACATTGTTATCGTCTGTACTTGGTTATGTTAATGTTATGTTTATGCATGTTTTGAATCAATTTATTCGCATTCGCTCATTATTTATCATCTATCGCAAAAATCACAAAAAATATTTCCTCACTTCACTTTAGCAAATATTTGAGGGAGGATGATGAAAACAAAATACCCATAACTATTGCGGTATGCTTTCGGATAAAACCTCGTCAATGATGTACAGGCATTTCTTTCAAATCCCCAAACACTGGAGATATAAGGAGTTAATCCCTAGTCAACCACTTCGAGCCTAGAAGTAGGAGCTTTCTTTCGGATACAACCCTTACATTTAGCCCGGGGCTGGGTAGTTGTTCAGTTAACCTGACTACACCTTCGAATTGCAAGATGCGACATCCCATCAGAGGACCATCAACAAATGACTTGGTAGTCACAATATTCAAACAAAAAAGAAAAGAAAATAAAACACTAAGTTGAGCACCCAAAGGGAGACTTAGTCCAAAAAAAAAGAAATCAAAAGAGGAGCTCAAATCCTCAGCAAAAGCAAAACAGATATCAGTGACCACCAAATCAAGAATCAAAGGGTCACCAGCAAAATAAGATGACTGCCATTTTCAAGCGAACATCAAAGCTTTATCTTCACTCTTGCAAAGTCGAAAACAATGCATATGTAAAGTTAACTGAACGTAGGACTAGAGAACATAAAGAAGAAGGGATGGGTACAAATCAAACTTTGAAGCCTTATATCTTTGTTTCTCAAACCATTAACCAGACCACGTTACAACCCTCAAAAGACCTAATTGAGGCAGGGTTTATTCTGAAAGCATGCTACCGACAAGGTTGCGTAAATTGACTCCCATACATTTGCTAATCTTCAAACTCGATTACACATTATTCTTGTTGCATACTTCACGCACTTTCTAAATCAGCACCTTGTTTGGGCTAACGGTCCATTAGTCATACTATCACAAGCATTCAAATAAATTGACTTTTTCAAAACTTACATGAACGTTGTATTAACACTACCATTTGTGTATGAATAATTTAATTGCAAATCAGTGCTTGACATCAGTGCAATACTAACAAGGGGCAATCAAAAGAGGAATTTGACTCAATACTTCTTTAAAACCAGCCCAATCAGGGGCAAATTATCTTCAGCAGTCCAATCAGGGACAGAACATCTTCAACAGCCCAATCCGGGGCAATTTAGCTCGAAGTCCATTAATCAGAGGCAGGCGCTTACCAAATCCAGACTATGGGGCCGATCATGCCATGGCCATTGTCAAAGCTTCCCCACCGGATTTATTTCAAATACCCTACAGGCAGGGGCAAGCAGACAAGGAGCAAATCTTCCTATCTCTTCTCCCCAACTAAACAAGCAGATCTTGCTAGACATTGGCAATCGTTCAAAGAAAATCAGTCTTCATGTATCAATTAAGTCGCTTCGCTCACCAGCTTAGAGCTTTCAGATCCATCTTCGGACCATTCATCGTCGAAGATCGAGTGTCGGGGAATCAGTCCCTCCACCCACCCAAAGTCCAATCAGTATTGGCAACTACCAAACCAAAAGTCCACCAAGCTGGCACCTTTCAATTGCTCATATGCATCATTATGCATCATCAATGGCATAAGCATCATTTACATCAATCATTTGCAGCATATGCATCATATGCATACCTAAATAAATCAGCTTTGCATATCCCCAACATTCTTAACTTTTCAGCTCAGTGCCTAAAACACTTGCATCGTATCTCCATCATTATGGAATACTATTTCAACAATCAAGCATACGTGTATAGTTCAGGATCCAGGATCAACACAAGTTTCCAGTCCTTTCCCCAACGGAAGTCAGGATCATATCAATCAGATTCCAGGCATCCTCCTGGCGGATTCAATGGTCGTGTTTAAATTTCATTTGCCTTATCATCCTCTGGTGATAAGTGATTTTATTTTTTCAGTCTTTTGCCTTATCATCCTCTGTTGATAAGTGAGTTTATTTTCAGTCTTTTGCCTTATCATCCTCTGGTGATAAGTGATTTTATTTTTTCAGTCTTTTGCCTTATCATCCTCTGTTGATAAGTGAGTTTATTTTCAGTCTTTTGCCTTATCATCCTCTGTTGATAAGTGATTTTATTTTTCAGTCATTTGCCTTATCATCCTCTGTTGATAAGTGATTTTATTTTTCATTCATTTGCCTTATCATCCTCTATTGATAAGTGATTTTATTTTCAGTCTGTTGTCTTATCATCCTCTGTTGATAAGTGATTTTATTTTCAGTCTTTTGCCTTATCATCCTCTGTTGATAAGTGATTTTATTTTTCAGTTTTTTGCCTTATCATCCTCTGTTGATAAGTGATTTTTATTTTCAGTTATTTGCCTTATCATCCTATGTTGATAAGTGATTTTATTTTTAGTTAGTTGCCTTATCATCCTCTGTTGATAAGTGATTTTATTTTTCAGTTATTTTCCTTATCATCCTCTGTTGATAAGTGATTTTATTTTCAGTTATTTGCCTTATCATCCTCTGTTGATAAGTGAGTTTATTTTCAGTTATTTGCCTTATCATCCTCTGTTGATAAGTGATTTTATTTTTCAGTTTGTTGCCTTATCATCCTCTGTTGATAAGTGATTTTATTTTTCAGTTATTTGCCTTATCATCCTCCGTTGATAAGTGAGTTTATTTTCAGTTATTTGCCTTATCATCCTCTGTTGATAAGTGAGTTTATTTTCAGTTATTTTCCTTATCATCCTCTGTTGATAAGTGATTTTATTTTCAGTTATTTGCCTTATCATCCTCTGTTGATAAGTGATTTTATTTTTCAGTTTGTTGCCTTATCATCCTCTGTTGATAAGTGATTTTATTTTCAGTTGTTCACCTATCATCCTCTGTTGATAATGATCCTTTATTTTTTCTATCTTTCGCCTTATCATCCTCTGGTGATAAGTGATTTATTTTGTCAGTTGTTTCTTGTTGTGTCACCCATCCTTTCCAGTTTATTTCATTTGTTATTTTTGCAATTTCTTTTCGGACAAATTTGGAGTCTGTTAATATCTAATTATCTTATACCTTGAACGATTGAACGCGAGCCAATTCATCTTACTCGGTCTAAGCTAATTCGATATGGGCATCTGTCATACCCCAAATTTGTCCTACCCGCTCCATTTTATTTTTACTGTCTAACCATTGTTAAATTTTTTTTTAAAAAAAAAACATGCACTATTTTATTTTCTGTCTACCCGCATATTCATTTTTATTCAAAAAATTTTTTTTTTTTTAAAATGTATGTCATTCCATTTGTGCAGTGCTAAAAATTGGTATGCTTTGTGGAGATCTTTTGTTTCAGTTATCATTTTCATAACCTTTTTATCGCAAATTTTAAATCAAATTTTGTTACGCAAAATCTCAATTTTATAATTTCTTTTTGTCACTTCATTACTATTATTATTTTCTATTGTTATTTTCTTTATTATCTTTTTCTCATTATTATTATTATTATTATTATTATTATTATTGTTATTAATCCTTCATATAGTTGTCTTCTAGGACGACCTTCGATTCATGTTGCAGGCACAGTCACTTCAACACTTCATCAAAAGTTGAAGTTCATATCCGGGGATAAGTTAATAATTGTGGATGGGGAGGAGGACATTTACGACAGTCATCTATCTTCTTTCAAATATATAGAGGTGGATGGGGAAACTTTCTAAATCTCATTTCAAGATCTGGAAATTGCAACAGTTGATCGAAAACAAGTCATTCAACAAAAAGTAGGCCCAAAGAAGATCATGGACTTAATAATGGATGGAGATACAAGGAGATGGAGTACACTTCCAGAAATTCCTGAAAAGGAGATGGAGATACAAGGAGATGGACTCAATTTTATAATTTCTTTTTGTCAATTCATTACTATTATTATTTTCTATTGTTATTTTCTTTATTATCTTTATTATCTTTTTCTCATTATTATTATTATTATTGTTATTGTTTTAATTAGTTTTATTATTATTATTATTATTAATTTCAACTTTCTCTTTATTTATAATTTTTTCTTATATAAAACAATTCCTTTAAAACCCATTACAATCCTTTTATTACACAAAAAAAATATGATATCAGAAATTAGAAAAAATGCCAGCAGTACTTTTTTTTACGGTTTCCAAATGAAGTTACTCATAATCCATGGTCCCCACCACTACAATAGTGGGATTCATCAGTTTTTTTTCTTTTTACATATAGCAAACTCAGTAATGCGCAGAGGCCCCACCGTCCCTCATTCCATGATTTCCACGACTCATAACGGATTTCATCCGTGCAATTCCACCTTCATATGTACTACAGCCACAAAACGCACTAATTCACATATTATCAGTGATCCTTATCCAAAAAAAATCAGTAGACTTGCTTGCCCATTATGCCCTCCATGAGTCATCCTTATTTAAGGACATTTTTGTTTCAGAGGCTTGAAGAAAAAAAAATTGCAGCAACACAGATTCAAATCTCATCCAAAACGAAAATCATAAACAATCATACTAACCTGCACTCATATTACTGTACCTTCTTCAATAGCCGAACAACACCTTCCATAACCTTTACTCACCATTTTTCTTCAATCCTTCAAACAAATCTTTCACCCCTTTTACCGCAAAAAGCCACCCACTTCATCAACCTCTTATCACCACCACCACCAAACGAAAACAAAACCAAAAGCCAAAACCTTCCGCAGAGCCAAACCAGAAAACCATCAGCCACCCTTAAAACCGCACGACACCAGATCCGCCCAACCAAAAACCATACCTTTGAACCGTGATTTGAACCAACAAACGCAAACACAAACGTGAGAGATCACATAAACTGAAACTTCTTTTTCTCTGCACAAACACCATAATCACGCAAAACTGAGAGCGATGAAAAAACCGAACCGAGTCATCAACATCTACTGAACCAGAAAATTTTCCACCATCTTCAAACCTCAAGAGAACCCAAACATACCTTCATCGCTCAACAAAAAAAACAACAATCCAGAAATCATGAGATCGAAAAAGCTTTGAAACGAGCATTTGCGATAACGCTGAGAGAGAAGTCGAGAACAAGCGATTTCCGCGAGAGATCAAGAGCTCGAACCAGAAGCGCCGGACAACCATTTGAGTTGACAGGGTGAACCTGATGACGAATCTGAGCGAAAACAAAAGCCACCGCGACGGAAAAAATTGCGGATCTGGAAGCATACCGCGAGGGAGACGAGAGCCGAAAAGAAATCACCGATTCAGAGCCGAGAGCGGATTCAATGTGTTCGAGAAACCGGCGCCGGTGAGAGGATAGCTGCGAGCGAAACCCAGCGAACCATACCTCGCCGCAATCGCGCAGACCAGCCACAAATTCAGACCGTAAAGCCGCCGGCGAATCCGAAACCGCGTTGAAAAGAAATCTGGAGCAAATCCGAGGCAGAAGTGATTGAGGGAGAGAGAAGCGTTTGTGTGAGTCGTGACCCTTCATTAGTTGGTCTGTTTTCTTTTCTTCTTCTTTTATAAAACTTGTTTAGTTTGCTGATTAGTTTATTTTATTTAAGTTTTGTTCTTTTCATATTTTATGATATTGTTGGATCTAATGGGGCTATGGGTTAAAGCCCATATTAGTCACCGAACACACACATTAATAGCCAGCGCACCTCATTCTTTTTTTTTAATTATTATTTTGTTTTTTCATTTTATTACATTTTAAGTCTTGATGGGCTCGGGCCCATCTAAACCCATTATATTTTTTTTTTGTTCAAACCACCAGATTTAATGCATACTTCTCTTATTCTATTTTTTTTTATTTGTTAGTTTTTTCATTTCATTTTAGATTTTGAATATCTCATGAATATTTAATATTTTAATTCAAGGGCCAATGACTTGATTAAAGGCCGTTTTTCGCCCGATTTCGTTAAATCGGTGATATTCGGTCAATATGAGGTCCTCCTTGTAATTAGCTTTTTATTTTATTATTTTATTATTTTGACCAATAAATATTCACTTTAATTAATTTTATTCTTATTTCTCAAATATTACCAATTTAATTTATTATTTAATTTATTGTTCTGTCTCAATTTATTTTTTGTGATTCAATTTGTTTATTCATTTCCGCATTTCAAAAAATGTTTCGACTCCTTATAGAATGATTCCAATTTTGAATCGATTCTAAGAAAGTTCACGAACTAAATTTCGACGCGTCCTAAAAAGGTCCAACGCCTTCGAATAGTTGTTCTCGATTAAAAGGTCCAACGCCTTCGAATAGTTGCTTCCGATTAAAAAGGCCGAACGCCTTCGAACCGTTCAAAACACTGCACACACGCTTCCTCTTGGGCAAATTACAACGAGACCCCTTTATTTCTCGCAATCCCCTGTATTTATTTTGTATCCCTCTCCCATTACTTTGTACGCATTTTATTTTTCGTATTTTATTTAATTTTGAATCCTTGGTCCAACGCCAAGCGATCTCACTTGCACACTTGCACTTTATTTTTCAGTTTTCGTTTATTAGGATCCACCTCTCCTTGCGAGGCGAGCGCATTGTGCCTCGCTAAACAAACCACAAAATAAACTCCACTTGCATTTACCCTTTAAACCTCAAAAAACCAAAATGTTTCGATTAGATCCAAACCCTTGATCCAACGTCAAGCGGTCTTAGGAAATAAAACACTTTAATAAAAACGAGAAGATCTATACGCCACGAGCCTTAAGCGGTATAAAGGAGGATAACGAGCTCTCGTTACTCGCTCCGATTATTTCGACGCAGGACGCTCGTCTTGTTGGACGAGATAAACTATCCATAGTCTTTAGTGCATTTCAAACTCCTAAACCCTTTCATCGAAGAAAGGTAATAAAATCAACAACCATTACCCTTAGTAGGCCGAACTACGAGGCTCTGACTTTCCCATTGCACACGGGAGTACGTAGGCACGAGGATCTCAATCCTTGCCGAGCACCTAGGATCAACCTAACTTATAATTCAACTCATTTACCTCTAGCAAGTAATTCGTTTAAGCATAGACATTCTTTCGCGCGTGATAACTTATATGGTTCCCATCGAGTACGATGGATGTATGGGTGCTAATACCTTCCCCCTGCATAACCGACTCCCGGACCCAAGCAATGGTTACGTTGACCTTTGTCCTCATCCCTCTCTTCCCGGGTTGTATCTATATCTTCCCTTTCCCTCTTCGGGAATAAATAGAATTAGGTGGCGACTCTTCAGTCCGTCTGGCGCGTGACTCCGTCCTTTCGGATCACGTAAGGTCGTATTTTTCGGGGTATGACACATATGATCGAAGGGATTGAAGATAATATCTTGTTTAAAAAAGTGGATCAAATAAAGACTCTTATGAAAAAGATAATGGAAGCACTGATTGGACACAAAACGTTTAAAAAGTTGCATGCCAGTTGCATCTATTGCATAGTCAACCCCGACAAATGTAAGAAGATGAGGAAGATACTTCAACAACTGATGGATCAAAGGGTAGTACAAATCGAATATTCAAGAAAAATAGAGGAGGCAGTGGTCATAGAACCTTTTGACATTCCATATAAAAAAGAGATTCCAACACCGATTCAGATCCCATATCAAAGGAGGGAGGTACCAGCACCAATTCAGATACCCTATCAAAGAAGGGAGATGCAAGTGCCAATTCAAATTCCATACTCAAGGCCCACACAAGAGCCAATTCAAATTCCATATTCAAAGCCCGTGCAAGCGCCAATTTAGATTCTTGTCTCAAAGCTAGTACAAGCACCCATTCAGATACCTACATGGAAAGCTATGCTAGAATCAAAGTCAATGCCTCACAGTTCGAAATCTGTACCTTGGAATTATGGTAATACTACTCTTGGGAGAGGGAAACATAATACTACATCTACCATCACTTATATAATAGGTATTGGAGGGATGACTCGTAGCGGGAGAATATACATACCTGAGATATTTAAGAAGAATGTGCCCGAAGGATCAAAAGGGAAAGAAACTCCAGAAGTGGGCGAGGGATCTTCAAAGAAGAATGTGTCTCAAGAAGATGCTGAGGAATTTCTAAGGCTCATAAATAAAATTGATTATAGGGTGATAGATAAACTTGGTCAAACACCCTCTAAAATATATATGATATCCTTGTTACTGTACTATGACTCTCATCGTGAATCTCTACTCAAAGTCTTGAAAGAAGCTCATGTTACTAAGGATATAACAGTGGATCAATTTTATGGGGTCGTTGCTAATATCGTCACTAGTACTTGTTTAGATTTTAGTAGTGATGAATTACCTCATGAAGGGAAATTACACAACAAAGCCTTACACATATCAGTCAAATGTCAAAATAATATTCTCTCAAGGGTGTTGGTGGATATAGGATCAGCTCTAAATGTCATGCCTAAAGACAATCTCATGAAACTAACTTCTTTAAGGACTTTTATGAAAGTTAGCACTTTAGTAGTGAAGGCTTTTGACGGTTCCAAAAGGATGGTAATTGGAGAAGTTGATATACCTATCATGGTAGGACCATATACCTTTATGGTAATCTTCCAAGTCATGGACATTAATCCTTCATATAGTTATCTTCTAGGACGAACTTGGATTCATGTTGCAGGCACAGTCACTTCAACACTTCATTAAAAGTTGAAGTTCATATCCGGGGATAAGTTAATAATTGTGGATGGGGAGGAGGACATTTACGTCAGTCATCTAACTTCTTTCAAATATATAGAGGTGGATGGGGAAACTTTCTAAATTTCATTTCAAGATCTGGAAATTGCAACAGTTGATCGAAAACAAGTCATTCAACAAAAAGTAGGCCCAAATAAGATCATGGACTTAATAATGGATGGAGATACAAGGAGATGGAGTACACTTCCAGAAATTCCTGAAAAGAAGGATCGATTTGGGTTGGGTTACAAATCGGCTAATCAAGGGGTTCCAAAGGCTTACAAACTAAAAAGTTTCCTCTTATAAATGAGATTTTCGATAGTGTTGGGTTCGGAGATCAAGATCAAGTGGCTGCAATAGAAAAGGATGAGAAAGGGATGTTAAAATTGGTGTGTAAATGCTCACCAGATATTGTCCTCAATAATTGGAAGGCTATCGAGATTCTTGAGATGATTTCTAGTTCAAAGTAATTTTCTTATTTTTCATAATAATAAACTCCTTGCTATGCCCAAGGCAAGTGAACAAAGCTTTGTAGGGCCACCCTTTGTTTCCTTGGTTTATTTTATCAATAAAGTTGCATTTTTTTTCAATTAAGATCTTTTTCTTTTCATTTGTGCTTCTTTAAAAAAATGGCAAGACCTTTACATTCAATACCTTCATTTGATAAACAATTCACAAAAGAGGATAATAATAAATAAATAAAATTTACATGCAAATTTAAAAATGAACCTATTTAACATAACACTAACATAATCCCTATTGACTTTGAATTACCGATTAACCAAACGGAAGAGGGTGATGAGGACGATTGTGATCTTTCGACACTTCTTTAAAGGGGGATATAAAGGAGAAACTGATCAAGATTTTGCAAGAGTAATCTAATGTGTTTGCTTGGTCATACCAAGATATGCCCGGGCTCGATACAAACATTGTTGAACATAAGCTTCCACTCAAGCAAGAATTCCCTCCGGGTAAGCATAAATTGAGAAGAACCAGACCCGGCATGATCCTTAAGATCAGGGAAGAAGTCAATAAACAGTTCGACGCAAGATTCTTAGTCGTTGTGAAATATCCAGAATGGGTAGCCAACATCGTGCCAGTACCAAAGAAAGATGGGAAAGTTAGGATGTGTGTAGATTATCGAGACCTTAATAGAGAAAGTCCTAGAGATGACTTTCCACTACCTCATATCGATGTATTAGTGGACAACATCGCTCAGTTCTCGGTCTTTTCATTTATGGATGGATTCACGTGATATAATCAAATCAAGATGTCTTCTTCAGATATGGATAAGACTACATTTTTCACACCATATGGTACTTTCTGCTACAAAGTGATGCTATCCGGGTTGAAGAATGTTGGGGCAACCTATCAAAGAGCAATGGTGGCTCTATTGCATGATATGATGCACAAAGAAATAGAGGTTTATATGGATGATATTATCGCTAAGTCTCAAAATGAGGAGGATCATCTAGTAAACTTAGAAAAATTGTTCGAGCGCCTAAAGAAATTTAAACTACGACTCAATCCAGCAAAATGTACTTTTGGAGTCCGGTCTGGAAAATTGTTGGGATTCATAGTCAGTCAAAGAGGGGTCGAAGTCGATCCATATAAAGTTAAATACATTCAAGAAATGCCAGCTCCGAAAATGGAGAAAGAAGTTTGTGGTTTCTTAGGGAGACTAAATTACATTGCAAGGTTCATCTCACATCTTACTACTACTTGTGAACTGATCTTCAAACTACTCAGAAAAAATCAAACTATCGAGTGGAATGAGGATTGTCAAAAGGACTTCGATCGGATTAAGGAATATTTACAAGAGCCGCCTATCTTGGTCTCACCAGTTCTAGGAAGACCACTCATAATATACCTCACGGTGCTTGAAAACTCTATGGGATGTGTACTGGGGCATCACGATGAAACAAGGAGAAAAGAACATGCAATCTACTACTTAAGCAAGAAGTTCACCAATTGCGAATCAAGATACTCCTTTTTGGAGAAGACATGTTATGCACTTGTATGGGTCTCCCGACGATTAAGATAATACATGGTGTGCCATACTACTTTGTTGATATCAAGAGTGGATCTGATCAAGTACATATTTGAGAAACTAGCACTAACGGGGAGAATAGCAAGATGGTAAATGTTATTAACTGAGTACGACATCCAATCTGTTACTCAAAAAACCATAAAAGGAAGTATATTAGGAAATCACCTGGCACATCAACCAGTTGAGGACTATCAACCCATGCAATTCGACTTTCTAGATGAAGATGTTATGACTATGGAAGACGATCTTACTCCAGAAACTTATGAAGGACCTGAACCTGGGTCTCGGTGGAAACTTATATTTGATGGAACCTCTAATGCATAAGTACTTGGAATAGGAGCTATTATAACTTCTCCAACAGGGTTTCATATTCCCTTTACATCTAGACTTTGCTTCCCTTGCACCAAAAATATGGCAAAATATGAAGCATGCATCTTGGGAATTGATGAGGCAATCATTCTAAAGATCAATATCTTGGAGGTATATAGGGACTCAGTCCGTGTCATTAATCAAATCAAGGAAGAATAGGGAGAACATAAAGATAAGATACAACAGTATCAGGACCATATTCGATATAAGATCACCTACTTTGATGAGATCACTTTTCAATACATTTCTCGGGAACAAATTCAACTAGCATACGCTCTGGCAACCTTGTCCTCCATGTTCAAAGTCAAATGGTATAATGAAGCAACGGCTATAATAATTCATCGATTGGATGAACCTACATATTGCGCAATAGTCAAAGTGGAATTGAATAATAAACCTTGGTTCCACGATATCAAGTAGTTTCTCTTGAAGCATGAATATCCTGCAAACGCGTCAAATTATGATAAGAAGACTCTCATAAGGTTGGCTTCCTAATTCTTCCTCAAAGGGGATGTACTGTATAAAAGGAATCACGACATGGTATTACTCAGGTGTCTAGACGGGTATAAAGTTGACATGCTTATCAAGGAGATACACGAAGGGTCGTTTGGCACGCACGCTAATGGACATGAAATGGCTAAGAAAATTCTCAGAGAAGGGTATTATTGGTTGACCATGGAATTAGATTGCTTCAAGTATGTCAAAAAATGTCACAAATGTCAGATTTACGCAAATAAAATTCATGTGCCACCGACTCCCCTGAAAGTTGTAACTGCTCTATGGCCTTTCTCTATGTGGGGGATAAATATCATTAGAATGATTTAACCAAGAGCATCTAAAGGGAATCGCTTCATCCTAGTTGCTATCGGCTATTTTACCAAATGGGTGGAAGTCGTATCTTACAAAAACGTGACACGACAAGTGATAGCTCGATTCATCAAAAAGGAAATAATTTGTCGCAATGGGGTTCCTAAGAGGATCATCATAGATAATGGGTTGAATCTGAATAACAAAATCATTGATGAATTATGCGAGAGATTTAAGATTGAGCATCATAACTCTTCACCATACCGACCAAAAATGAATGGTGTCGTGGAGGCAGCTAACAAAAATATCAAAAAGATCATTCAGAAAATGGTGAATACCTAGACGGATTGGCATGAGATACTCCCGTTTGTACTACATGGTTACGAAACCTCACTTCGTACATCAACCGGAGCTACACTTGTCTCTTTAGTATATGGCACAGAAGAGGTACTCCCGATCAAAGTAGAAATTTTGTCACTAAGGGTTATAATGGAAGCAAAACTGGATGAAGCAGAATGGGTTCAAATCAGATATGATCAGCTGAACCACATAGAAGAAAAATGTATGGATGATGTATGTCATGATGGTCAACAATATCAGAGGAGAATCAAAAAGGAATTCGACAAGAAAGTTCGTCCATGCCTATTCGAAGAGGGAGATTTAGTGTTAAGAAAAATACTACCCATCTATAAGGATCCGCGAGGAAAATGGACCCCAAACTATGAAGGGTCATATGTCGTGAAGAGTGTTTTCTCTGGCGGAAAGCAACGACAGGATTAGAGAAGGAAAATTACACAAGGCAAACCGGAAAGAAAAAACCACAGAGAAAGCTTGAAGATTCACGGCAAGGAAGGTATGTCACTTAACTTTAATCTCTGAATTTGGTTGATTTGCATGTGTTATTGCTTGATTGTGTGTTTAGGGTTCGATTTAGGGTTTCTGGCTTCAAAAATATATTTAGGGTTCATTGGTTGAACCCTAGGGTCATCCACTAGGGTTAGGGTTCTTCTGAACCCAATTAGGGTTCATTATTTGGGGGGGGGGTTAGGGTTCATGGATTCGTTAGGGTTCATGGAAGAACCCTTAGGGTTCATGAGTTTTGGGTTTTGGGATGAAGGTTAATGTTAGGGTTCTTCACGAACCCTAAGACCCTTTCAGGATCTGGAAAATATTTGGTGGGTTATGGGTTTTTTGGGTTGAATATATGAAGGAATATGAGTTTGGCAGATTTCGGTTGAAGTTCAATTGAAATCTAAGGTTTATGGTGGTTCGCGGTGGCTGGAGGCCAAACCATTGGTGGAAAGGGTGATCAGACGGGATTGAAAAGGGATGGTCGGAAGGAAAGGTTCAGAGAACTTTTAGAGAAAGAGGGAGAGAGAGAGAGAGAGAGAGAGAGAGAGAGAGGGAGAGAGAGAGAGAAGGAGAGCTAAGAGAGAGAAAGGGATATGAAAATGAGGGGATTCTGAAGAAAATGGGATTATATAGTCCTTCCGTGATGGTGTGGATCTAGGCCAAGTGCCTTCTGGCTTGTCTTTGGATTCGTTGACTATTTGAGTCAATAAGTGATCCAACATGTTGGGTTATGGGGAGTCTGTCATTGACTTGCAATTTGGACACCTCTATATTACCTAATTATTTATATTTAAATATAAAAAAAATATAAATATAATAATAATAATAATAATAAAATAATAGGAGAAAATGTTTTTTCAATAAAAAAAAATACATGTATACTCCACACAATATTTATAAATGTTTTATCCTTAGAATATTATTCCTAGATAAAATATTTTTAAATGTGTGAACGTGATTATGATTATGACCAAAGAATATAAATAATATTTTAAAAATAATAATAATAAATAAAATAAGAACATGCTAAAATGAAATATCTTCCTGATAATAATATATTTATGTCAAAACAAATATTATCTTTTGGTGCAATATAATATTTGCATTATTTTTCTAGATTACATTTAGTGTAGAAGGTGTTGCAACAGAAGATTAGTTGAGTGATGAATAAAACTCAAAGACAAAGTGTAAAAAGAAATTGATCAATGGATTGTCTCCCAAATGAATCATGATTTGATGGTATTAATTGAAACAATGAAAAACTATCTTACCCTTGAAAATTGAGATCAATGTAAACTTAATTCAATATATTTATTTTTAATTTTTATTGATAATAGTATTCGTACATAAACTTGTAGAGAGACATAGAGAAAAATTAGAATGGATTTGTTTGACAACAACATAGATTTCCTTGACAACTGCCACTACTCGAACTTCGTCGTTCTTGACATCTCTGTGAACAATTTTCATTAGATAATGGACATTCCTGGAAATCAAAACAATCAACCGTGGCATCTTCACTCATAATTTGTTCATATCTTCTTGCACCACCTATAATCAATACAAACAATTTTTATATTGAGACGGTGTTGTGGCATCGATTATATAATAAATTATTTTAAAAATATACATGAAAAAATAGGTAGAGAATAAATAAGTGTGTTACCTGGATGTAAAACTAAAACAATGCAAAAAATTACAATGAAAAATTGTACTCGGTTGATACTGATAACCATGTTCTCTTGAAAGATGAATGAACAAACAAAATATCTAGAGTTATTATTTATATAACAATTATGTTTTTTTTTTTGGTTAAAAATCGAATAATTATTAAAAAAAATGTCTATAATTGACCAGGAATAAAAAAAATACTATGTTAAAAAATAAAATATACTTTCAAAAAAGGAACTATATATGATAATAAAGAATATGTTTGTTTTACTCTTAAAAAAAAGAGATTTTTTTTTGGAATTTTTAAAGAAATTTTTATGAAATTTTCTCTTAAAATATAAAAAGTTTTTTTTAAAATTAATTTTATATATTAATTATAGTTTAATATACATGCATCATTTGGTCTAATTTTTTTTTTTTTACATAATCATCGAATAAAAAATCTCAAATTTACTAAATCTTAAAGTAGTTTTACAATATCATAATGACTTAAATAGATGTATCTCATTGGATGACGGTATAAAATTATTCATATATCATATTTTCTATAACAATTATGTTTGACTATAATAAATTAAAAATATGAAACAAAGTAATTTTTTTACATGCATATTATATTTTTCCAAAATAGGTAAAACTCGCAATAATTAAAAAAAATACCAGGTTAAAAAGGAAAATATATTTTCATAAAAGGAACTGTACTTGATAATAAAGAATATGTTTGATTTAATCTTAAAAAAATCCTCTTTTTTATATTTCTAAAATAATTTTAAGGAAATTTTCTTTTAAAATATGAAAAGTTTTTTTAAATTATTTTTACATATCAACTATAGTTTAATAGACATGCATTTTTGGTGTAAATTTTTTTTATGCAAACGTCCAACAAAAAACTATAAATTTATCAAATTATCTAAGTCGTTTTAAAATATCATAATAATTTAATGGGATGCATGTCGTGACAATATAAAATTATTTTATAGTGTTGATGCATCTAACAGTTATGTTTGACAGTAATGAATTTAAATTATAAAAACAAAGTAATTGTGTTTTGCATGAATATTATATTTATCCAAAATGTGTAAAATTAACAATAATTAAAAGAAATACCATGTTAAAAAGGAAAATATATTTTCAAAATAGGAACTGTACATTATAATAAAAAATATGTTTGGTTATATATATATATATATATATATATATATATATATATATATATATATATATATATATATATATATATATATATATATATATATATATATATATATATATATATATATATATATATATATATATATATATATATATATATATATATTTTACAATGATTATACAAAATATTAATAAATTTTTTTATTTATGTTAGACGATAGTGCGGATCTAGAAGGGGGTTTGAATAGATCTCTTTTCTAAAAATGTTTTCACCTTTCAAAAATTTATTGAAAAATGTTTGGCGGAAGTTCTCCGAAAAATTCACGTTTAAATTATTTTAAGTCACCGGTTATCGGATTTGTGTTATCAAATCAAATGGGATAATGAAGATGAATTAACTAATCAATATCAAGCAAATTAATCACTTAAATTTGACACACTTGATTAAACTACTACCAACAATGCATAGAGAGAAGAAATAAGCTCAATGACCAAGAAATAATGTGTTTTGAATTTTATCAAACACTTGGTGTGCAGTCACACCTAGTGTGTTTTTCTAAATAGTGTAGTGCATAATTTTTCTAAAATTTCTATCCAAATTTGATAGCTACAATTTCTCAAACACTTGGTGTGCACTAAACTATGCAAAACAAAATTTTCAAAACAACACTATTTTAACTTGTGCAGAAAATTTACTGAAAGAGAAAGGCAAAGGACACACGAATTTGTTTAGGCAGTTCTCCTACCGTCTTTGCTAAGGGTACCTCTGCCCCCAAATCAAAAATAAAATTGGGACTTTTTATTAAAATCTCAACGTTTATACAAAGAGAAATTAGAAACGATAAACCAATCCTAATTATTGTTGTAGCTATGTTTCTCTTTGCCCCATGATTCAACGATTCTCCAAACTTTTAGCACAACCGCTTTGATTCGATACTTGTGAACCCACACCGTTCTTCGCAATCCTCCGGTTACCGTGATATGGTTGAACAATCACCTTGATCTTTACACCTCTTTGTTCGGCTGAATATACGAACAAATGATGTGTGCAAAACCCCCAAATCACAATGATCTTGGAGGACAACCCCTAAAGGTTTATTCAAGAAAAACACAAAAATTTCTTAACTCAAACTAAATCGCAATTCCACCGTTTGAATGTTATCACCTTGAATCTTGCACTTTGATCAACAAAAATGATTGTGTGTAGTTGTTGATGAATGCTAGAGAAGGATAAGATGATGAGAGCACTTGTGTATATCTTTCACTTTTCTTGTTAGTTCGACAAAATAAAAATTCCAACTATTTATATTTAATTATATATCTTTAATATTTAGAATGCTTTTATAATGAGGGAAAGTACACAACAAAGCCTTACACATATCAGTCAAATGTCAAAATACTATTCTCTCAAGGGTGTTGGTGGATACAGGATCAACTCTAAATGTCATGCTTAAAGACACTCTCATGAAACTAACTTCTTTAAGGACTTTTATGAAAGTTAGCACTTTAGTGGTGAAGGCTTTTGACGGTTCCAAAAGGATGGTAATTGGAGAAGTTGATATACCTATCATGGTAGGACCATATACCTTTATGGTGATCTTCCAAGTCATGGATATTAATCCTTCATATAGTTGTCTTCTAGGACGACCTTCGATTCATGTTGCAGGCACAGTCACTTCAACACTTCATCAAAAGTTGAAGTTCATATATGAGGATAAGTTAATAATCGTGGATGGGGAGGAGGACATTTACGTCAGTCATCTATCTTCATTCAGATATATAGAGGTGGATGGGGAAACTTTCTAAATCTCATTTCAAGATCTGGAAATTGCAACAGTTGATCGAAAACAAGTCATTCAACAAAAAGGATGCCCAAAGAAGATCATGGACTTAATAATGGATGGGGACACAATGAGATGGGGTACACTTCTAGAAATTCCTAAAAAGAAGGATCGGTTCGGGCTGGGTTACAAACCAGCTAATCAAGGGGTTCCAAAGGCTTACAAACTAAAAAGTTTCCTCTTATAAATGAGAATTTCCATAGTTTTGGGTTAGAAGATCAAGATCAAGTGGTTGCAATAGAAAAGGATGAGAAAGGGATGTTAAAATTGGTGTGTCAATGCTCACCAGATATTGTACTCAACAATTGGAAGGCTATCGAGATTCCTGAGATGATTTCTAGTTCAAAGTAATTTTCTTATTTTTCATAATAATAAACTCCTTGCTATGCCCAAGGCAAGTGAACAAACTCTTTGTAGGGCCACCCTTTGTTTCCTTGGTTTATTTTATCAATAAAGTTGCATTTGTTTTCAATTAAGATCTTTTTCTTTTCAGTTGCGCTTCTTTCGAAAAATGGCAAGACCTTTTCATTCAATACTTTCATTTGATAAACAATTCACAAGAGGATAATAAAAAAAATTATACATGCAGATTTAAAAATGAACCTATTTAACATAACACTAACATAATCCTTATTGACTTTGAATTACCGATTAACCAAGCGGAAGAGGGTGATGAGGACGATTGTGATCTTCTGGAAGAATTAGCAAGACTGTTAAGCCAAGAGGACAAGGAAATACAACCTCACCAGGAACCAGTGGATGTGATCAATCTGGGGACTGAAGAAGAAAAGAAAGAGGTCAAAGTAGACACTTCTTTAAAGGGGGATATAAAGGAGAAATTGATAAAGCTTTTGCAAGAGTATACTGATGTGTTTGCTTGGTCATACCAAGATATGCCCGGGCTTGATACAAACATTGTTGAACATAAGCTTCCACTCAGGAAAGAATTCCCTCCGGGTAAGCAAAAATTAAGAAGAGCCAGACCCGACATGATCCTCATGATCAGGGAAGAAGTCAAGAAACAGTTCGACGCAAGATTCTTAGTCGTTGTGAAATATCCAGAATGGGTAGCCAACATCGTACCAGTACCAAAGAAACATAGGAAAGTTAGGATGTGTGTGGATTATCGAGACCTTAATAGAGCAAGTCCAAAAGATGACTTTCCACTACCTCATATCGATGTATTAGTGGACAATATCGCTCAGTTCTCGGTATTTTCATTTATGGATGGATTCTCGTGATATAATCAAATCAAAATGTCTTCTTCAGATATGGATAAGACTACATTTTTCACACCATAAGGTACTTTCTGCTACAAGATGATGCTATTCGGGTTGAAAAATGTTGGGGCAACCTATCAAAGAGAAATGGTGGCTCTATTACATGATATGATGCACAAAGAAATAGAGGTTTATATGGATGTGTCGCTCCCAAAGATTAGCATCCAGGTACAAGCGCGAACGGTCGGCGAAAGGAACAATGAGAACACACAGCCGTGAACTCACTGGAGATGAAAAGGGTCGCCAGCTAGGCATTTTTATCCCGGAGGAAAGGCAATGCTGCATAAGCCTAGAAAGAGATGGATAAGACGGTCGCGAACCAGAGAGACTGAGAAAGGGGGTTGGTTACAACCTGGGAAGGTATTAGCACCCAGATTGTCCGTCGTACTCGACGGGATCCACGCTTAGAAGATTTGTGTTTTAAAGGGGTAGTGTCAGTGCAATCTGTGTATAAAGAGCTGGAAAAGATGTACAGGTGTCAGTGTAAAAGAAAGTGATGTGTATATATACAGTGTCAGTGTGAGATCAGGAATGAAATGCTCATGATAATGAGGCTTAAAGAGTAAAGCTGGAAGGAGGGGGAATGAACAGAGACTTTTGTTCGATAACCGTTAAGTTATGCCTACGTATCCTCTCGTGCAATGAGGAAGTCAGAACACCGTAGTTCGACCCAAAGAGACTGAAAGAAGAATTGACTTGTGAACTGCTTACTTGCCTATGCTCAAGTGTATGATCTGTCTGGCACAGATGCAAACTGTCTTGCATTAGACGGAAGAAGCAAGTTCTCGTTTATGAGTGAAGGTGATGAGAAAAGAATCCCGGAGGAGACGATTATTGTTTGTTTTTGTATTTTCAGTCTTTTATTGTTTTTGAGAATTTGTCATAAGATAATGAGCTTAAGTCTAAACCAATGGATTTAGTAAACTCATCACATCTTCCCTCTGTTTAGGGGTAATGAGAATACCTTAAGTGTGAAGTCAGATTCTCACACTTAATCACCTTTGGTGTAGGATTAAGATCATTAACCTACTTGTGATTATTTAGATGTTTTTGTGATTTTTGTTTAGTGTTAAGTAATGAGGTTAAGCCATAATCATGGATTAAACAGACTCATTACACCATCCTAAAAGAAGGATGATAGATGAGAATGTTTAAGCTGAGGAAAACTCCTCAACTTAATCCATGATTAGGGATTAAACTCATGACAAAACAAGCCTTTGATTAAGGGGATTTTATTTAATGGTATGATGATGAAGTGAGTTTTATTGTTTGTAAGACAACTTGAGGGGGACTTGTCCATTAACACTAGGGTTAGTCCTTCTTAACCACTTAAGGAAGAATTAGAACCCTAATGCAAGGCCCAAGTTACAAGTGTGATGTCTTGATGATTATTAAGTGAATTGATTAAGAGATTTAAACACATTAAGGGTTTAACACTTAGGATTAAAGTTATACACTCCATCCTAAGAGAAGGATGCAGGCATAAGCTTAATCACAAAGTCTTAAAGCCTTTAGGGTTTAGTCCCTGATTATGAGATGAGAAGAGAAGACTCAAAGAGAGACACAAAGGTAAAAACTATGAGGGGAGACTAATCAAGACCCTAATTCATTGTCATGCTTGGTTGTCCCTAAAGTTTGTGAGGTTTTCAAGAACAAATCTTCAGAGGAGCCACCAGGAAGCAGATGAACAAGATCAAGAGAAGCAAAGTGACTTGCTTCATTCAAGAAGTCAAGTCACTTGAAGAAAGAAAGTGGGAGGAAGAAGAATGAGCAAGCTCAATCTCAAACACATATAAGAATGCAGCAATGGATGCAAGAGAGATGAAAAGAAAAGGTATGAGAAGTGAAGGCAAATTCACTTCTCAAGTTTACTTACCACCTGAAATGTTAGAAAGAAATGCAATGCAATGCAAGATGAGATGAAATGGTATGATGATAAGCAAAACCAGAAGCATGTTGATGATGATTATGATGTTATGAGGTGCTGCAAACATGAGGAAAGACATGGGGATGTTCATACAAGATCATGGATGCAAATGAAACAAGTTAAGGAGCATGAACAAGCATGAAAAGTTATGAATCATACAAGACAAATGACATGGCAAATATGCAATGCAATGATCAAACATGCTTTCTATATGTCTTAAGATGTCAAATGAATCACAAGAATGCACAAAATGCAAAGACAAGTCATGTTATGCAAGGAAATGCAAGAAGGATGCAAGAGAAAGCCCAAATTAGGGTTTAAGGATCAAACATCAAACAAAAAACCCAAAACAGAAGCAAACCCTAAGATAAAAAATGGAAAATGCCATCCTAAGAAACCCTAGACCTATAATAAACCACTGCCCAAAGGGGAGCTCTCAACTCTCAACCAAATTCAAGATATGATTTTTACAAGTTATTAGGGTTTTTTAGGGTTCTTAACAAAAGAAATGCCAATCAATTAGAAAATGAAGAAACAAATCATGGCCATTTTACCCTAGAAACTACATGCTAAACATAACACAATGCAAGAAGAATCAATGTCTCAACCTTCTCCAATAGGCAGAAATGGATTTTTAAACTTATGATCAAATTAATACACAAAATAGGATTTAATTCAATGAAAAATTCTTAAAATGCATCAAGATCAAAAAGGAAATTTGGTTTGAAGGTTGGACAATGTTTCTAAATGTCTTAGAACATTTCATGAATTTTTTTGTAATTTTTAAATACCTAAAAGTATTTTTAATTAATTAATTCCCATTAATCAATTAAATATAATCTTTTAAATATTTAAAAATACTTTTTTAATGATAAAAAATAAAATAAAAATATTTTTGTGTCATAAAAATTAATAAAACTCAGAGGAAAAAGTTTCATAATTTTTATGTACTTTTTGCTATTTTAAATTAATTATGCAAGTTAATTGAAAAGAAATAAAAATAAAATTGATTTAATCTGAATTAAATGAAAAGTAAGCTAATCCTAAGGTCCAGATTTGAAACTGCCTGCGCGCGAATTGACTACCCGCCACATCTTACGGCCCAAATTCAAACTTGCTAATTAATGCTTAAAACCCTAACCCTGCCGTTAATTACAATCAGGCGACCGGAACAGTGTTCCGGTCGTCTTCTCCGGCCATCCCCAAAATCAATCTCTCTCCCTAGGCCAAATCAGAAGCCCTAAGTCTCCAGAATCCATCTACCAACTATCCTAAGCACGAATCCATCATCAAATCATGTTTAAACTCACACACAAACAAGAATCGAAGCAAATAAAATTCTAGGTCAAACTTTCAGAAGACCAATACATGCTCATTTCTGGCTTATTTTCAAAAGTAAAGAGATCCCAATGATCAGTGTAACATGCACAACAAGATTTTAACAAGAAAAATGAGTTCTGGGAAAAAAGTTCACGGTGTCACCTGAGATGGAGCTCTTGATTCAGGAGCTCTTTGGATGATTCTTTGGCTCAATCTGGTCCTAATGGTCCACCTTTGAAGCTTTGGATGCTTAGTTGGAGTTTAAACAACCTCCTGAGTGAGTTTGCAGCAGCTCTGACCAAGGGAGGATGAAAATCGTATTTGAGATATAGGGTGTTTCAGGTCAAAGCAAAGGGTGGTTTCTGGTCAGTGAGGTGAGTGGAGATTGTTGGTGGAGTTTGTTTAAGTGTTCATGGCTTGTGGAGAGAGATTCGATGGAAAATGCAGGCTGAGGTGAAGAATGGCAATGGGGTATTCTGGTTGTTTCAGGCTTGGGTTCTTGGTGCTTTCTACTCAAAGAGGCAAGGTGAGTTGAATGGTGAAGATGGCTTTTGTGTTTGCAAGCTGTGGAGAGGAATTCGAAACAACTTGCAACTTGGTGTGTTTTTGTGAATGTGGTGAATGTGTGAGCTTCAGCCTTGCTTGCTTAGTGTTATGGCTTGCCAAAGGATACAATAAACAAATGCAAGTGGCCAGAGGATGTGACATGGCCTGTGGTGATTGGGATGTTTGCTTTTGCCAAAAGTCAAAAATCTTGTAAGAGAGGCATGGGCTTGATACTAGCTTGGTACAAAGGCTAGGGCTGGCGCAGCATGGTGTGGTGAGAGAGCCAGCAAGGTTCAAAGGCCAAGGCAGCAAGTTGAGGGAAGTGTCATGAGTGTTTTGCAACTTGGTTACTTTTTGCCTTTTTCATGAAAATCTCTCATTACACAAACCATAAACATGTGAACCTTGGTCCAATTCTGATTTTTGTGACTTAGAGGATGTTTGTGTAATGGTTTGAAATGAACTAGAGGTCACAATTGGCTTTGGTTCAAGACTTTGCAAAATTTCCATTTGAAGCATGCCTTGAAAATCAATGATTTTTGCCAACTTTGCATTGCCATAACTTTTGATCCAAGAAGAGTTTGATCATGTTCTTGTACTTTTTGAAAAGGGAAAGATGAGATCTACAACTTTCATGACCAAAGTTTTTCCATTTGAAGCATTTTTGGATCAAGAATCAAAGCTTGAAAAATGACCTAAAATGATGCATTCTTGAAAAGTCAACTATGCCCAAAAAGTCAACATTTGCAAAAACCCTAAATTCTTGATTTCTATGAGCTTCAACCTTCTTCCATGATCAAATAAAGATCATATACACTCAAAATGATGAAGATCACCCATTGGTTGGGTCATTGGGGGCCTCAGATGCCCTGATTTTACACTGACTTGTCTGAAAAGTCAACCTTTGATCAGATGACTTCCCCATGGAATTTCTTCATGCAAATTGATATGCATACTCCCTATACCATGTAGGGATCAATGGAAACAAGAATGACCAAAAAATTTGGAGTTATGGCCTCTGAAACCAAAACCCTAATTTTCAGTCAACTGTGCAGTTCAACCTGGCTCTGCACCCACTCAAGCCCTAGTTCTTGTGATTCCTCTGCAATTCTTGACTTTGAGGAGATGGAATATGATATAAGAACACACATGGACCCCTTTGAGTTGATTGGTGGCCTTTGGAGTGGCCCAAGAAGCTCTGGGATTGCTCAGATCACAAACCCTAGGTGCAGATGCCTTAAAAGCTATCCAGTGAATCAAAAATGAGATGTGAGATGATATGATTGTGTTTATGCATATGAGAAGATCACAAGCCATGGTGTGAATGGGTGAGGGCAAATTTGGGGTGTTTACAGCTGCCCCTATTCAAACATGAGTTAGCTGTGCAGGATGTCAGCAACGGCTTAACAGGCAAGCGAGATAACTTGTGGTTGAATATCAAAGACAGTCCAAAATTTGCACTCACAGAATGAAGAAGAAAAGGGATATAGATTGTAAAAGGAAATAAAGTATATTGTAAAGGTGCGGAAAACAAAGCGATGACGGGGACGGCCGGCATGCTGGGGATAGAAGGTAAAGCCAAGACGGGGACGGCCGACTAGCTGGGGAAAGCAAGATATCATGATGGGGACGGCCATCAAGATAAAGCTGTAAAATTCTCTGGAAATTAATGAAACATGACGGGGACGGCCATCAAGTTCATAAAGGTAAAGTAACCAACGATGGGGACGGCCATCGGGTTAAAAAGGAAAAGGGACCACGACGGGGACGGCCATCGGGTTAAAGAATAAATGAAATAAACAGATGATGGGGTACGGCCATCAAAGGTGAAGGACGATCACCTAGCAGGGGACGGCTGCTCTGTTGGGGATAAAAGAAATATGATGGGGACGGCCATCAAAGGTGGAGGACGACCACCTGGCAGGGTACGGCTGCCGAAAATATCAACGATGGGGACGGCCATCGGATAGAAAAAGGGTCAACGATGGGGACGGCCATCGGACGAGCATGATGGAGGACGACCATCAAGAAGTGGAGGACGACCACTTAGCAGGGGACGGCTGCTCTCAAGGTTTGTCATGACATAGGACGAATGTCAGATAACCAAAATCAACAATGGGGACGGCCATTGGATAGAATGATGAAGGACGATCATCAAAAGGTGGAGGACGACCACCTAGCAGGGGACGGCTGCTAAAAATCAACGATGGGGACGGCCATCGGACGAGCATGATGGAGGACGACCATCAAGGAGTGGAGGACGACCACTCAGCAGGGGACGGCTGCTCTCAGGATTTATCATAACACAGGACGAGTGTTAGATAAAAAGAAAATTTGTTGGTGATCTACTGGGGATATAGCAAACACGGACGAGTGTTTACAACCAAGAAAAGAAAGTATAAGTGTTTAGATGTTGTGTATAGATTAAAGATGCGGACGGGCATCCCTAAGACTACGATACGGACGAGTATCGGGTAGAAACAAACTGACACATGTTCAGAGATGATGATACGGACGAGTATCAACTGGTTAACAAGGAACACAGACGAGTGTTGATTCTGAAAGGACTCTTCTGGGGAATAGTAGACACATACGAGTATCTATATTCAAGAAGACATAAGTGTTTGACACGGTGTATGGATTAAAGATGCGGACGAGCATCCCTAAGACTATGATACGGACGAGTATCACGTAGAAACAAACATTAGACGCAATGTTCTGAGATGATGGTACGGACGAGTACCAACTGGTTAACAAAGAACACGGACTACTGTCGAATCTGAGGGGGTATGAGTGATGGTGTATACAAAATACGGACGAGTATCTGTATAAGTGTATCATGAGTAGTGAGTATATAAATATGAGTGTTTATCTGCTGGGGAGAGTGACACGGACGAGTGTCAAGAGAGAAAAGTATAATATTAACAAGTGTATGGGTGATAAAGGTGTAAGCTACTGCGCTGAGGATATGACACGGACGGGTGTCAAGAAAAGTGTATATATAGGTATATGTGAGTGCAAAGAAGGTGTCTTTGGCTTTCTGCTGGGGTATGACACGGACGGGTGTCAGGAAGTACCTGTAGTACGGGTGATTGTGTTTGTAAAGTGTGTTCAGGCGACTTTACTGGGGAAAGATGACACGGACGGGTGCCAAAAGGAGTATATACTGGTGTTTGTGATTGTGAGGCAACTGCTTTTGCCGGGGACTCTGGTGGGGATTTTTCTGTATTATGATGATGAACGGTTTATTATTCACAAGTGTTCAATTCACAACATGACTTATGATTATGCTATGCATTTGATTTTTGCCGTAATGCTCCGTATTAGACGGAATGCTACGCTCTGAGGGGATAGTATGATGCGAATGCTATGATCATGCATAGAGGCACCGATCCGGGACTCGGATCCCGTTGCCATGAAGATCTCTGGTCGATCTGCTTGAAGTGAACATCCCAGCTGGGGATGAGATCATTGGTAGATCTAATGATGTATCTGCTTGGGGATATAGGTCACTGATTGACATATCCTTATAATACGGGACCCAGCTGGGGTTTGTAGAAGCTTTCCGTACTCTGTTATGACTTCTCCGTGCGTTGCTCTTCTGAATAGAGGCTGGGGACTCTGTGGGGGAGATGATTCCCTGACTTCTGCATTCTGCTGAGGAAGAATGGTTGGCACTACAGCTGGGGAATGCTGTTGATAACTCAGCTGGGGAGAGTAATGAGAGGCAACTCGGCTGGGGAGAAAACATCCTGAGTGTTAAGCCTGTTTGTTGATTTGGCAACTTTGCTGGGGAGGTGGGCACTCTCCAGTGCCACGTGGAAGATAGACCGAGTTGATAATGATTCGCCAACTTGCTGAGATGTAACCTGCATGCCCCAGGTTGCGTTCTGGATACCTGCAATCCTGCAACGATAAGGAAACGTACAAAAGGTCCCGAGGTATCCCTCACTGGATTCCGTCATAGGAGTTAAGTACTTTCGAGAATAATCACATTCCCTGTAAGCATGTGTTTTTATTTTTAGAGAAAGGCATCTGTACTTATGCAATTGTATTTTTAGAGATATCAGACAACTCTTTGCAAAACATAAATGTAAAAACGAAACATGACCGAAAATCTGATTTTATTAATTCATGTGCCCTGAATTGGCAAGATACAGTTAAGGAAACATATCTCCTGAAATGAAGAGACTGTTACAAATTGAGAAACAAAATGCTGGCGATGCTGACGACGCTTTCAAGGAGCTTCCTCTTCTGCTATGACTCGTATGACAATGACGTTCTTCTCGTCTTGCTTTCTGGAGAGAGTTGATTCTGATTGAAGCTTGATCCTGTCGAAGCTTTCCAAGTTGTAAGTGATACAGACGAATTCAGAGTGCAGTTGTTCGCTTATTCCCTTATTTTGCATGGATCGCCCTTTCGGGTTTTCAATCCATCGGGATACCCATTTTTGCCTGAGCTGTCCAATGCGGCTTTTCAACTCAGCGGGTGTACATCTTTTCATTTATTTCCCTTATTTTTGCCCGAGTCTTTTATTCTGTTTTTGACTCGCCGGGATGCCCTATTTTTGCCTGGACTTACATTCTGTTTTTATGTCCAGCGGGTCATTTTATGCGAAGTATTTTTTAACTGCATCTGAATTCACAGGGGACGGGAAATCTTCACCATCCATGGTGCTGAGCATCAGTGCTCCACCGGAGAAAACTTTCTTTACCACGAATGGTCCTTCATAGTTTGGAGTCCATTTGCCCCTGTGGTCTGTATGAGGAGGGAGGATTCTTTTCAACACAAGATCTCCTACTTGGTACTCTCGGTGACTGACTTTCTGATCGAAGGCTCTCTTCATTCTCTTCTGATATAACTGCCCATGACAAATTGCAGCCAATCTTTTTTCTTCGATCAGACTCAATTGTTCGAATCGGGACCGAACCCATTCTGCTTCACTCAGTTTAACATCCATTAATACCCGTAACGAGGGTAGTTCAACTTCAGCAGGTAGGACTGCTTCCATACCATATACAAGCTGATACGGTGTTGCCCCAGTGGATGTCCTGATTGACGTGCGGTACCCATGCAAGGCAAACGGTAGCATTTCGTGCCAGTCTTTGTATGTGACTACCATCTTTTGCACAATCTTCTTGATATTCTTATTTGCCGCCTCAACAGCACCATTCATCTTTGGCCTGTAAGGAGAAGAATTGTGATGTTGGATCTTGAAGTCCCGGCACAGCTCTGCCATCATTTTGTTGTTTAGGTTGGAACCATTATCAGTAATGATTCGCTCGGGCACTCCATACCGACAGATGATGTATCTCTTCAGAAATCTGGCTACCACCTATCTTGTGACGTTTGCATATGAGGCTGCTTCAACCCACTTGGTAAAATAGTCGATGGCGACCAGGATGAATCTGTGACCATTCGAAGCAGTTGGCTCAATCTTGCCAATCATATCAATGCCCCACATAGCAAAGGGCCATGGTGAAGACATGATGTTCAAAGGATTAGGAGGCACATGCACCTTATCTGCGTAGATCTGGCATTTATGACATTTTCTGGCGTAAGCACAACAGTCTGCATCCATTGTGATCCAGTAATAGCCTGACCTCAACAATTTCTTAGCCATGGCATGCCCTCCTGCATGGGTGCCAAAGGATCCTTCGTGCACTTCGTGCATCAACAAATCTGCTTCCGTCTTGTCAACACATCTGAGGAGTACCATGTCAAAGTTCCTTTTGTATAAAGACCCATCAGTATTCAGAAAGAAACTGCCAGCGAGCCTTCTCAAAGTCTTCTTATCATTGGAAGATGCCCCAGGTGGGTATGTCTGATCCTCCAAGAAACACTTAATGTCATGGAACCAAGGCTTATCATCTTTGACAACGTCTGTTGCGAACACATATGCTGGTCTATCAAGTCTAGACACTGAAATCTGAGGTACAAAGTTGGCGGCTTGAACTTTGATCATGGACGAAATGGTAGCAAGAGCATCTGCAAACTGGTTCTCGTCCCGAGGGATATACTCAAGCTTGACTTTGGTGAAGAAGGTCAATAACCTTCTTGTATAATCCCTGTAAGGTATCAGATGATCCTGATGTGTATACCATTTTCCGTTGGTCTGATTAACCACCAGAGCTGAATCTCCGAATACAGTCAATGTCTTGATCCTGAGGTCAATGGCTTCCTCAAGACCCATAATGCAAGCTTCGTATTCAGCTTCGTTGTTAGTGCAGTTGAAAGTGAGTTTTGCCGAGAAAGGCATGTGAACTCCTTTAGGTGTAATGAGTACTGCACCAACACCACGGCCATTCATGTTAACAGCCCCATCAAACATCATAGTCCATTCTTCCTCCGGGTTAGGCCCTTCAGTGTGAATAGGCTCTTCGTGATCTTTTGCTTTAATGAACATGATGTCTTCATCAGGGAAGTCAAACCTCATAGGCTGGTAGTCATCAATGGGTTGTTCAGCAAGATATTCAGACAGTACACTGCCCTTGATGGCTTTCTGAGATGTGTACTGTATGTCGTATTCCGTGAGAATCATCTGCCATCTTGCAACCCTTCCGGTAAGAGCTGGCTTCTCGAAAATGTACTTAACTGGATCCATCTTTGAGATCAACAAAGTAGTGTGGGTCAGCATATACTGTCTCAGTCGGCGAGCAGCCCACGCTAAAGCACAGCAAGTTTTCTCGAGCAGTGAATAACGTTGTTCACAGTCGGTAAACTTTTTGCTTAGGTAGTATATTGCATACTCTTTTCGACCAGACTCGTCATGCTGGCCCAGCACACACCCCATTGACTCTTCTAATACTGTCAAGTACATAATCAGAGGTCTTCCTTCAACTGGAGGCATGAGGATTGGAGGTTCTTGCAAATACTCCTTGATCTTGTCAAAAGCTTTCTGGCAATCTTCGTTCCACCTGACCGTTTGTTCTTTTCTTAGCAACTTGAACAAGGGTTCACAGGTTACTGTGAGGTGAGATATGAACCTTGAAATGTAGTTCAATCGACCTAAGAACCCTCGAACTTCTTTCTCAGTCCTCGGTGCAGGCATCTCTTGAATAGCCTTGACTTTATCAGGGTCAACTTCAATCCCTTTCTCGCTTACGATAAAACCCAGCAACTTACCAGATCGCACCCCGAATGTGCATTTGTTGGGGTTCAACTTCAGTTGATACTTTCTCAGACGCTTGAACAACTTGAGCAGATTCACCAGATGATCTTCTTCAGTAAGGGACTTGGCAATCATATCATCCACATAACATTCTATTTCTTTGTGGATCATATCGTGGAATAATGTTACCATAGCCCGTTGATACGTTGCACCGGCATTCTTGAGCCCAAATGGCATCACTTTGTAACAGAACGTGCCCCAAGGTGTAATGAATGTTGTCTTTTCCATGTCTTCAGGTGACATCTTGATCTGATTATATCCTGAAAATCCATCCATGAAGGAGAATACCGAGAACTGAGCCGTGTTATCCACCAATACATCAATGTGAGGTAATGGGAAGTCATCTTTCGGGCTGGCTCTGTTCAGATCCCGGTAGTCAACACACATTCTAACTTTTCCGTCCTTCTTAGGCACAGGTACTATGTTAGCAACCCATGGAGGATAACTAGTCACAGCAAGGAACCCGGCGTCCCATTGCTTTTGTACCTCTTCCTTGATTTTCATAGCCATGTCTGGGCGAGTTCGGCGCAGCTTCTGTTTCACTGGTGGGCATTCTCCCCTCAAAGGCAGCTTGTGCACAACTATATCGGTGTCCAACCCTGGCATGTCTTGATACGACCAAGCAAACACATCAACATACTTTTGAAGCAGATCTATCAGTTGTCTCTTCACTGAGTCTTGCAGGCAGGCCCCGATTTTAACTTCTTTCACGTCTTCGTCTGTACCAAGATTGATCACTTCGACTTCCTCCTGATGAGGGATAATAACCTTTTCCTCTTGCCTCAACAACCTGGCTAACTCTTCAGGAAGCTCATATTCTTCATCAACCCCTTCATCAGCTTGATTGATTGGATTGTCAAAGTCATATGATGTCATAGCCGTGCTGTTGTCGGTGCTGTCTGGAAGGCACTCTCTGCAAGGGTTAAGTTGGTTCATTTTAGTGATTGATTTTAATCTTGCTTTAGAAAAAGTGAAATGAAGTTATCATTTTGAAAACACCGCCATTTATTTTTGTACAAAAAGAAAAAATGGAAAAACAGTGAGCAGGAAAGAAAAAGACTCGTTTGCAAAAAGATGTCTGATATTTCATTAATTTAATCTTGTTTGCACAAAAGTACAGATGGCCCTGATTACAAAATGAGTCTTGTCATCTTGGGCAAGATGCAAGACTTTGATGCATGCTATAAAAATACAGGAAATAATAATTACTCTGCATGAGTAACTCTTATAATTTCCTGGGAAGACCAGTTCGAGACACTGCTCCCCGGGATCTTTGGACGAATCCAATTCTCCAGATTGCGCTCCTCTTCCAGCTCGTCTTCCAGACAGTTGATAGCATCGGGGGTAAGCATCCCCCCACTGACAAAACCAGGCTCTGCAGCAGCCTTTGCTTGATGTTGAGTTGGTCTGTAACCCAACCCAAATTTGTCCTTCTTTTCCTCCACAGCTAAAACCTTGCCCCAGCCTAGGGCAGTTCCTTCTTCAACAACCTTCCGGGCTTGTTGGTATGATGACATTGGAGTACCAGATACAGCAGATGCTTCATTGACATTCAAAGCTTCAAACCCCTGGCTCATTGTTTCATGGATCTCCCCATCCATTTCAATGTACTTATAGGTTGCCAGGTGGCTGACAAAAATGTCCTCCTCTCCACAGATTGTGACAACTTGGCCTTCCCACTCAAATTTTAACTTTTGGTGAAGGGTAGACGTTATTGCGCCGGCGGCGTGAATCCAGGGTCTACCCAACAAACAGCTGTAGGCGGGCTGAATGTCCATCACATAAAAGATAGTTTTAAAGGTCTGTGGGCCAATTGTCACTGGCAGCTCAATCTCTCCCAGAACCGATCTCTTCGAACCATCAAAGGCTCTTACCACCAGGTTGCTGGGTCTCAATGCCAATCCGTCATATTCTAACTTCACCAGAGCCTTCTTCGGTAAGACATTCAGGGAAGAACCTGTGTCCACCAGCACATGAGAAAGGACAGCTCCTTTGCATTCCAGGGTTATGTGCAAGGCTTTGTTGTGATTGCGGCCATCCGCTGTCAAGTCAGAATTGGTAAACCCTAGCCCGTTGCTAGCAGTAACATTTCCAACCACGGTTTCCAATTGGTTGACAGTAATCTCCTCTGGCACGTAAGCTGCGTGCAAGACTTTAAGTAGTGCATTCCGATGGGCTTCGGAGCACATAAGCAGTGAGAGGATAGAGATTTTGGATGGCGTCTGGTGAAGTTGATCCACAACTTTATAATCACTCTTTTTGATGATTCGCATAAACTCATCAACTTCCTGATCGAACGGAGTCTTCAGGGCTTCTTTGGCAGCTGGATCTTCCTGCACCTGGCCTTTACCCTTTGCCTTGGCAGCAGCTTCTGCTTCGGCAGTAGGTCTTTGAACTTGTGAAGCAAAGAGACGTCCGCTTCGAGTGAAGCCTCCGCCTCCCCCCACATTATCTACTTGCGGTGCAGGTGCTGATGTCTCAAGAGTGATTCTTTTCCCTTCACAGTACACGTCAGAGCCATAGTGCCAAGGGATGGCCCTATTGCTTTCATATGGTACTGGTCCAGGCACCGTGACAGTGACTGGACTGATTGCTGCTGCTGAAGGGACTGTAATTGTTTGTGGATCATAAAAGATTGTAACTGGTGCTCTGGTGGGAGCAGCACCTTCTGAATGGTAGGCGGAGTTATTTTCAGGATCGTAGAATATGGTAACAGTGGAGACATCTTCATGATTGATTGCTGGTGTTGTAGGAGGTACTGTTGGAAGGACTGGTGTTGTTGTTGATGGAGATTCGAAAAGGAATGAAGCTGAAGTTGTAGCAGGAGAAGCTGTTGAAAACTGATCATTTGGAAGGACAGGTGAAGTGCTTGTTGATGTTGCTTGTGAATTGTCGGGAACAATAGTTGCTGCATTTGTAGGAGGGTCTGAAACCGTTGTTGATGAAGTTGTCGGATTTGTCGGAAATGATGTAGTGATCTGTAGCAGGCCACTCTGAATAAGGCTGTCAATGCCATTCCTCAGGTCCTCGCACCCGTTCCATGAAATATTACAATAGGGACACCCTAGTTCACACCCCGGAAATATTTGGTTTTCACGGAGTTGAGCCTTGATTTCTACCAATGGTGTCCTGATCTGATCCACACTGGTTATTAAATAAGACGGTCTGTCTTCTTCAATAGCGTTAATTCGAGGACCACCATGGTTTGGCATTGGGTTTTTATTGACATTGGGCGGCGGTGCAAAATTCAGAGCCTTGGAGTCTACCAAGTCTTGTACCTTCATATGCAGAGCCCTGCATTTTTCTGTACTGTGACCAGGTGCGTTTGAGTGAAAAGCACACCTAGCATTAGAGTCATAGTTTCTTGGTAGACTGTTGGGATCAGGAGGTGCCAACGTTCTTAGCTCAACTAGGTTGAGTTTCAGAAGTTGTGGCAGCAAGGCAGCATACGGCATTGGGATCGGGTCGATCACTCGGTTAGCTTGAGAGGGCCTCTGTTGGAATGGCCTTTGTTGATTGTTGTTGTTGTTGTTGTTGTAGTTCCTTGGAGGATACTGATTCTGATGATACTGAGGTTGTTGTTGGAAGTTTTGTTGAGGAGGTTGATAGACTGGCTGAGGATGAGCTGGAGCAGGGATAGTGACTGCTGCTATTGACCTTTGAACATATTGGGGCCTACCCCTGCTTGAATGGATGGCATTGGTCTCGCCAGTTCTTCTTGGGCCTGCAAAAGGCTTTCTTGTACTACTGGACGAGCTTGCACCGTTGTCTGAGATCTTTCCCATCTTTAACAGGCTTTCAATTCTCTCCCCAGCTATAACAACATCTGCGAAGCTAGTGGAGGAGAAAGCAGCCAACCTGTCAATATACGTTCCCTGGAGAGTGTTCATGAACATATCTGCCATTTCTCTCTCAGACATTGGTGGTTGAACGGCAGCAGCCAATTGCCTCCATCTCTGGGCATATTCTCGGAAACTTTCCCTTGACGACTGTGACATTCCCATTAGGAGAGTCCTATTGGGTGCCATGTCTAAGTTGTATTGATACTGTCGAATGAAGGCCTCTGCCAGGTCCTTCCAGCATCTTACAGTTGCCCTTGTCAAATGGGAATACCATTCCCTTGATGCTCCAGTCAAGCTATCTTCAAAATAGAACATCCACAATTTCTCATCCATTGTATAGGCCTTCAGCCTTCCCAGAAATGATTGCAAATGAGTCCGGGGGCATGAAGTCCCATTATACTTTTCGAAACAAGGAGGCTTGAACTTATGGGGGATCCTGACCCCGTCTACCAAACCCATGTCCATGACGTCGAAGCCCAAAGAATTTTGAGATTCTAAGGACCTCAACTTCTCAGCTATTTCTTCCAACCGTCTATCATAAGTTTCCTCTCCGGCACCCATTACTGTATACTGGTCCTCCTGAGGATCTTCTTGAAGTACTCTGGCTGCTGTGGCTGTCCCTTGAACGTTTGCAGGAATGTTGACCTCAGGATGTAGATGTGGGCCAAACACAGGAGGGTTAACATGGGGTTGCACCCGTTCATTGTTACTTGTGCCAGCAGTCCCCACATGGGGCTCATCTTGATTCCTCCCTTCCACCAAAGCTCTGAGCCTCTCCTGGCTTTGAGCTAAATTGTTCATTACTTCCATGAACTGTGTTATCTGAGTTCTCATCTCCAGCCTTTCGTTGGCCATCTGGTTTCTGACCTCCGTAAGGTCCTGCTGCATTTGATCCATCTGAATTCCCGGAAGGTTGTTTCTAGTTGGGTACCTGTGAGGCCTGTTGAGAGGAAATACCCGGCGGCGAGCAATAATTCCTAAGTATCACAACAGAGGTTAGCAACAACAAAACAAAACCTACAAAACAAATAAGAGGTTAGCATGCAATGCAGTTATGCTTATTCGTTCCCAAGGTATCCGGTTTGGTCTTCAGTTTTGACCCTTCCAGACCCTTGAAGATGTTGCTGTTGAACCCAGATGGAAATTAACACAAATACATTACAGAAGGTGAAATAATACGTCTTGTTCATTTTACAACACAAGCCCGCTAAGGGGTCAAAAATACATCACAAAAACAAAAGTACATGGAATAGGAATAACAACAAGCAAATGATCAAACTCCAAGGCCAAACTCATCCTCACGAACTTCTTTGAGAAGTGCTTCGGTCACAGGATCAGCCGGACGCTCCGTGAGACTTCTGATGAGAAGGTTTCTTGTTGCAACAGCTGCAGTCAACTTCTTGTTCTGGCTTTGATCTTTGGACTTCTTCACTCCAGCTTTGACTTTTAGTTCTGATACCTCCCTCTGGGCTGCTGCCAGGGCTTCTTCCATTTGCTCCATCTTGTCCTGAACTCTCTTGTCTGCTAGAGTACGAGCCTCAGTGATCCGGACCCACCTGGCCTGACTCTCCTTCAAATATAAGTCTGTTCTTGCTCTTTGGAACTGGGCTTCTTTACAAGCATTCTTCAGAATCTGTTCACCAGCTTTAGACTTGTTGATATAATTTCCAGACTTCTCAATTTTGGTCAAGTGTTCCACCCTCAACTTCTCCAATCTCTCAATCTCCCTCACACCTTCACTCCTCTCCCTGAGGGTCTTCTGCAAGGCTTGGGTTAACTTCTCATTTCTTTCCTTCAAGCTCTCAAACTCCTCCAAACTGATAGTGGCAGGGGGTGGTGCTGAAGATGACTCAGGCATGTCTTCTATGGTGAAGGGCATTCCAGAGAATTGGGCCCTGGCATGGGACCACTCATAATATTGGACTGATGCCACATTATTGCACTTCCCCAGAATGGTGATTCCCTTGGTTTGAACATGATCCCAGGCCCAGGCAGCCTGCTTAACAACAGCCAAACTAATCTTGTTCTCACAGTAGAGGGTCTCAACCAAGTCTTGTTCCCTAGGAATATGAACCAGTGCATAGCCTAATTGCCTCCTGAACAGCAGAGGGTTATAATTGATACTTCCCTTAACCCCTATTAAAGGCACATTGGGAAAGTGTCCACAGCTTGTGATTATATCTCTGCCCTTGGTGCTTTGAGTACACCATCTGATGTCTGCTGAAGTGAGAGTAGTGAGCCTCTTAGCCCAGTTGCTTTGCTGATGAGGATTTTGAAATGCCTCTGTCCTGGGTAGATGCCTGAGAAGCCAAGCATGGAATAATGGAGCACAACACCTCACTAGCCTTCCCCTCTGCTTCTCATTCTTCTGGTGCACTGAGTAATAGAGATCACCCAGCAGAGTTGGCACAGGGTTCTTCAGGATGAACAAGTGGATTGCATTCTTGCTAATGAATCGAGGCTCATCTGCAAACAACACAATTCCATATACACTTAAGGCCAACAGAGCACAAACAGCTTTCCACTCCCCCAAGGAGGCCTTCAGACTAGCTTGAGAAATCAGGAAGTCCAGATGAAATCCAGGGATCCCAGCTTTAGAGGTCATGTGTTGCTCAATCAAAACAGGTTCCAGGTGCAAAGCTTTTGCTACCTCTCCATTGCTGGGAGAGACCATTTCAGGGTTGAAAGGGATTTCCCTCTTGATAGGCAAACCAATCAAAGATGAGTATTCTTCCAAAAGAGGCCCCAACTGAAAGTCTTGAAAGGTGAAACATCTCAATGGGGGGTCATAAAACTGAATGCAGGTGTGGATCAAACTCCTCTGAGATGGGTCCAGATCCATGACCAAGTCAAGTATATCCCCATAATGCTCCCTGAACAAAGGTATGTGCTCTGGAGTGATCAGGGTTTGGATCCTCCTGATATCTGATAAGTCTGGTTGGAAGAAATGATAAGTGATGTTGCTTTTCTTTGGAGCCATGATGCTGAAAACTGAGTAGAATAAGTGTTGATGAAGATACTGAGGAGTGGGCCACTGGCTGGCTAGTGCAAGTATTTGAAGTATATGGCTGACAAGCTGAAGCTAGTGCTGGTGGAGATAGGTCAATATAGCAGATGGGGTCAAAACCAAAACCAGATGAGAATGGATACCCTGAAACACAAATAAGCAAATGTTAACATGATGCAATGGGTATGTATGCAAATGAAATGCAAGGGTTTGTGACTGAGCTGGATCTGATCAAAATGCCCTGATATAGGTCCAAGTGTGTTCAAGAATTCCAGATGGAGGTCTAAAAATCCAGTAACCAGGGTGGGGGACTCAAATAAAGAGCCACAAGTCCAGGGTTTTAGAATCACAAGAACTATCCAACATGGAGCATTCTTAACAAAGTCAAAGTAACAGGGTATTCTGAGGTCAAGGTACCTGCAAACCTGTAAACAGCCCAACCCCCTCACAGGTGATGATCTAGAACAAGGATCCTCAGACTTGGATCAGTTATGAGAAGTGTAAACACTTCTAACCCGGAGGTACAGTGTTTACAATAACCATAACAGTTCCTCCTCTAATTCACCTCAGTTTCTGAAGGTCAATACTAAAAGGTCATCCAGACTTAGCAGGCTTCCCAGATAGCCCTAGCATTGCAGGAAATCTGCAACACAGAGTTCTCAAGAAGAAACCCATATCTGAACTGTGTTTCATATTCCCGCACCAGACCGAAATGGAATGGGAAAGAATATGATTCACTCTAGCCTAGGTGTCACTCAGGTCCCAGGTATAGGACCTTAACTCTCAATGGAACACCCACCCACCAAAACAAGAAACCAGATCTAGCCAGCAGCATGACAGTATGATATGTACAAAAGCAATAAAGAAAGCAGTAAAGCAACTGTACATAAAGCAATAAACAAAAATAAATACAAGCACAAACAAGCACATAACACCCCCGTAACCACAAATCAAACAAGCGCTAGGAGGAACCCACAAAAAGAACCAGAAGCCCTGGTTGCAGTATAAGGTTCCCCAGCAGAGTCGCCAAGCTGTCGCTCCCAAAGATTAGCATCCAGGTACAAGCGCGAACGGTCGGCGAAAGGAACAATGAGAACACACAGCCGTGAACTCACTGGAGATGAAAAGGGTCGCCAGCTAGGCATTTTTATCCCGGAGGAAAGGCAATGCTGCATAAGCCTAGAAAGAGATGGATAAGACGGTCGCGAACCAGAGAGACTGAGAAAGGGGGTTGGTTACAACCTGGGAAGGTATTAGCACCCAGATTGTCCGTCGTACTCGACGGGATCCACGCTTAGAAGATTTGTGTTTTAAAGGGGTAGTGTCAGTGCAATCTGTGTATAAAGAGCTGGAAAAGATGTACAGGTGTCAGTGTAAAAGAAAGTGATGTGTATATATACAGTGTCAGTGTGAGATCAGGAATGAAATGCTCATGATAATGAGGCTTAAAGAGTAAAGCTGGAAGGAGGGGGAATGAACAGAGACTTTTGTTCGATAACCGTTAAGTTATGCCTACGTATCCTCTCGTGCAATGAGGAAGTCAGAACACCGTAGTTCGACCCAAAGAGACTGAAAGAAGAATTGACTTGTGAACTGCTTACTTGCCTATGCTCAAGTGTATGATCTGTCTGGCACAGATGCAAACTGTCTTGCATTAGACGGAAGAAGCAAGTTCTCGTTTATGAGTGAAGGTGATGAGAAAAGAATCCCGGAGGAGACGATTATTGTTTGTTTTTGTATTTTCAGTCTTTTATTGTTTTTGAGAATTTGTCATAAGATAATGAGCTTAAGTCTAAACCAATGGATTTAGTAAACTCATCACATCTTCCCTCTGTTTAGGGGTAATGAGAATACCTTAAGTGTGAAGTCAGATTCTCACACTTAATCACCTTTGGTGTAGGATTAAGATCATTAACCTACTTGTGATTATTTAGATGTTTTTGTGATTTTTGTTTAGTGTTAAGTAATGAGGTTAAGCCATAATCATGGATTAAACAGACTCATTACACCATCCTAAAAGAAGGATGATAGATGAGAATGTTTAAGCTGAGGAAAACTCCTCAACTTAATCCATGATTAGGGATTAAACTCATGACAAAACAAGCCTTTGATTAAGGGGATTTTATTTAATGGTATGATGATGAAGTGAGTTTTATTGTTTGTAAGACAACTTGAGGGGGACTTGTCCATTAACACTAGGGTTAGTCCTTCTTAACCACTTAAGGAAGAATTAGAACCCTAATGCAAGGCCCAAGTTACAAGTGTGATGTCTTGATGATTATTAAGTGAATTGATTAAGAGATTTAAACACATTAAGGGTTTAACACTTAGGATTAAAGTTATACACTCCATCCTAAGAGAAGGATGCAGGCATAAGCTTAATCACAAAGTCTTAAAGCCTTTAGGGTTTAGTCCCTGATTATGAGATGAGAAGAGAAGACTCAAAGAGAGACACAAAGGTAAAAACTATGAGGGGAGACTAATCAAGACCTTAATTCATTGTCATGCTTGGTTGTCCCTAAAGTTTGTGAGGTTTTCAAGAACAAATCTTCAGAGGAGCCACCAGGAAGCAGATGAACAAGATCAAGAGAAGCAAAGTGACTTGCTTCATTCAAGAAGTCAAGTCACTTGAAGAAAGAAAGTGGGAGGAAGAAGAATGAGCAAGCTCAATCTCAAACACATATAAGAATGCAGCAATGGATGCAAGAGAGATGAAAAGAAAAGGTATGAGAAGTGAAGGCAAATTCACTTCTCAAGTTTACTTACCACCTGAAATGTTAGAAAGAAATGCAATGCAATGCAAGATGAGATGAAATGGTATGATGATAAGCAAAACCAGAAGCATGTTGATGATGATTACGATGTTATGAGGTGCTGCAAACATGAGGCAAGACATGGGGATGTTCATACAAGATCATGGATGCAAATGAAACAAGTTAAGGAGCATGAACAAGCATGAAAAGTTATGAATCATACAAGACAAATGACATGGCAAATATGCAATGCAATGATCAAACATGCTTTCTATATGTCTTAAGATGTCAAATGAATCACAAGAATGCACAAAATGCAAAGACAAGTCATGTTATGCAAGGAAATGCAAGAAGGATGCAAGAGAAAGCCCAAATTAGGGTTTAAGGATCAAACATCAAACAAAAAACCCAAAACAGAAGCAAACCCTAAGATAAAAAATGGAAAATGCCATCCTAAGAAACCCTAGACCTATAATAAACCACTGCCCAAAGGGGAGCTCTCAACTCTCAACCAAATTCAAGATATGATTTTTACAAGTTATTAGGGTTTTTTAGGGTTCTTAACAAAAGAAATGCCAATCAATTAGAAAATGAAGAAACAAATCATGGCCATTTTACCCTAGAAACTACATGCTAAACATAACACAATGCAAGAAGAATCAATGTCTCAACCTTCTCCAATAGGCAGAAATGGATTTTTAAACTTATGATCAAATTAATACACAAAATAGGATTTAATTCAATGAAAAATTCTTAAAATGCATCAAGATCAAAAAGGAAATTTGGTTTGAAGGTTGGACAATGTTTCTAAATGTCTTAGAACATTTCATGAATTTTTTTGTAATTTTTAAATACCTAAAAGTATTTTTAATTAATTAATTCCCATTAATCAATTAAATATAATCTTTTAAATATTTAAAAATACTTTTTTAATGATAAAAAATAAAATAAAAATATTTTTGTGTCATAAAAATTAATAAAACTCAGAGGAAAAAGTTTCATAATTTTTATGTACTTTTTGCTATTTTAAATTAATTATGCAAGTTAATTGAAAAGAAATAAAAATAAAATTGATTTAATCTGAATTAAATGAAAAGTAAGTTAATCCTAAGGTCCAGATTTGAAACTGCCTGCGCGCGAATTGACTACCCGCCACATCTTACGGCCCAAATTCAAACTTGCTAATTAATGCTTAAAACCCTAACCCTGCCGTTAATTACAATCAGGCGACCGGAACAGTGTTCCGGTCGTCTTCTCCGGCCATCCCCAAAATCAATCTCTCTCCCTAGGCCAAATCAGAAGCCCTAAGTCTCCAGAATCCATCTACCAACTATCCTAAGCACGAATCCATCATCAAATCATGTTTAAACTCACACACAAACAAGAATCGAAGCAAATAAAATTCTAGGTCAAACTTTCAGAAGACCAATACATGCTCATTTCTGGCTTATTTTCAAAAGTAAAGAGATCCCAATGATCAGTGTAACATGCACAACAAGATTTTAACAAGAAAAATGAGTTCTGGGAAAAAAGTTCATGGTGTCACCTGAGATGGAGCTCTTGATTCAGGAGCTCTTTGGATGATTCTTTGGCTCAATCTGGTCCTAATGGTCCACCTTTGAAGCTTTGGATGCTTAGTTGGAGTTTAAACAACCTCCTGAGTGAGTTTGCAGCAGCTCTGACCAAGGGAGGATGAAAATCGTATTTGAGATATAGGGTGTTTCAGGTCAAAGCAAAGGGTGGTTTCTGGTCAGTGAGGTGAGTGGAGATTGTTGGTGGAGTTTGTTTAAGTGTTCATGGCTTGTGGAGAGAGATTCGATGGAAAATGCAGGCTGAGGTGAAGAATGGCAATGGGGTATTCTGGTTGTTTCAGGCTTGGGTTCTTGGTGCTTTCTACTCAAAGAGGCAAGGTGAGTTGAATGGTGAAGATGGCTTTTGTGTTTGCAAGCTGTGGAGAGGAATTCGAAACAACTTGCAACTTGGTGTGTTTTTGTGAATGTGGTGAATGTGTGAGCTTCAGCCTTGCTTGCTTAGTGTTATGGCTTGCCAAAGGATACAATAAACAAATGCAAGTGGCCAGAGGATGTGACATGGCCTGTGGTGATTGGGATGTTTGCTTTTGCCAAAAGTCAAAAATCTTGTAAGAGAGGCATGGGCTTGATACTAGCTTGGTACAAAGGCTAGGGCTGGCGCAGCATGGTGTGGTGAGAGAGCCAGCAAGGTTCAAAGGCCAAGGCAGCAAGTTGAGGGAAGTGTCATGAGTGTTTTGCAACTTGGTTACTTTTTGCCTTTTTCATGAAAATCTCTCATTACACAAACCATAAACATGTGAACCTTGGTCCAATTCTGATTTTTGTGACTTAGAGGATGTTTGTGTAATGGTTTGAAATGAACTAGAGGTCACAATTGGCTTTGGTTCAAGACTTTGCAAAATTTCCATTTGAAGCATGCCTTGAAAATCAATGATTTTTGCCAACTTTGCATTGCCATAACTTTTGATCCAAGAAGAGTTTGATCATGTTCTTGTACTTTTTGAAAAGGGAAAGATGAGATCTACAACTTTCATGACCAAAGTTTTTCCATTTGAAGCATTTTTGGATCAAGAATCAAAGCTTGAAAAATGACCTAAAATGATGCATTCTTGAAAAGTCAACTATGCCCAAAAAGTCAACATTTGCAAAAACCCTAAATTCTTGATTTCTATGAGCTTCAACCTTCTTCCATGATCAAATAAAGATCATATACACTCAAAATGATGAAGATCACCCATTGGTTGGGTCATTGGGGGCCTCAGATGCCCTGATTTTACACTGACTTGTCTGAAAAGTCAACCTTTGATCAGATGACTTCCCCATGGAATTTCTTCATGCAAATTGATATGCATACTCCCTATACCATGTAGGGATCAATGGAAACAAGAATGACCAAAAAATTTGGAGTTATGGCCTCTGAAACCAAAACCCTAATTTTCAGTCAACTGTGCAGTTCAACCTGGCTCTGCACCCACTCAAGCCCTAGTTCTTGTGATTCCTCTGCAATTCTTGACTTTGAGGAGATGGAATATGATATAAGAACACACATGGACCCCTTTGAGTTGATTGGTGGCCTTTGGAGTGGCCCAAGAAGCTCTGGGATTGCTCAGATCACAAACCCTAGGTGCAGATGCCTTAAAAGCTATCCAGTGAATCAAAAATGAGATGTGAGATGATATGATTGTGTTTATGCATATGAGAAGATCACAAGCCATGGTGTGAATGGGTGAGGGCAAATTTGGGGTGTTTACAGGATGATATGATCGTCAAGTCTCTAAATGAGGAGGATCATCTAGTAAACTTAGAAAAATTGTTCGAGCGCCTAAAGAAGTTTAAACTACGACTCAATCAGCAAAATGTACTTTTGGAGTCCGGTCTGGAAAATTGTTGGGATTCATAGTCAGTCAAAGAGGGATCGAAGTCGATCCATATAAAGTTAAAGCCATTCAAGAAATGTCAGCTCCGAAAATGTAGAAGGAAGTTCGTGGTTTCTTAGGGAGACTAAATTGCATTGCAAGGTTCATCTCACATCTTACTGCTACTTGTGAACTGATCTTCAAACTACTCAGAAAAGGTTGGCTTCCCAATTCTTCCTCAACGGGGATGTACTGTATAAAAGGAATCACGACATGGTATTACTCAGGTGTCTAGACGGGTATAAAGTTGACATGCTTATCCAGGAGATACACGAAGGGTCGTTTGACATGCACGCCAATGGACATGTAATGGCTAAGAAAATTCTCAGAGAAGGGTATTATTAGTTGTCCATGGAAGTAGATTGCTTCAAGTACGTCATAAAATGTCACAAATGTCAGATTTACGCAAATAAAATTCATGTACCACCGACTCCCCTGAATGTTGTAACTGCTCTATGACCTTTCTCTATGTGGGAGATAAACATCAATAAAATGATTTAACCAAGAGCATTTAAAGGGCATCGCTTTATCCTAGTCGCTATCGACTATTTTACCAAATGGGTGGAAGCCACATCTTACAAAAACGTGACACGGCAAGTGATAGCTCGATTCATCAAAAAGGAAATAATTTGAGCAATGGGATTCCTAAGAGGATCATCACAGATAATGGGTTGAATATGAATAACAAAATCATGGATATTATGCGAGAGATTTAAGATTGAGAATCATAACTCTTCACCATACCGACCAAAAATGAATGGTGTCGTGGAGGCGGCTAATAAAATATCAAAAAGATCATTCAGAAAATGGTGAAGACCTAGACGGATTGGCATGAGATGCTCCCGTTTGCACTACATGGTTACGAATCCTCACTTTGTACATCAACTGGAGCTACACTTATCTCTTTAGTATATGGCACAGAAGAGGTACTCCCGATCTAAGTAGAGATTCTGTCACTAAGGGTTATAATGGAAGCAAAACTGGATGAAGCAGAATGGGTTCAAATCAGATATGATCAGCTGAACATCATAGAAGAAAAATGAATGGCTGATGTATGACATGATGGTCAACAATATCAAAGGAGAATCAAAAAGGAATTCGACAAGAAAGTTCGTCCACGCCTATTCGAAGAGGGAAATTTAGTGTTAAGAAAAATACTACCCATCCATAAGGATCCAAGAGGAAAATTGACCACAAACTATGAAAGGCCATATGTCGTGAAGAGTGTTTTCTCTGGCGGAAAGCAACAACGGGATTAGAGAAGGAAGATTACACAAGGAAAAACGGAAAGAAAAAACCACAGAGAAAGCTTGAAGATTCACGGCAAGGAAGGTATGTCACTTAGCTTTAATCTCCGAATTTGGTTGATTTGCATGTGTTATTGCTTGATTGTGTGTTTAGGGTTCGATTTAGGGTTTCTGGGTTCAAAAATAGAGTTAGGGTTCATGGGTTGAACCCTAGGGTCATCCACTAGGGTTAGGGTTCTTCTGAACCCAATTAGGGTTCATTATTTGGGGGGGGGGGGGTTAAGGTTCATGGGTTCGTTAGGGTTCATGGAAGAACCCTTAGGTTTCATGAGTTTTGGGTTTGGGGATGAAGGTTAATGTTAGGGTTTTTCACGAACCCTAAGACCCTTTCAGGATCTGGAAATAATTTGGTGGGTTATGGGTTTTTTGGGTTGAATATATGAAGGAATATGAGTTTGGCAGATTTCGATTGAAGTTCAACCGAAAATCTGAGATTTATGGTGGTTCGCGGTGGCTGGAGGCCAAACCGTTGGTGGAAAGGGTGATCAGACGGGATTGAAAAGGGATGGTCGGAAGGAAAGGTTCAGAGAACTTTGAGAGAGAGGGAGAGAGAGAGAGAGGGGGGGAGAAAGGAGAGCTAGGAGAGAGAAAGGGATATGAAAATGAGGGGATTCTGAAGAAAATGGGATTATATAGTCCTTCTGTGATGGCGTGGATCTAGGCCAAGTAGCTTCTGGCTTGTCTTTGGATTCGTTGACTCTTTGAGTCAACAAGTGATCCAGCGTGTTGGGTTATGGGGAGTCTGTCATTGACTTGCAATCTGGGCTATTGATTTTGGATACCGTGACTAATATGCAGGACTAAGGGATCATATTAAAGGTAATTGAGACCATTGGATCATCATCAGATGCTCCGGAGAGACTCAATCGTTGACTCTCTCTCCATGGTGAGCCTTGTCTGCAGACTTGGTTATGGGACATATGGGCCTTGCGTTCACTACTTTCCACACCCCACTTTTGGAGCCCAATTGCTAATATGTGCTAATTTACACCCCTGGACCAATTATATTAATTAATTAAGGACTTAATTAATTAATTAATCGATTTTTATTAGGCTTAAATTATTTAATTCTCTAATTATTGTTATAGTTTTAATAATAAAATAATAATAGGTAATATTATTATGTCTTGATGTATAGGGTTTAATTAATTAATCAATTACTTGATTAATTGATTAATTAGGGTTTAGGTTTTTTAGTTTGGGAAAATTAAGAATTAATATCCAAACTATTTTTGGGATATTCCAATTTTTTTTATATAATTTTTGGACTTTTCACAATTTAATCTTTTTTGAAAATTAATTTTTTTAAGTTATATTATAATGAAGTTTTAATTTGATATAAAAAAATGAATGGATACTTCTAGGTATTTTTATTATAAAAAAATAATAAAGTTTTTTTTATTATTATTTATATTTGGGATAAGTTATTTGTTTTTTGTTGAAAATCATATTGAGGTTTAAATCATTTTTTTGAGGTTTTAGAAAAATTATTCTAAGGGGTTTTCAATTAGGGTTTTAGGGTTTTCACAAATATTTTGGGATTTTATGAATATTGTGGGATTCTGCTTAAGGGATAATTAGGGGTTTCAAAAACATGGTTTTTTTTTTAACAAAAATCAAGTTTCTTTTATAATTCAAAGTGGAGTTTTAAAATAAAGAGATTTTAATAATTTAGTAAAGGGGTAGTTAGAAAATAATAGGATTAGGATTTATCAATAGGGGAATAGAACTACGGCGCTCTGATCCCTCTTTTGAGAGTACATAGGCATTGGGTCTTTATACAAAGACCTTAGCGAGTAAAATTAGATTAAAAATTAGGTCCTTCATTATTCATGCGATGTGAATTTGCTATTCTAGAATCTTAACACAAACAAACCCTAAAGACTAAAAATGATACTATTAAACATAATAGAAGTGAGGGGTGCCTAACACCTTCCTCCCACTTAATCGACTCCCGAACTATAGATCTCTACCTTAGGATTATGGTTTATCCTTATTTCCCTTAAAAAATAGGATGACGACTCTAATTTTTTAAGCTGACCGCAACAATTATAATAAATTAATGAAATAAGTAAAATAAATTTTTTATAAAAATATTTAACCTAATTTGACATTAAAAAAAACTCTTTGTAAATATCTTTTAAATCAATATATGTACATTAATTTTAAAACCATGATAAAATGTTTTTAGAAGTAATAATTCTTTGTATTATTTTCATAATGTGATGTAAATTAGGGGCGTTCGTTGTTTTGTTTTGGATCATTGGTTAAAAAAAATCTAACCCAATTCAATAATATACATTTTTATTTGAATATACAAATTAAAAAATATTTTATTTATTAATATTATGAAAATAGAAAATTATAAAATTTTATATAATATATAACATATAATATATTTAAATTTAATATTACAAAATGAGAATGATTGATTATTGTAGAAGAAAAATATTATAAATAAATAAATTAAATTAAATTAATAAATAGTAATAAAAATATGTATTATTAAAAGATAAATTAACACATACCATACTAATAACACATAATAAAATATAAAAATATTGTTTTTTTATAAGCAATTTTGTATTAATTAGGAGAAATATGGATTCTCCAACCCAATACAAAAAGCAAAACTAGAAAAGAAGAGGGACAAACCTCCCAAAACAACATTACATAAAGTCAAGTGTGGATTTGACCCAATCATAAAAACTACACTTGATACGGCTTAGTTCCAACCAATTCCAAGACAAAGAAAGGATACGTTGAAAGATTTGATCAACGTCACAAAACTCATCACCGAATAATGGTATTCCTCGCACTCCAAATATACCATGTCGTAATAAAACAATTAAATGAAGCAACTTATGTCTTCCTTGCACTTAATCACCAAAGTTAAGAACCACAATAGAGAATGATTACACAGAGAGTCGGAATTAAGGCTAGAAACTCCAATCCACACAAAAAATGTATTCCAAACTTTTTGAACTTTTGGATAATTAAGGAATAAGTGCGCAATATCCTCATTATTCTGAATACACATGGCTTGATTTGGCTTACATATGTTTTTAAAAATACATCAAAACACATTCAATAATATTTAATATATTATTGTTTTTTATTTATTTTTAATAGTTTAGTAGTTTTTATTTGGATTGATTTGTAATTTAGACACCTCTATATTACCTAATTATTTATATTTATATATAAAAAAAATATAAATATAAATATAATAACAATAATAATAAAAAAAATAAGAGAAAATGTTTTTTCAATAAAAAAAATACATGTATACTCCACACAATATTTATAAATATTTTATCCTTAGAATATTGTTCCCATATAAATTAATTTTAAATGTGTAAACGTGATTATGACCAAAGTATATAAATAATATCTTAAAAATAATAATAATAAATAAATAAAACATGCTAAAATGAAATATCTTCCTAATAATAATATCTTTTTTGTCAAAACAAATATTATCTTTTGGTGCAATATAATATTTGCATTATTCTTCTAGATTACATTTAGTGCAGAAGGTGTTGCAACAGAAGAATAGTTAAGTGATGAATAAAACTCAAAGACAAAGTGTAAAAAGAAATTGATCAAGGAATTGTCTCCCAAATGAATCATGATTTGATGGTGTTAATTGAAACAATGGAAAACTATCTTACCCTGGAAAATTGAGATCAATGTAAACTTAATTCAATATATTTGTTTTTAATTTTTATTGATAATAGTATACGTACATAAACTTGTAGAGAGGCATAGAGAAAAATTAGAGTGGATTTGTTTGACAACAACATAGATTTCCTTGACAACTGCCACTACTCGAACCTCGTCGTTCTTGACATCTCTGTGAACAATTTTCATTAGATGATGGACATTCCTGGAAATCAAAACAATCAACTGTGGCATCTTCACTCGTAATTTCTTCATATCTTCTTGCACAACCTACAATCAATACAAACAATTTTTATATTGAGATGGTGTTGTGGTATCAATTATATAATAATTTATTTTGAAAATATACATGAAAAAATAGGTAGAGAATAAATAAGTGTATTACCTGGATGTAAAACTTAAGCAATACAAAAATTTGCAATGAAAAAGCGTACTCGGTTGATACTGATAGCCATGTTCTCTTGAAAGATGAATGGACAAACAAGACATCTATAGTTATTATTTATATAACAATTATACTTTTTTTGGTTAAAAATCGAGTAATTATAAAAAAAATGTCTATAATTGACCGGAATAAAAAAATACTATGTTAAAAAATAAAATATATTTTCAAAAAAGGAATATGATAATAAAGAATATGTTTGTTTTACTCTTAAAAAAGAAAGAGATTTTTTTTGTTGGTATTTTTAAAGAAATTTTTATGAAATTTTCTTTTAAAATATAAAAGTTTATTCAAAATTATTTTTATATATTAATTATAGTTTAATATACATGCATCGTTGGTCTAATTTTTTTTTTTTACATAATCATCAAATAAAAAATCTCAAATTTATTAAATCTTATATTTCTACTTCCATATTCAATCCCGACAAAATATAGTCCAGTCCTTATTGGATGAAAAAGGATTAGTTTGACGTAATATCCATCCCCTTTCCTAAATATTTGAATGTTGGTCGTAATTAGCTTGTTGTCTGGATTCTTTCCTTCCATTAAGGACTTATGACATAATTCTCCTCACAAATTTCATAAAATATTTTGATGAAAAAGATTATTTGGACATAATATTTATCCATTTCTCCAACTAGTTGAATACTAACCATAATTAGCTTGTTGTTTGAATACTCATCTTCCACATAAAAAATAATCCAACAAACCTATTTTTCCGCCTTAGTGCAATACAATAACTTTTCACCAAAGAACGTTGTTTTATCCATTCTATTATGATACAAACAAATGCTTAAGCCTCTTTTGCATGATCATACGAGCAATGTTTTATTCACCCCCTCTAGACCATTTTTCTATTTCCATATTCACATCGAAAAAATTTAGTTCAGTCCTTATTGGATGAAAAAATTAATTGGACGTAATATCCATCCTCTTCCCCCAAGTATTTGAATGTTAGCCGTAATTAGCTTGTTATTTGTATGCTTTCCTTCTGTTAAGGACTTATGACATAATTTGCCTCACAAATTTCATAAATGATTTGGATGAAAAAGGATTAGTTTGGCGTAATATCCATCTTTTCCCCCAACTAGTTGAATGATATCCATAATTAGCTTGTTGTTTGAATACTCATCTTCCACCTAAAAAACAATTCAACCAATCAAACCTATTTTTTCCGCCTTAGCGTAATGTTAAACCTTTTCACCGATGAACATTGTTTTATCCATTCTATTGCATTACAAACAAATGCTTAAGCCTCTTTCGCACGAGCATACAAGCAGTTTTACCGATAGAATATGACCTAAACATCATTCTCTAAAATCAACCAAAAAACACTCATTTGCTACAAAAAAAAACTACATAGCTTTGAGTTCCCTATCGCACTTAGGGATAGGTATGAGCGAGATTAAACGTCTTGACAAGCACCCTAATAAAAAATCTATTTTTAGTCCTTCATTTTCATTTTGCACACACAAATAATAATTAGAAGAAAACAAATATCTTAAGCTAACACACATATTCTTAAAGATGATTAAACGGTCCCCATTTAGTACAACGGATGTGTGGGGCACTAATATCTTCCCCACGTATAGCCAACTCCCGAACCCAAATTTGGTTGCGACGACCAAATTTTTGTTCTTGTAGGGTTTTATCGACATTTTCCCTTTCAAAAAATAAAATTCGGTTGCGACTTTGTTGTTATTTTGAGCGTCAACATGCTCAGATATTTTTCACGTCGTAACATAGTGCATAGGTAGAACTAAGATACATGGCATCATGTCATCAAACAACATACATTTTGACCAAAGCTCTTACAAGACACACTTATGAATATCTTAGAACCAATCTTGGTATGATAAATATCTATGATCCATATTGAGGGGGAATGTAGATAATTATAGAACTTATCATAATTAATATGATTCACATTTGTATTTATTTATTGTGTAAAGTTTTATAAAATAATATATTAAATTTTATTCTTATTAGTTTCCGGTATAATGAGGATTAATTATTCATCATGATCCTTAGGCCATAAAATTGATTACATAATCAATATTTTAGCTATTTATTCACCTACTCTTTGTATCATTCAGAATTAACATGTAAATATGATCTTCACTTTTTTGCAATTATAAACTATAAAACAACAAAATATAAAACCATAAAATATAAAACCCTATGACATCACCTCACCGGATATTTGAAAGTAAACATTTATTAAAGTATATTAGTAAAAATGGGCTACACTTTATAATAAAAAGAAATTAAAAAATAAGAGATTTCTCTTAGTAGAAAACAATATCACAACTTCATGTTTACAATAGTTAACTTTTCCAAGTGAAAGATATCCACCTCCTTATTATAAATTCTCAATTATATCGCCATCTAGGTCATTGTTTGATTTTATCTGTAAGAAGAAAGTTTGACATTATGAGGCATAATCAAATTTCAAAAGATAGTTTGTGAAATATTGGATCGAACTCTTATACGAGAGAGATTTAACATGAAGTCGAAGTTGATTCACATGCTAGTGCAGAAGTTATACATACTGTAGTCAAAGTCAGTTCTAGTATGCATGTCAAATTGAGCCTTGTGTTATGGATCCAAATGTTTAGGTTAACTTGTACCCTAAGTTAACTTGTAATGGGTAATTATTAAAAATCTCATTAGGTTAGTGTGTTAGTTTTCTTATAAATAACATATTAGTCTCTCATCTTTTGCATAAGGGAAAATAAGAAGATAAAACCCTAATTCAAAATTGAGAGGTTATTTGTTATTCTTGTATACTTGTAATCTTATTTCAAGAGAAAGGAAAGAATAGTAGTTTATAGCCAATCCTTGTTGTTATCCTTGGTTACCCTAACCCTTATGAGTTTCTTGATCATAAAGAGACATATTATAATTTGTTTCTAAGGTATCTGAATCACAACAAATTGGTGGAATGAGTCGAGAAGATGCCTTCAACAAAGTATGAGATTGAAAAGTTCACTGGAGTGAACAATTTCGGTTTGTGGCGCTTGAATGTGAAAGTCCTACTTGTTCAACAGGGTTGCTTAGAAGAGTTGAAGGGAAAGACGGATATGAATGATGCATTAACAGTAGCTGAAAAAACGACCATGATTGAGAAAGCACACAACACAATATTGTTGAGTCTTGGTAATAAGGTTCTTCGACAGGTATCAAAGGAGACGACGCCGTCAGGGTTATGGTTGAAACCTGAAGGTTTGTACATGACCAAATCGCTGGTGAATCGACTCTACTTGAAGCAAGCTTTGTATTCATTCAAGATTAGTGAAGGCAAAGTATTGGTTAAGAAGTTGGATATGTTCAACAAGTTGATTCTTGATCTTGAAAATATTGATGTGAAGATCGATGATGAAGATCAAGAGTTGTTGTTGTTATCCGCTTTGCCCAGAATACATGCTCACTTCAAAGAAACCTTCTTGTATGGAAGAGAGTCCCTGACCTTTGAAGATATTCAATCGGCCTTGTACTCAAAGTACTTGAACGAACAAAAGAATCATAAACCTTCGATGGTTGGTGAAGGTTTGGTCGTTAAGGAGAAATCTTGCGAAAGGATGGTAAGTTCGACAAGAAGAAGGATAAAAGTTGGCAGAATTCTTATAGTGGTGAAGAATCTGGTGTTCGATGTTATCATTGTAAGAAGGAGGGCCACATTCAAAAAGGTGTGCCCTGGACGCATGAAAGATCATAAATGTAAGGATAATGGCAATGTTGCCATTGTTCAAGATGATTTCGACTCATCTGATGTGCTTGTGGGTTCAAGTGACGACTTAAGAAAATAGTGGATTATGGATTCAGGTTGTACTTGGCACATGACTCCAAACAAATATTTTTTCGAGGTACTATGTGATCAAGATGGTGGATCGGTGCTGCTGGGAAACAACAAAGCTTGTAAAATCGCAGGTATCAGATCTTTGAGATTCAAGCTCCATGATGAGTCAATAAGGTTATTGACTGAAGTCAGGTATGTACCTGATTTGAATAGAAATATGATTTATCTTGGTGAATTCGACAAGAAGGGATATGTATTTCAAGGAGAGAAAAGTATCCTTAGAGTCATGAAGGGGTCAAAGGATGTCTTGTGAGGCGTGAAGAAACAAGGCTTGTATATTGATCGTACCTGGAGATCAGGATTCGATATGACTGGCGTCGAGCGTTGTTGAGGACGGTTGATAAGGAGAAGAGGGGGGTGTACCTGTAAGGCACTCCGATGCTAAAGTAAGACCCTGAGCAAAGAGCGTGCAAGTACGAGAATTAAGGTGAGAGAATCGAATACCTGGACCTCTCCTCTGAGAGGGTTTATATACTGTCGTTAGTGGATGGTTATTGATTCAAACTGTTTGGCGCAGATCACGGAATCCACACAAATAGGTAACGGTCAAAACTGGTCATTGGGGGATTTCACTCTGGTCGGTACGGCCTTGGTCGACAAGGACCGTTATCCTCAGCATGGTGCTCGACACCGAGCGTGTCAGCTTGCCACTTTGCCTGGCCCAACTCTGGGAGTTGGGCTTGCCCGGAACAGGAGCCCCCCAAGTCGTTGCTTCTGCGGATGAGCGATGACTTAGTGATGGTTTTCTGTCTAAGGCGTACACAGTGCGTCTGGTGTTTTTCGTGCGTGGACCAGGGAATGATCGTTTGATGAACCACGACAAGCGGGCAGTTGTTTGGTCGCTCGATGAAGGGGGGATATGAAACGAAAAGTTGGCATGTCTGGAAATTCGCGCCTATTTAATGTTTTGACAGCTAGCCTAGGGGCTAGAGCGTAGGTAATCATTGCCTAGGGGTAGGGGTCACGCGTTTCGGCACGTATTCCCTTCCCTATAAATAGGAACACAAGGCATTCTGTAAGCTTTTTCGTTTCGTCTTCTTCTCCGATGTACTGCTCGTAGATCAGCCACCGTTCTTAGCCGTCGAACACCGCTTTCATCTGTCGACCACCGCGTTCCAAGCCAACTTGTTCTGCGATGGCCTCCCAAGCTCAAGGTACGGCTCTTTTTTGCGTTTTTCTTAGTCATAGGCTTAACATTTTAACAATGCATGTGGCATAGGATAGATTTTCCGATAGTTTAGGCTTAGAATAAGTAGATTAGAGACCCTCTGTCATCGTTGCTTGTCGACTACGAACTCTAATTCGTGGTCGGTGATGGTCCTGGTCGACTTTGACCTGGGACCTGATAAGCATCTAGGATTTGATCGTATCCTCGTTGTCTTCGGGCATTAGCCATCACCTTGAGCGATGGTTAACCGAGGGCTATGGCTCGGGATCTTACTCCTGGGTCGATACGCGCCCTTTCACTTGTTGAGCGGTGGAAGGGTGGATTTGATATTCTAATCGAATTCACTGATGCCTTTCCTATGCTTTTCATGTGAGAATTTGCTTATTGTCCCGCTCGATATTTCCTCGGAGGAGGTGTCCTCGGAAGATTCTGGTTCTTCCTCATCCGTTCCTTCTGACTCCGGAAGCTCGTCGGACGAATCAGACGCGACCACGATGGAGGACGGAGCCCCTGATTCAGGAGAAATGACCGATGCCCCTCGGGGTCTGGAAAAAATAATCGCGCCCGAAGAATGGGTAGTAGAAGACCTGCTTGATAAGGTGTCGTCCTTCTCGAGGCCTAGTGCGGAGCCTTTGCCTACTGTTGGCGATCCGGAGGATTGGGTCGTCACCTGCCCGGGGGATGATGACCGAATATTTTCAGACTTTGGCGGTCGGAAGTTTTCAATGTACGAGTATATGACATCAATCCTAGGGATAACCTTGCCCTTCAGTGATCTGGTTTGTGTCGTGCTTAGGCACTTGGGTGTAGCCCCGTCTCAACTACACCCCAACTCTTATGCGTTCCTAAGAGCGTTCGAGGTGACGTGCGCACATCTGGGTGTTAGGGACACGCTTCCTCTGTTCTTTCGATTGTTCTCGCTGCAGCGCCAGGTAGGGCGGGGGATCGACCGGAAGGGATTTATTTCCTTCAAACAACGGACCAAGATCTTCAAAGCTCACTCAGAATCTATCCGGGCTTTCAAGACAGATTACATTTTGGTAAAGCCGGCGAGCGAGGAAGCTGTGAGAGCACTGAGTTTCCTGGGGGTAGATACCGACGAAAATGATGAGCCCGGACTCGATGACCGAGGGCAGGTGATCCCGAGGAGGCTCTGGTTGTTTCCCTTTTCATGGAATTACTCTCATTACGGATGCTCGGTTAGTGAGTTTGTCCAAGTAGGGGATTCTCTAAACGAGGACGATGCAGATAGCTTCAAGGAGTTTCGCAAGTTGGTAGCCTCTTTTACTCCGACCCCTCTTCTAGACGGGGAGGGTAAGATAATGTTAGATCAGGACGGGGGAGAGGTTGTGGAGAGTCCTTTGATAGACGTCACAGATCTCCTGGCGTGTAACACCGGGCAAGAAGTGTCCAAATTCTTTGGTATTTGTTTTCATTTCTGCTTGTTATTATGTTTTAATCATTTTGGCGTTCGTGACTAATTTTGTATTCTTTTCTTTGCAGGCTCCGTGTCGAACCCCTTAGACAAAATCCAGGAACGACTGCGCTGTAAACACCCCAAATTTGCCCTCACCCATTCACACCATGGCTTGTGATCTCTTCATATGCATAAACTCAATCATAGCATCTCATACCACATTTTTGATTCACTGCATTGGTTCAAAGTCATCTGCATCTAGGGTTTGTGATCTGAGCAATTCAAGAGCTTCTTGAGCCACTCCAAAGGTCATCAATCACTTCAAAGGGGTCCATGTATGTTCAAGCATCATATTATATCCCCTCAAAGTCAAGAATGTCAAAGAATCATAAGAACTGAGAATAGCATGGAAGCAGAGCCAGGTTTAACTGCACAGATGACCTAAAATTAGGGTTTTGGTTTCAGAGGCCATAACTCCAAATTTTTTGGTCATTCTTGTTTCTATTGGTCTCTATATGGTATAGGGAGCATGCATATCAATTTTCATGAAGAAATTCCATGGGGAAGTCATCTGATCAAGAGTTGACTTCTTGTGCAAGTCAGTGCAAAATCAGGGCATCTGAGGCCCCCAATGACCCAACCAAGGGGTGTTCTTCATCATTTTGATTGTGTATGATCTTTATTTGATCATAGAAGATGTTGGAAGTTCACAAAATTGAAGAATTTCAAGCCATTTGCAAAGTTGACTTTTTGGGAAAGTTGACTTATATTGAAAATTGCCATTTTGGGAAACTTTTTCAACCCTTGCTTTTTGATTCAAAAATGTTTCAAATGAAAAAACTTTGGTCATGAAAGTTGTAGATTGGATCATTCCCTTTTCAAAAAGTACAAGAACTTGTCCTAATTCATTTTGGATCAAAAGTTATGGCTTGTCAAAGTTGGCCAAAATCACATAATTTGAAGTTTTCTACCAAAGAGGCATTTTGCAAAATGGTATGATCAAGTGTTCTAAAGGCCTCAAATGTGTACAAATTCTTCACAACATGATCACATGACCTCTAAAATTCAGAATGGGCCAAAGAACTTTGCATTTTGATGCCTTGAATCTCAAGAATTTCAAAAGGGGCCAAGCTTTGTGAAATTTGCAAAACACTACACAAACCTTGATCAACTTGCTGATTTATCTCATAAACAATTCCATGGCTCTCCCTAAACTCATCTGAACCAAGACAAGCCAAAAAGCAAGTTGTACCATTGCCCATACCTCAAGTACAAGTCAAGTTGACATTTTGGCAACTTGCCCATACCAATCACAATAGGCCAGCACCCACTCTCTGACCTATCACACTTGTTTATACAAATCAAAAGCAAGCCAAAGCACATAACCATTCAGGCTGAAACACACCCCAAGCCCTAGTTCAAAGTTTATGCTTCATTTGCAAAACTCTTCGAAACTCATCACACAAGCTTCAAACACACAAACAAACTTCACAAAACATCTCCACATGACTTGCTGATCACAAACCAACCATTAAAACAGCCCAGAACCTCACATAAGCAAAATACGATTTCTGCCCCTCTTTGAACAGAACTTCAGCAATCTCTCAAACCAGCCATTTTAAACTCCAACCAAGTGTTGCAAGCTTCTCAGGAGGTCCATTAGAGGTGTTTTGGATCAAAGGGCCAACCAGAAAGTTCCAGAAATCAAAGCTTCGATTCAGGTAGCCATGGAAATTCATTTTTCCAGAACTCTCATTTCTTGTTTCTAAAATGATCTACATGCTTCCCTGAGTTCACTGAACATTTTATTTTTGAAAATGATTGAGATTTGAGGTTGTATGCTTGATCTGAAAGTTTGCCCGTAAAAATGTTCTTGCTTGTTTCCTTTGATTCAGTGAAAATAAATGTTGTTTGAGTTAGGGTTTATGCTTAGTGATGTTCATAGATTGATTCTGGAGAGTTTGGTGAGGATTTGATGCGTATTAAGAGAGATAGGGATTTTGGCCTGCCGGAGAAGATGACCGGAACACTGTTCCGGTCATCTGAAAGTCATTAGGGCATTTAATTAGGGTTTAATCATAATTAGGGGAATTTGAATGCTGGCCGTCCAGATGCACGCGTGGTCAGTTCCCGCGTCCTTGAGTTTGAACCACAGCCCTTGATTCTGTTGACTTTCTCATTTTTCAGTTTAAATTCATTTTTATTTCATTTAATTTCATTTGTTTTCTACAATTTATTAAAAATAGTAAAACATCTTTAAAAATTCTGAAATTTTTTGCCAAAGGTTCAATTAATTTTCAGAAACCAAAAACATTTTTATTTTTATTTTTTGCATTAAAAATTATTTTTAAATCATTTAAAAGTTTATTTTTAATTAATTAATGAGAATTAATTAATTAAAAATACTTTTAGGTATTTAAAAATCACAAAAAAATTCATGAAGCATTTAAAATCATTTAGAAACATTGTCCAACTCTCAAACCAAATTTCTTTTTTGATCTTGATGTCTTTTAACAATTTTCCATGGAATTAATTTCATTTCAAGGCATTATTTTGATCCAATCTTCAAAAATTCATTTCTGCCTAGTCATTAAGAGTTAGACAATGATTCTTCTTGCATTGCATCTTGTATAGCATGTAGTTTATAGGATTAAATTGGCATGAATTGATCTTGCATTTCCATTTTGTTTGACATTTTTCTTGACAAGGTACCTTAAAACCCTAGCAATCTTAAGAAATTCATAACCCTCATTAGGTTAAGAGTTAGAACCCCTCCTTTGGGCAGTGAGTTTGTATAGGTTTAGGGTTCCTTTGAATGCATTTTCAAATTTTTATCTTGATGTTTTCTTCTGGTTTTGAATTTTGTTTTGTGCATTGATCATAAACCCTAATTTGGGCTTTCATTTGCATCCATCTTCCATTTGTTTGCATACCATGACTTGCTGTAACACGGTGGGAGAACTGACTTTAGTTATGTTGCGGATAGCAAGAGTCGCCACCGACTTTTATTTTATCCAACAGGAAAGGGTATAAAAGAACAGGAAAGACCTTAAGAGATATTTTTGGGTCCGGGGGGTAGGTTATGTAAAGGGAAGGTGTTAGCACCCTTTACATCCATGGTTATCCATGGGCTCTTAGTTACTTAGCTCACTTTTGAATTGTTTTTGAAAGTGTAGTGTGTGAATAGAAAAATTTCCATAATAGTTAATAATGATCCATGTACGGATGCGTAAAAACTTGTTTTTTTGAAAATTTGTTTGAAATTTGTTAAGTGTTTGAAAAATGGAGTGAGCAAGCAACTAGGAGGTACCTACCCTAAAGTTTTAAGTCTTTCCTGTTCTTTATCCTTTAAGTGGTAAGACTATCCCTACTATTAAGGAGTAGGTAGTCATTACCTTGGATGTAAGGGACATCTGTTTATGAAGGCAACTGTGGGGTGTATTAAGCATTTAGGAGGGACTATCATCATTTATTCGAAAAGGGACTCGATCTTTAAAGGCAACCATTAGGGACTTGATGATTTTTTCTTTTAAGGGACTTACTTTATACACCCCACTTGACCTTATGATTAGGCAACATTGAGGGATAGCCTTAGAAAGTGTAGGATGGCGATTAAAAATCGACTTACGTGTGTGAGTGTTCAATATTATTTATCTTTAATTAAAATGATCTAAATTTATTTTTAAATAAAATACATATTTGCACTCCCTAAATTACTAACCATAGCAAGCAAATTAAATAATTAAATATTTACAAACTTTACACCAAGGAGCAATTACAAAATAATTATAAAAATAATAAATAGCAAAAATATAAATATAAAAGCAAAATATAAATAATAAGCAAAAATAGTAAATAAGCAAATAATAAATAAAATAGGGGTTAGTAATAATAAGAATTAAAAATAGGGTTAGTAAAATAATAATGGAAAATTAAATAATGTTAGTGGAATAATAATAATAAATATAATTGGCAAAATATTATAAGAACAAAATTAAAATAATAAACAAAAGTTGGATTTTTAATATGAACAATTAAATAATTATTATAGCATTTTAATTTATGTACAAATTATTAATTTATTTTTAATTTACAAAATTAAATTATTATAGATTTAGTTATTTCTAAACACATATTAAAAGAAAATAATTTAGGTTATGAACATAGTATATAAAATATATTTACATATAAAAAAAATAGGTTATAATTATATTTACAAAAAATTAATTATATTAAAGATTATATTAAATAAATATATACATGATAATTGTATTAAGAATTAGAAAATAAATAACTAGGTTTTTAATAAGTACTTAGAAAATAAATTAGGGTTTTTTACAAGATTAGGGTTTTGTTTAGAAAAATATTTTTAGGGTTTATAATATAATATACAAAACTATATATACCTATATTATAATTTTATTACATAAAAGAAATAATTTTTAAAGAAAAATATAGATTTTAGAATTTAGGAGAATATTACATATTATCAATGAAATTACTTAATTATAGATTAATATATGATTATTTAATTATAATTAAGCAAAACAAAATAAAATGATAAAAAAAACAAGACTTACCTGGCTGGGATTTGATCCCAGGATGCTCTATTTACCAGCAACAAGACCTTCCACCAGGCCACCACGTGCGCAAGCAACAAGGAAAAGGTTCAATTAATTTTTGTTCTTTGCCTGAAAAATAAATCAAGAAAAAATCATGAAGCAAAAGGCCTGGGGTGGTGTTGAACCCAGGACCTAGTGAATACAAGCAAACGCGCATGACCGCCTGGCTGGAAGAGCCCACCTGATATCAATCCATCAAACAATAATAATATGTAATACTCAATGCATTAATGGAGAAAACCAAAAAATATTTGCCGTGGCCAGGATTCGAACACAGATCCTGTTGCCAATACGCATACGCTTCCTTCCACTGGGACACATGCTTCTGTGTGTCAAATAATCAAGATAAATACATAATATTTTAAATCAACATTTTAAATATAGAATTCGCGCCAGCATTCCTTCATCTTCAACCTCCTGCCCTTCGAAATTAGCTGCGAATCTAGCTACGATATTTCCTGCGAAAAATAAATCCCAGCAAGACCTACGAAACTCAATGAGCAATAAAACTGTACAATTTCACAAAATTAAACACAGCAATATGATCCAGACATTCATACGATTCATCCTATGTTTTTAGAATCCATTTAGGTTCCTTAAATAAAAAATCCCTAAACCTAGGTCCAAACCCTAACAATGGCGTTTCATGAGTTAGCCACGGTTTCTTTGATTTTTCTGTCCAGAAACGATCTACACAACATTATAAACAATATTAGGCAAGCAAAATCCATTAATATGCAGTGAATTGATGCAATCGAAAAAAAGAAAATCAAGAACAACTATGGCTCGGGTTGAACAATATGGTGTATATGGGATGCATATGAGTGATGATTTCGCTTCATGGATGCCCAAGGAACACGTCTATGATCTTGTTTTACCTTCAAATGCTTTGGAACTCAAAATCCGAATATGAGTTTTTTGGAGAATTTTTGATTTGGTGAACTTACTCTTAGGGCAGAAGAATTCGTGAATGGGCAATGGCAATGAGTTTAGTACTTATATGTGAATGAATTAGGTTAAGAAAATTGAATTGTTGTGTGGAGATTTTGATTCAAAAAGATTGAAATTGATCATGTCTTAAAAGTCAAATATTTGTGTATTATGGCTTGCTATCTTTGGATCAATCTCATGATTTCCTTCCCTTTCAATTCCAATCATCAATTAAGACTTTCTAGAAGCCTAATCCACATAAAATCTCTTATTTTCATATTTTATTTTTATTTAAAATGATTTTTAATGATTTAAATCAAAATAAATAAAAACAAAATAATAAAAATTCTTAATTTTAGTCATTTGGGTCGTGCATGATGATAGTGTATGGGTTGGATCATAATTTGACAAGCCCATTTGGAGAAAATTGGTTCTAGACCTCCTTTTTCATCATAAACCATCACAAAATTTCCCAACTTTGCAAGGGCATATCTCCCTCAATTTTAAAGGTATGAGGGTGTTCTTGGACATTTTGGAAAGCTTGAAGAGTCCTCTAAGCAACCCCATTGGTTTCATGTCCATATCATTTACCAATCTCAAGTTATGCCCTTTTGAAGTTGTTGACTTTTTGTTGACTTTTGAAATGACCTATAATGTCTTAGCTCATACCTTCCAAATGAAGCATTTTTGGGCTTGACTTGTAAGATCAAAGTTGTAGAGAATTCAATTTCCTTCAAAATGAGCTTTTAGTGGAGACTTGGTGATGAAGTATGTGAAAGTTATGGCTGGTCAAAGTTTAGTTGACTTTTACTAAGGAAACCCTAATTTAGAAACTCCTGATTCTTGATGATCTGGAATCTCCTTGATGAATCATGATAAACCCTTGATCAAATGATGAATTTTACTTCATATACTTGATGTTGGCAAAAAATAATGAAGTTTGACTTTGGTTTGACCACAGTTGACCTCAGTTTGACTTTTTAACTACTTTGACTGATTTTGACTTATCTGATCATCTGACTGAGCAAACTTTTGAGAAAAGTCTTGAAACTTGACATGGGGGTTCTTACACACATATAAGATGTTATGAAGCTCACTTGAAGTCTTGGAAGTCCATTTAGCCTGATTAAAGTCCAAAACCCTAGTTTTGGATGCACTGCTTAGGAGGTGCATTGTCTGAGGGAATTGTCAACTCTTATGGCCAATTGTGAACCTTGTGGACCTTATGAATCATCATAAAATGTCTTGTGAACCTCATGGGAGGTATGGTGAACCTTGTGAACCTTGTGAACCTTCATGAAGTGACTTGTAGACTTCATGAACCTCATGAAAGGTTATGTAAACATTGTGAATCTTGTGAACCTTGTGAACCTTCAAGAAGTAACTTGTAGACTTCATGAACCTCATGAAAGGTATTGTAAATGTTGAGAAGCTTGTGAACCTTGTGAACCTTCAAGAAGTGACTTGTAGACTTCATGAACCTCATAAAAGGTTTTGAAAGCATTGTGGAACTTGTGAACCTTGTGAACCTTCATAAAGTAACTTGTAGACTTCATGAACCTCATGAAAGGTTTTGTAAGTATTGGGAAACTTGTGAACCTTGTGAACCTTCATAGAACACAAAGTCTTGTATTGTGAGGGCAAATTTTGGGGTGCAACACTTGCCATGACATTTTGTGCATCCATTTGATTCATAGTACATCTTAGGACATGTTAAGACCATATGTGATCATTGCATCTTTCATTTGCCATGTTGTATGTCATTTGCATTTCATAAACTTTCATGTATATCCATAATTCTAAGCATGCTTCTCTTGTATCCATGTGTTTGTTTGATCATCCCCATGCTTTGCCTCATGTGTGCATCATCTCTTAGCATCATACTCATGCTTCTGGTTTTGGTTTGCATCATGCCATTTCATTTCATTTTGCATTGCATTGCATTTCTTTCACTAACTTTTCAGGTGGTAAGTTACTTTGAGAAGTGAATTTGCCTTCACTTCTCACAATCTCTTTTCATCTCTCTTATGCATCATTGCTGCATTTTGTCTTATGCTTGAGATTGAGCTTGCTCATTCTTCTTCTTCTTACTTTCTTTCTTCAAGTGACTTGTCTTCTTAAATGAAGCAAGTTACTTTGCTTCTCTTTGCTCCTTTCATCTGCTTCCTGGTGGTTTCTCTAAAGATCTTTCTTGTAAACCTCACAAACCTTAGGAACAACCAAGCATGACAATAATTAGGGTTTTGATTAGTCCCCCATTTAGATTTTACCTTTGTGTCTCATTGAGTCCTCTCTTCTCATCTCATAATCAAGGACTAAACCCTAAAGGCTTTAAGGCTTTGTGATTAAGCTTATGCCTGCATCTTTCTATTAGGATGGAGTGTATAACTTTAATCCTAAGTGTTAAACCCTTAATGTGTTTAAATCCTTTAATCAATCCACTTAATAATCATTAAGACATCAAGCTTGTAACTTGGGCCTTGCATTAGGGTTCTAATTCTTCCTTAATTGGTTAAGAAGGACTAACCCTAGTGTTAATGGACAAGTCCCCCTCAAGTTGTCTTACAAACCCTAAAACTATCTTCATCATCTTATCATTAATTAAAATCCATTTAGTAAAGGCTTTGTTTTGTCATGAAGTTAATCCCTAATCATGGATTAAGTTGAGGAGCTTTCCTCAGCTTAAACATTCTCATCTATCATCCTTCTATTAGGATGGTGTAATGAGTCTGTTTAATCCTTGATTATGGCTTAATCTCATTACTCAACACTAAACAAAAACACCAAAAACATCTAAATAATCACAAGTAGGTTAATGATCTTAATCCTACATCATGGTGATTAAATGTGAGAAGTTGACTTCACACTTAAGGTACTCTCATTACCCCTAATCAGAGGGAAGATGTGATGAGTTTACTAACCCTTTGGTTTAGGCTTAAGCTCATTAACTTATGACAAACTTTCAAAAGCAATAAAAGATTGAAAACACAAAAACAAACAATAATCGTCTCCTTTGGGATTCTTTTCTCATCATCTTCACTCATAAACGAGAACTAGCTTCTTCCGTCTAATGCAAGATAGTTTGCACCTGAGCCATACAGGTCATACACTTGAGCATAGACAAGTAAGCAGTTCACAAGCCAATTTTACCTTTCAGTCTCTTTGGGTCGAACTACGGTGTTCTGACTTCCTCATTGCACGAGAGGATACGTAGGCATAACTTAACAGTTATCGAACAAAAGTCTCTGTATATTTCCCCATCCTTTCAGCATTATTCTTTAAGCCTCATATCTTGAGCATTCCATTCATTTCTTACACTGACACTGTACATTTATACACTTCACTTCTTTTACACTGACACTTGCATTCTTTCCAGCTTTGATACACAAATTGCACTGACACTACCCCTTTAAAACACAAATCTTTTAAGCGTGGATCCCGTCGAGTACGACGGACAATCTGGGTGCTAATACCTTCCCAGGTTGTAACCAACCCCCTTTCTCAGACTCTCTGGTTCGCAACCTTCTTATCCATATCCTTTTAGGTTTATGCAGCATTACCTTTCCTCCGGGATAAAAATGCCTAGCTGGCGACTCTATTCTTTTCATCCTTTCGCTGACCGTTCGCGTCTGTACCCCTTCTGACCAGGTGTCATTTTGGTGGGAGCGACAGCTTGGCGACTCTGCTGGGGAAACTTATACTGTAACCAGGGCTTCTGGTTCTTTTTGTGGGTTCCTCCTAGCGCTTGTTTGATTTGTGTTTACTGGGGTGTTATGTGCTAATTGTGTTTATATAGTTGCTTTTATTGCTTTATGTACAGTTGTTTATTGCTTTCTTTACAGCTTTATTTACATCATACTGTCATATTGTTATCTGGCTGGATCTGGTTTTTGTCTTGGTGGGTGGGATTCTATTGAGAGTATAAGGTCCTATACCTGGGACCTGAGTGACACCTAGGCTAGAGTGGTTCATGTTCTTTCCCATTCCATTTCGGTCTGGTGCGGGAATATGAAACACGGTTCAGATATGGGTTTCTTCTTGAGAACTCTGTGCTACAGATCTCCTGTAGTGCTAGGGCTATCTGGGAAGCCTGCTAAGTCTGGATGACCTTTATTATGACCTTCAGAAAATGAGGTGAATTAGAGGAGGATCTTTTATGGTTATTGTAAACACTGTACCTCCGGGTTAGAAGTGTTTACACTTCTCATAACTGATCCAAGTCTGAGGATCCTTGTTTTAGAACACCACCTGTGAGGGGGTTGGGCTGTTTACAGGTTTGCAGGAACCATTGGCCACATCATACCCTGATACTTATTGTGTTTGAGAATGCTTCACTTTGGATAGTTCTTGTGATTTAACCCTGGATATGTGACTCTTTATTTGAGTCCCCCACCTTGGTTACTGGACTTATGAACCTCCATCTGGACTTCTTAGACATACATGGACTTATACCAAGGCAGTTAATCAGATCCAGCTTGATCACAAACCCTTGCATATCATTTGCATACATCATCATTGCATTATTTAACATTTGTTTATTTGTTTTTCAGGGTATCCATATTACATTTGGCTTGGTTTTGACCCCTTATCTGCATAGGCCCTTGTTCATCAGTATCTGCTTCAGCTATCTTCATCAGCTGCCTGCTTCAGTCACCTGCATCACCAGTATCAGCCTATCAGTGGCTCATCTTCTAGTATCAGTCATCATCATCAGCATCTGTCTCAGCTCTTCATCAGCAGACATGGCACCCAAGAAGAGCAATATCTCATACCATTTCTTTGAGCCTGAGCTGACTGGCATCAGGAAGGTCCAGGCCCTTATCACTCCAGATCATATACCACTATTCAGAGAACATTATGGAGGCATCCTTGATGTGGTTATGGATTTGGACCCTTCTCAGAGGAGTTTGATTCACACTTGCCTACAGTTCTATGATCCTCCTTTGAGATGCTTCACTTTTCAGAATTTTCAGTTGGGACCCCTGTTGGAGGAGTATTCATCACTGATTGGAGTGCCTATCAGGGGTGGTATCCCCTTCAACCCAGAAATGGGTTTTCCCAGCAATGAAGAAGTGGCAAAAGCACTATGCCTGGAACCTATTCTGATTGAGCAGAACATGACAACAAAGGTTGGAATCTCTGGTCTACACTTGGATTTCTTGACTTCTCAGGCTATCCTGAAGGCCTCCTTGGGAGAATGGAAGGCAGTCTGTGCATTGTTAGCTCTCAGCATATATGGGGTTATATTATTTGCAGATGAGCCCAAGTTTATTAGCAAGAATGCCATTCATCTTTTCATTCTGAGGAACCCAGTGCCCACCTTACTGGGAGATTTCTACTACTCTGTTCACCAAAGGAATGAGAAGCAAAGAGGAAGGTTGGTGAGATGCTGTGCTCCCCTGTTCCATACCTGGCTGCTCAAACACTTGCCCAAGACTGATGCCTTCCTGAATCCTCACCAATAGAAGAATTGGGCTAGGAGACTTATTGCTTTGACCTCAGATGACATCAGATGGTGCACCCAGAGCACCAAAGGCAGGGACATCATTACTAGTTGTGGGCAGGTCCCCAATGTACCTCTAATAGGAGTGAAGGGTTGCATCAGCTACAACCCTTTGCTATTCAAAAGACAATTGGGCTATGCATTGGTCCACCCTCCTAGAGTACAAGACTTGGCTGAAACCCTTTATTGTGAGATTAAGCCTAATCTGGTTGTTGTCAGGCAAGCATCCTGGGCTTGGGACAACATCCAGACCAAGGGGATGGCCATTCTTGGGAGATGCAACAATGTGGCCTCAGCTCAGTATTATGAGTGGTCCCATGCTAGGGATCAAATTTCTGGGATGCCCTTCACCATTGAGGATGCACCTGGACCATCCACAGCACCACCTCCAGCCACTGTCAGCCTGGAAGAGTTTGAGAAACTAAAGGAAAGGAATGAGAATCTGTCTCAAGCCCTGAAGAGAACCCTCTGGGAGAGGAGCGATGGTCGTCTGGACATTGAAAGGTTAGAAAAGCTTAAGGTGGAGCATCTAGCCAAGATTGAAAAGGCAAAGGACTACATCAAGAAGTCAAGAGCTGGAGAGCAGATTTTGAAGAATGCCTGTAAAGAGGCCCAGTTTCAGAAGGCTAGGACTGATCTCTATCTGAAAGAAAGTCAAGCTAGGTGGGTCAGGATCACTGAAGCTCGCACTCAGGAAGATAAGAGAACTCAGGACATGATTGAGCAGTTGGAGGCTAATGCAAAGGAGCAACAGGAAGCCCTGCTGGCAGCCCAGAAGGAGATCTCAGAATTGAAGCTTAGGGCTGGTGTGAAGAGGTCAAAGGACCAGGACAGGCATAAGAGGTTGACCACTGCTATCACCACCAGGAATCTTCTTATCATAAACCTCATGGAGCATCCAGCTGATCCTGTAACTGAAGCACTTCTGAAGGAAGTTAAGGAGGATGAGTTTAGTCTTGGTGTCTGACTTTTGCTTGTTGTTGCTCTCATTTCATGTACTTTTCTTTTATGTTGTATTTTTGACCCCTCAGGGGCATGTATTGTAAAAAACAAACTATGTATGATTCACCATTTGTAATATATTCATTAGTTTGTTTCATTCGAATCTCTTTCTCCCGAGCAACATCAAAGCACCTTCCTCAGGGGTCTGGAAAGGTCAAAACCAAATGCCAAGCCGGATACTTTGGAAACAAATAAGCATACTGCATTACATACTAACTTTTGTCTTGTTTTGTAGGTTTTTGTTTTGTTTGTTACTAACTCTGTTGTGATTCAGGAACTATTGCTCGACGTCGGGTGTTCCCACTCAACCGTCCACACAGATATCCCACTCGCAACAACCTTCCGGGTATACAGATGGACCAAGTACAACAGGACCTTACAGAAGTCAGGACTCAAATGGCCAATGAAAGGCTAGAAATGAGGAACCAGATGACCCAGTTCATGGAAGTGATGAACGACTTGGCTCAAAGCCAAGAAAGATTAAGGGCATTGGTAGAAAGGCAGACCCAAGAGGAACCCCATTTAGGGACTGGAGGAACGAGCAACAATGAGAGGGTTCAGCCTCATGTTAATCCACCAGTGTATGGGCCTCATCTTCATCCAGAGATCAACATCCCTGCTAATGTGCAGGGGAATGCTACTGCGGGCAGAGTATTACAAGAAGACCCCCAAGAGGATCAATTCACTGTGATGGGAGCTGGGGATGAAGCCTATGATAGAAGGCTTGATGAAATTGCTGAGAAATTGAGATCTCTGGAGTCTCAGAATTCCCTGGGCTTTGATGTCATGGACATGGGTTTAGTGGATGGGGTAAGGATTCCCCACAAGTTTAAACCCTCGTGCTTCGAGAAGTACAACGGAACTTCCTGTCCACGAACCCACTTGCAATCATTCCTGGGGAGGCTGAAGGCATACACCATGGATGAAAAACTGTGGATGTTTTACTTTGAAGACAGTTTGACAGGGGCTTCAAGGGAATGGTACTCTCACTTGTCCAGAGCAACCATCAGATGCTGGAAGGACCTAGCTGAGGCCTTCATCAGACAGTACCAGTACAACTTGGATATGGATCCTAACAGGACCCTCCTGATGGGAATGTCTCAATCATCCAGGGAAAGCTTCCGGGAATACGCCCAGAGGTGGAGACAGCTTGTTGCTGCTGTCCAGCCACCCATGTCGGAAAGGGAAATGGCCGACATGTTCATGAATACCCTCCAAGGGACATATATTAACAGGCTAGCTGCCTTTTCTTCCACCAGCTTCGCTGACGTAGTCATAGCAGGAGAAAGGATTGAAAGCCTATTAAAGATGGGCAAAATTTCTGATAATGGTGCGAGCTCGTCCAGCAACCCCAGAAAATCTTTTGTGGGGCCTAGGAGAACCGGTGAGACTAATGCTATTCACGCCAACAGGAGTAGACCTCAGTATGTTCATAGGTCAGTGGCAGCCGTCACTATTCCAGCTCCAATTCCTCAGCAACCAACATATCAACCACAACAACAACCCCACTACCAGCAACAAACTCAGTATCCGCCTCAGAGAAACTACAACAATAACAACAACAACAACAATCAACAAAGACCTTTTCAGCAGAGACCATCTCAGGCCAATAGGGTGATTGATCCAATCCCTATGCCTTATGCCGCTTTATTGCCACAACTCCTGAAGCTCAACTTGGTTGAGTTAAGGACATTGGCACCACCAGATCCCTCCAGTCTTCCAAGGAATTATGATGCTAACGCTAGATGTGCTTTCCACTCCAATGCACCTGGCCACAGTACAGAGAAATGCAGGGCTTTACAAATGAAGGTACAAGACTTGGTAGATTCTAAAGCTCTAAACTTTGCACCCCCGCCAAATGTTAACAAGATTCCCATGCCCAACCACGGAGGACCAAGAATTAATGCTATTGAGGAAGATAAGCCGTCTTTCTTAATAACCAGTGTTGGGCAGATTCGGACACCTCTGGTAGAAATTAAAGCTCAACTCTTAGAATGCCAGATGTTCCCCGGGTGTGAGCTCGGTTGTGGTTATTGCAACATTTCGGTAAACGGGTGTGATAACTTGAGAAGCGGCATAGATGGTCTTATCCAGAGTGGCCTTCTTCAAATCACAACATCAGTACCTACAAATCCAACAATCTCCTTGACAACAATCCCCGAGTCTTCTACAACTGCAACAACAGTCATTCCAAGCAATTCATCAGCACTATCAACAATGGCTCCGTCCATCATATCAACAAATCAAACATCAACAAACATTCCTTCTACAACATCAGCACCCCTTTATTCAGAATCTTCTACAACACCAACAAATATCTCAGCAGTCACTATCTATTACGATCCGTCAAGTATTCCTCCGAACAACAATTTTCAACAACAAACAGTGGCATCTCCTTCCAGGTCACCAGTTACCATCTACTACGATCCACACACTATTTCAACACCCTCCTCTGCTGCAGTCAGTCCGGTCACCATCACGATACCTGGACCAGTTCCATATGAAAGCAGTAATGCCATCCCTTGGCATTATGGCTCTGACCTTTACTGCAATGGGGATAAAATCACTCTTGACTCTTCAACTTCCTCTCCATAGATTGATAATGTCGGGGGAGGCGGAGGCTTCACCAGAAGCGGACGCCTTTTTGCCTCGCAATCACAAAGACCTAATGCCGAAGCAGAAGCTGCTGCCAAAGCAAAGTGAAAGAGTGTAATATCTGAAGAACCCATTCTCAAGGAAACACAGAAGACATCTTTTGAACAAGATGTATACGAGTTTATGAGAATTATCAAGAAGAGTGATTACAAAGTGGTGGATCAGCTTCACCAAACTCCCTCAAAAATCTCCATTTTATCCCTGCTGATGTGTTCCGAAGCTCACCGGAATGCATTACTAAAAGTCTTGCACGCAGCATATGTACCAGAGGAGATCACCATTAATCAGCTGGAGACCGTGGTAGCAAATGTCAATACCAGCCATGGATTGGGTTTTACCAATGCTGATTTAACAACTGAGGGATGTAACCACAACAAGGCTTTACACATCACTCTAGAATGCAAGGGTGTTGTTCTATCACATGTACTGGTAGACACTGGGTCTTCACTCAATGTTTTACCAAAGAAAGCCTTGGTGAAGCTGGAGTATGATGGCTTGGCATTGCGTCCAAGTAATTTGATAGTGAGAGCATTTGATGGCTCTAAGAGATCAGTGCTAGGAGAGATTGATCTGCCTGTGATGATTGGCCCGCAGACTTTTAAAATTACCTTCTATGTGATGGACATTCAGCCGGCCTACAGCTGTTTGTTAGGTAGACCTTGGATCCATGCCGCTGGCGCAGTTACGTCTACCCTTCACCAGAAGCTGAAATTCAAGTGGGAGGGCCAGATCATCACCATCTGTGGTGAAGAAGATATCTTTGTTAGCCACCTGGCTACGTACAAATACATTGAGATGGATGGAGAGATCCATGAAACCATGAGCCAGGGATTTGAAGCCCTGAACATTAATGAAGCATCTGCTGTACTTGGGACCTCCATGACTTCTTATCAGCAAGCCAGGAAGGTTGTTGAAGAAGGGACCGCCCAAGGCTGGGGCAAGTTGTTACCTGTGGAGAAGAAGGAGGACAGATTTGGGTTGGGTTACAAACCAACTCAACAAGATCAATCAGAGGCTGCCAAGAAGCCCAATTTTGTCAGCGGGGGAATGCTCACCCCGGATGCAGTGAACAACTTGGAAGACGAGGATGAAAGCGACCGCAACCTGGAGAACTGGATACGTCCAAGGATCCCGGGGAGCCAAGTCCTTAACTGGTCTTCCCAGGAAATTATAAGGGTTACTCCTGCAGAGTAATTATTATTTCCTGTATATTTTAAGCATGCATCAAGTCTTGCATCTTGCCCAAGATGACAAGGCTCATTTTGTAATCGGGCCATCTTTGTAATTTTTGTGCAAACAGATCAATCAATGAATATCGGACATCTTTTGCAAATGAGTCTTTTCCTTTTCCGCTCACTATTTTTCATTTTTCTTTTTGTACAAAAATAAAATGGCGATGTTTTCAAAATGATAACTTTACTTCACTTTTTCTAAACAAGATTAAAATCGATCACTAAAATGAACAATCTAAACCCTCGCAGAGAGTGCCTTTCAGACTGCACCGACAACAACACTGCTATGGCTTCGTATGACTTTGACAATCCAATCAATCAAGCTGATGAAGGGGTTGAAGAAGATTATGAGCTTCCTGAAGAGCTAGCCAGGTTGTTAAGGCAAGAGGAGAAGGTTATCACTCCTCATCAGGAGGAGATTGAAACGATTAATCTTGGTTCGGAAGAAGACGTGAAAGAGGTTAAGATCGGGGCCTACCTACAAGATTCAGTGAAAGAGCAACTGATTGATATGCTTCGGGAGTATGTGGATGTGTTTGCTTGGTCTTATCAGGACATGCCAGGGTTGGACACCGATATTTTCGTGCACAAGCTGCCTTTGAAAGAGGACTGCCCGCCGGTTAAATAGAAGTTGCGCCGTACTCACCCAGATATGGCAATGAAGATAAAGGAGGAGGTGCAAAAGCAGTGGGACGCAGGGTTCCTCGCTGTAACTAGCTATCCACCGTGGGTTGCTAATATAGTACCTGTGCCTAAGAAAGACGGCAAAGTAAGGATGTGTGTTGACTACCGGGATCTGAATAGAGCCAGCCCGAAAGATGACTTCCCATTACCTCACATTGATGTATTGGTTGATAATACGGCTCAGTTCTCGGTATTCTCCTTCATGGATGGATTTTCAGGATACAATCAGATCAAGATGTCACCTGAAGACATGGAGAAGACAACTTTCATCACACCCTGGGGCACATTCTGTTATAAGGTGATGCCATTCGGACTGAAGAATGCTGGTGCAACCTATCAACGGGCTATGGTAACATTATTCCACGACATGATCCATAAAGAAATAGAATGTTATGTGGATGACATGATTGCCAAGTCCCTCACAGAAGAAGACCACCTGGTGAATCTGCTGAAGTTATTCAAGCGTCTAAGGAAGTACCAACTGAAGTTGAACCCCAACAAGTGCACATTCGGGGTGCGATCTGGTAAGCTACTGGGATTTATTGTGAGCGAGAAAGGGATTGAAGTTGACCCTGATAAAGTCAAAGCCATTCAAGAAATGCCTACACCGAAGTCTGAAAAAGAAGTCTGGGGGTTTCTAGGTAGATTGAACTACATTTCAAGGTTCATATCTCACCTTACAGCAACCTGTGAACCCTTGTTCAAGCTGTTAAGAAAAGAACAGACGGTCAGGTGGAACGAAGACTGCCAGAAGGCTTTTGACAAGATCAAAGAGTACTTACAAGAGCCTCCAATCCTTATGCCTTCAGTGGAAGGAAGACCTCTAATAATGTACTTAACAGTATTAGAAGAGTCAATGGGGTGTGTGCTGGGCCAGCATGACGAGTCTGGTCGAAAAGAGTATGCAATTTACTACCTAAGCAAAAAGTTTACCGACTGTGAACAACGCTATTCACTGCTCGAGAAAACTTGTTGTGCTTTAGCGTGGGCTGCTCGCCGACTAAGACAGTATATGTTGACCCACACTACTTTATTGATCTCCAAGATGGACCCAGTTAAGTACATTTTTGAGAAGCCAGCACTTACCGGACGGGTTGCAAGATGGCAAATGATCCTCACAGAATATGACATCCAGTACACATCTCAGAAAGCCATCAAGGGCAGTGTATTGTCTGATTATCTTGCTGAGCAACCTATTGATGATTAACAGCCTATGAGATTTGACTTCCCTGATGAAGACATCATGTTCATAAAAGCAAAAGATCATGAAGAGCCTATTCATACTGAAGGGCCTGACCCGGAAGAAGAATGGACTATGATGTTTCATGGGGCTGTTAATATGAATGGTCGTGGTGTTGGTGCAGTACTCATTACACGTAAGGGAGTTCACATGCCTTTCTCGGCAAAACTCACCTTTAACTGCACTAACAACGAAGCTGAATATGAAGCTTGCATTATGGGTCTTGAGGAAGCCATTGACCTCAGGATCAAGACATTGACTGTATTCGGAGATTCAGCTTTGGTAGTTAATCAAACCAACGACAAATGGTACACTCACCAGGATCATCTGGTACCTTACAGGGATTATACAAGGAGGTTATTGACTTTCTTTACAACGGTCAAGCTTGAGTATATCCCTCGGGACGAGAATCAGTTTGCAGATGCTCTGGCTACTATTTCGTCCATGATCAAAGTTCAAGCTGCCAAATTTGTGCCTCGGATTTCCGTGTCCAGACTTTACAGACCAGCATATGTATTTGCAGCAGACGTTGTCAAAGATGATAAGCCTTGGTTCCATGACATTAAGTGCTTCTTGGAGGATCAAACATACCCACCTGGGGCATCTTCCAATGATAAGAAGACTCTAAGAAGACTTGCTGACAGTTTCTTTCTGAACACTGATGGTTCCCTGTACAAGAGAAACTTTGATATGGTACTCCTCAGATGCGTTGATAGAACAGAAGCAGACTTGTTGATGCACGAGGTGCACGAAGGATCCTTTGGTACCCATGCAGGAGGGCATGCCATGGCTAAAAAGTTGTTAAGATCAGGTTATTACTGGATCACAATGGACGCAGACTGTTGTGCCTACGCCAGAAAATGCCATAAATGCCAGATTTACGCGGATAAAGTGCATGTGCCTCCCAATCCTCTGAATGTGATGTCTTCTCCCTGGCCCTTTGCCATGTGGGGCATTGACATGATCGGCAAGATTGAACCAACTGCTTCGAATGGCCACAGATTCATCTTGGTTGCCATTGACTATTTTACCAAGTGGGTTGAAGCAGCTTCCTATGCAAATGTTACAAGGCAGGTGGTAGCCCGATTTCTGAAGAGAGACATCATCTGTCGGTATGGAGTTCCCGAGCGGATAATTACTGATAATGGTTCCAACTTAAACAACAAAATGATGGCAGAGCTGTGCCGGGACTTCAAAATCCAACACCACAATTCTTCTCCTTACAGGCCAAAGATGAATGGCGCTGTTGAGGCAGCTAATAAGAATATCAAGAAGATTGTGCAGAAGATGGTAGTCACCTACAAAGACTGGCATGAAATGCTACCGTTTGCCTTACATGGGTACCGCACGTCAATCAGAACATCCACTGGGGCAACGCCGTATCAGCTTGTGTATGGTATGGAAGCAGTCCTACCAGTTGAAGTTGAATTACCCTCCTTACGGGTACTGTTAGATGTTAAGCTGAACGAAGCAGAATGGGTCCGATCCCGATACGAACAACTGAGTCTGATTGAAGAGAAAAGATTGGTTGCAATCTGTCATGGGCAGTTGTATCAGAAAAGAATGAAGAAAGCCTTCGAACAGAAAGTAAGGCTCCGAGAGTACCAAGTAGGAGATCTTGTGCTGAAAAGACTCCTCCCTCCTCACACAGACCACAGGGGCAAGTGAACTCCAAACTATGAAGGACCATTCGTAGTAAAGAATGTTTTTTCCGGTGGAGCACTCATGCTCAGCACTATGGATGGTGAAGACTTCCCGTCCCCTATGAATTCAGATGCAGTCAAAAAATACTTCGCATAAAAAAATGACCCGCTAGACATAAAAACAGAATGTAAGTCCAGGCAAAAATAGGGCATCCCGGCGAGTCAAAAACAGAATAAAAGACTCGGGCAAAAATAAGGGAAAATAAACAAAAAGATGTACACCCGCTGAGTTGAAAAGCCGCATTGGACAACTCAGGCAAAAAATGGGTATCCCGATGGATTGAAAACCCGAAAGGGCGATCCATGCAGAATAAGGGAGTAAGCAAACAACTGCATTCTGAATTCGTCTGTATCACTTACAACTTGGTAAGCTTCGAAAGGATCAAGCTTCTTTTAGGATCAGCCTTCTTCAGAAAGCAAGACGAGAAGAGCGTCAAAAGTCATACGAGTCATAGCAAAAGGGAAGCTCCTTGAAGCGTCATCAACATTGCCAACATTTTGTTTCTCAATTTGTAACAATCTCCTCATTTTAGGGGATATGTTTCTTTGACTGTATCTTGCCAATTCAGGGCATATGAATTAATAAAATCAGATTTTCAGTCATGTCTCGTCTCGTACATTTTATTTTCATTTGCAAAATGTCTGATGTCTATAAGATACTGATTGCATAAATACAGATGTTTCTAAAGAATACGTGCTTGCAGGAAATATATTTACTCCCGGGAGTGTCTAAACTCCTACGACGGAATCCGGTAAGGGATACCTCGGGATTACTTGTGCGTTTCTCTGTCTTTGCAGGATTGCAGGTATCCAAAACGCGACATGGGGCATGTAAGCTTCTCCCCAACAAGCTGGCAAATCACTATCCACTCAGTCTATCTCCCAATTAGCACCGGAGATGGTTTTTCCCCAGCTGAGTTGTCATCCTCAGCAGACCCCTTACAGAAATTCCCAGGAAGACCTTCCCTTGGCCTTTCTTCTTCCCCAGCCGAGTTGCCATTTACTATTCCTCCACAGCCAAGTACAAAATCCGGGAAACCATCTCCCCGCAGAGCTTCAGCCTCTGTCCAGAAGAGCAACGCATGGAGGATTCACAACAGAGTGAGGAAAGCTTCTACAAACCCCAGCTGGGTCCCTCATTACCAAGGATGGGTCTATCATTGACCTATTCCCCCAAGCAGATACATCTCATCATATCTACCAATGATCTCATCCCCAGCTGGGATGTCCACTTCTAACAGATCGACCAGAGATCTTCGTGGCAACGGGATCCGAGTCCCGGATCGTTATCTTTTGCATAAACATAGCATTCGCATCATATTCACCCCACAAAGCGTAGCATTCCGTCTAATACGGAGCATTACGGCAAAAATCAAACATATTGCATAATCATAAGTCATGTTCTGAATCAAACATTTGTGAATAATGACAATCCATCAACAATATACAGAACGCTCCCCAGATTCCCCAGTGGAGAGCTGAAGCTAAAGCAGTTGCCTTACACTCCCAAATACAAATGCACACTCCTTTTGGCACCCGTCTGTGTCATCATTCCCCAGTAAAGTCGCCCGAGCGTTCTTTACAAACAGACGCTCATATTTTACGGATACTTCTTGACACCCGTCCGTGTCATACCCCAGCAGAAAGCCAAAGCGTCCCCTTTGCACTCACAGATACATATATATATATATATACAACTTTCTTGACACCCGTCCGTGTCACTTTCCCCAGCATAATTACCTAAACACTTTGTAAAGCATATACTTGTTTATAATATACCTCTTGACACTCGTCCGTGTCACTCTCTCCAGCAAGTTAAACACTTGTTGATACACCACTCATACTTATTACTCTTATTTCACTTATACAGATACTCGTCCGTATCTTGTATACACCACTTATATCCTCTCAGATTCGACACTAGTCTGTGTTCTTTGTTAACCAGTTGGTACTCGTCCGTACCATCATCTCAGAACATGCGTCAAGCATTTGTTTCTACCTGATAATCGTCCGTATCATAGTCTTAGGGATGCTCGTCCGCATCTTTAATCCATACACTGTGTCAAACACTCTTGTCTTCTTGAATTTAGACACTCGTCTGTGTCTGCTTTTCCCCAGAAGAGTCCCCTCAGAATCAACACTCGCCCGTGTTCCTTGTTAACCGGTTGATACTCGCCCGTATCATCATCTCTGAACACGTGTCAGTATTTGTTTCTACCCGATACTCGTCCGTATTGTAGTCTTAAGGATGCTCGTCCGCATCTTTGATCTATACACAACGTCAAAACACTTATACCTTTTATTTTCTTGGATATAAACACTCGTCCGTGTTTACTATTTCCCGGTAGGTCGCCAGCAAAGCAAAATTTCTTTTCTATCTGACATTCGTCCTATGTCATGATAAACCCTGAGAGCAGCCGTACCCTGCTAGGTGATCGTCCTTCACCTCTTGATGATCGTCCTTCATCATGCTCATCCGATGGTCGTCCCCATCATTGACCTTTTCTATCCGGCATTCGTCCTATGTCGTGATATTTAGCAGCCGTCCCCTGCTAGGTGATCGTCCTTCACCTCTTGATGATCGTCCTTCATCATGCTCATCCGATGGTCGTCCCCATCATTGACCTTTTCTATCCGGCATTCGTCCTATGTCGTGATATTTAGTGATGCGTGTTTTTCGCAAGTGTACGAACACGTCAGAGTAATATAAAAGATTGTCGAATCCACAGAGACCAAGTGTCAATCTATCGTACCTGTTGTTATGGTGTGTATCTAAGGCAACTAAATATAAGGGTTTTAAGGGTGCAATGGTAAATAAAATAATAATTTTAAATAATAAGTAAAAGACAGGCTCGAATGTAATTCACGTAATCAATGATAATCCAGTACTTGTTAATGGAACTACTTATGGGCAATGTTTTCTCCTTTGAAAAGAACTAATTTAACAGGAACTGTCGCTTTCGCGTATTCAGAACCGAGTTGTACTCTCTAATCAACCCCTCCTATTGTCACGGATAAAAAGGTGCGTACTGCGTTAGAGTAGTAAACCTATTTTTAAGAAATATAGTATCTTAACTAAGTTGAAAAGTATTTTAACCTGGACTTCTTAGCAAAAAGAGGTTCTTATGAACCAGACTCTAAATCTCATAACGCGTCCGAAAGTCGTTTTAAAATCTCTTTTCTTTTTAATCTAAAAACTCCTAATAAACTAGACAAAGCGCTTTTGGCTGTTTTTGAAATAGTTAAAAACAATTACTTGAATTGAAAGATGAAATAGCCCTTAGGTGTTTCCACGAACAATTATACTGATTACTGGTTTAATTATGATCCTTACATTCTAACCTTTATGGAATTAGTTAGACATGATAAAGTAAAGATTCTTTTTATAGTTTTTCATAAAAGTAATTTAGTGCGAGTGCGAGAAATAAAGGAATTTAAAGCGAGTGCGAGAAATAAAGTAATTAAAAGCGAGTGCGGGTAATAAACGAAAGTAAAGCGAGTGGAGGAAATAAATAAAGTAAAGTGCGAGTGCGGATAATAAATAAAGTAAAGCAGTGCGAGAAATAAATGAAAGTAAAGCAATGCAGAAATAAATAAAGTAAAATACGAACTTGAATTAAAATGGCGGCATGATTAACTTCCTCCAGAGTGCTCCAAAACTTCGATCACACAGACAGATTACAAACTCGATCACTCGATTGCAGAAACACCCCGATGTGGAATGGCAACTGCTTTGAAACTGATATATGCCTAAAGAAATCTAAGTTTGGATGAAGAAAAACGAAAATCTAAGGTCCTATTTATAGGAAAACTGAAAGCATGAAAAGACTGGGATGCCCCTCCACTAAAAAGTGGAGGTTACTGAAATTTGCCTTGTGGCGCCCGCCACAAGGGCATGGCGCCCGCCATGGTGCTGACAGGGGAATGGAGAGTGGGGATCGTGGGTCTTGGAGGTTGAGGAGTGGTCTTGAGTCGTGGCCACGTCATGGCTAACCCCATGGCGCCCGCCACGGTGGGTGTCGTAAGTGCAAAACGCTGAATTTCTAGGTTTTCGTCCGTTTTCACTCCTTTTTCGCTCCCTTTCTCGATTCAAGCCCCGATTATTATAAAAACATGAAAACATAAGAAAACAAAGTAATAACATAACAAAACAACAATAAAAGCTAAGAATGCATGCGAAATCGGAGTCAGAAACACGGTGAATTTTAGTGTGATCAAATTCTCCCACACTTAAACCTTTGCTTGTCCTCAAGCAAACATTAAAGCTTAAGAAAATATGGTGTCAACACGTGTCTTTGGGCTAAAGGGCTTCTAAGTTCAAGTCAGGATGCAGTGACAGATACTAACTAAGTGAACCAAGGGTACCATAGTAACACAAACACAAACTTCAATCCTATATTAACCACTCCATATCATCCCACGATACCTAGGCCTATCTTCTCATCTTTTTGTGTCCTTTTCATTCAGGCGCAATCACATTAAGCCCGTTATCCGTACATGCTTCATAGTAGAGTGACCGGTTAGTGATTCTGATCCATAACATAAGGTTTCTGGCACATAAGCATGTGTAAACCTGTTTTTATTTCGCCTAAATATAGCTGCGGGGGATCGGATCGTAATCCGCCCTATCAAGTTCAGTGCCAGATACCTCTGAACCAACCAACAATAGGTGACTTGCAATTTTTTTTCTTTTTGTGGCAAAAATTTTTTTTTCTTCTCTTTTTTCGGTTTAAATGACTTTGTGAGGGTCACCTATACCAGAGTTTGCCTTTTTATTTTTTTCTTTTTTATTAGCACTGGATCATTCACTTATGTTCATCGCCCCCCTACGTAGAGCATGCTTAGGCCGGAGCGGACTGCTAAAATAAACTACTTAGGACAATTTTTAAATGATAATAAAGGCCATGGTGGTGGGGTTTAGGAGTGATTCCTATATTCAAGAGGTCTATGGTGCTAAAATGGTTCTGATGTTTCAAAAAGTTGACCTAAGTCACCACATCCTAATCTAAACCTGTCTCAAAGCCCAAAAAACATGTGAAACAACATTATTTTCTTTTTAAAATTTTTTTGGTAAGGCTAAGGAAATGGGAAAAAATGAAGATGAACTAAAAATACACTATACTGGTGACTCGTCAGACTCATGCATTATCTAAGAAAAATAAATTACTGAAAAGGGAAATAACTGAAAGGAAATAATTAACTAAAAAGGGAAATGACAGAAAGCAATAAAATCCCCTCCCACACTTAAATCGAACATTGTCCCTAATGTTTCGAAATAAGATAAGGGGGGTAACCTGAAAAAGACTACTGAGGAGGAGCACTGGTGCCCTCGCCGTCCTGCTGTGATGGTCTGGAACGACGGGATCTACTACGATGCTGGTCCCTCCGGTCGAGTCGTGCTGATAAAGCAGCCTGAGCACTCCGGACCTCTCGAAGGTTACCTAAGATGGAACCCTGAGTGGCCTCTACAAGCTGGTAGTGTCGGCTGTTGAACTCTCTCTGACGGTTCTGCTCTAATGAGATATCGTTCAAGGTACGGCAAACGTTGCTATAAGCACGATCCGAAACCAATCGCGATTATTGCATGAAGCTCATGTTGTCCGTCAGCTGTTGTGAAATAGTAGAGAGAAGGCCATCACGCCTTTCTTCTCTAGCTGTCATATCACGCCACATCTCCTTGGTGACAAAGAATCCAGGAGCAGTACCTGCAACAGGGTTAGAGGAAGATGGTGCAGTGTGTGGCTGTGAAGGACGATGGGGGGACATGTGAGGGATGGGAGACTGCTCTCTCCGATCATACTCTTCATCAGTGTCATGTGCCTCCCCATAGGGAATATTAGGAGGAAGTGGACCCAAAACACGTGGAGCATTAAGATCATAGGTCCAGTTCCTTTCATCACGTACATCAGTACGTCTACTGCATGGTAAAGCAACAGATGGGATAGCTACCCCATGAACCATCAACTCATAACCACCTTCTCTCCTCGTTCGGCACAATTTCATGTCTTTCAGAAATTTTAAATTAATTGTGCGAGGAGGTAGTGGTTCAAGTGTAGCTATCTCATTGTTCAGGCCAAGAGCCCGAGCAATAGACGTAACAAGCCCTCCAAAAACAATCGGTCCTGTTTTATTAGTAAATAAAGTCATGTGGGCAAGCATAAACGGGACCAGATTGATGTGGGTTCTAGTGAGGCATCCTTGCAAAAATAGGAGTTCACGAGCATTTACCTTGTTTGGACTTTCCCGGCCAAAAATAGTACATGCCAAAAGAAGTATAAAAACTCTTATGGCCGGGTTGTGAATGGTCGACGCAAGTATCCCTTCAAAAGAATTAATTGAAGTACTTGAAAGCCTTTGCCAGAAGGTAAATACCTCGGCCGACCATTCCGCATCCAAAGGTGCCTCACAAATCGCACCTTCCCTATGAGGGATTCCTAACAAACCTGCTAGATCGTCGGTACTGAATTCATACTCAATTCCAAACAGTCTAAAAATAACAGTACCGACAGTGCTAGCAGTGTTAGGACTGACAGTGTATATCAAAGAACTCAAAAACTCAGTTGTCAGTCTCTCATAGGTAGGTTCCTGATTAATGAAAATATTATGCAAGCCTAGAAATTCTAATAAATTAAAAACACTATGATAAATACCCAAAGCATACAGACAGTTATCGTCGACGTACCTAGTCGAGAGAATTTCTCGACTCTGAAGCCTCTGAATAATTTTCCGTTGCCTATCGCCCGGTCTTCCATCACGAAGAAGAAATCCGTTGAACTCCATTGTTGATAGCTCCTTAGGTAGTGAAAATGGTAGAAAAGTGGTTTATGAGGGGAATGATAAAGTTTTGATTTTTTTGGTTTTTGGTGGATGAAAATGAAAATGGATGTTGGATATGTTTTATGGATGGAGGGTATTTTGGAAATGGGGGAGCTTTAATGGGGTTCAAGGAGGTTTTGGAAGGTTGTAAAAATGGGTTTTTGGTGAAGAAAGGGATGAAAATGGTGGAAATGGGGAATCAGCCCCGTATTTTGTTGAGGGACGGTGTGGTGCCCGCCACAGGGCCTATGGCGCCCGCCACAAGGCCAATTCCTGGGCCTTGGGTTTTTGAATCCTCCTTTTGGGCCTTCCTTGCACCTTTGGTCTTCGGGGGGTCTGGATAGCGTTTTCTTCTTCTTTTCAAGGCATGAGGCTTGCATTTTTTTTTTTGTGAAGACAAAAATGAAAATATTTTTGTCTTATATATTTTTTTTTTCTTTGCACGACAAAAATAAAATAATTAAAAATCAAAAAGAAAAAGAAAAATTAACATTAGTGCATAATATGTATATATAGGAGGAATTCAAAGTACATGAAAATATAATAGATGCAAAAGAAATAATATATGTCTGGAAATGCGATAAATGAAGTAAAGCATATAAAAGGAAATTAAATACTAGGGTAGCGCTGTCAGTGTAGAATGAGTCATGTGGTAGGCTTCTTTTCCTGGCTTGATCCACGAATCTCAGTTATCTCCCTCCGAAGCTCTTCAATCGCCTGATATAGAGCATCGGCCTCTGAGGCATGAGTGAGATCAGAAACCTGCATCTGTAACTCTAAGTCTGCCACTTCCTGCTTGAGCAGGGCAGTCTCCTTACGGAGCTCATATTGTTAGACATAATAGTGATTCGGGGAGTAAGAGGTGTAGGAGTGTACTCAGCGGCGGGAGGCGATTTCGGCTCTTCGACAGTCTCTCCATAACCCTCTAGAGCATAACTCCAGTTTTCAGGATCATGGACACTGGTCATCAGCGGATCTGGTAATGTAAAATAGTGTATCGCTTCGCCGTCGATCAGCAATCTAAACATGTTGGGCTCAAAAGAAGCCCTCCTCATCAGTCCTCTATCAAGACAAAAATCAATATCCAGGGTGGTGTAGCAGCAGAAGGTCCTGAGGTGCAATAATTTGCGAGACAAACCCAATGCAGTAGCAATCTGTGTAACAATCCCACCGACATGGATGATGCCTACTGATGATCTGGCAACACTAGCAAGGCCCTTCAACAGAAAGTTGCCACAAGCAACAGAGCGAGACTGAGTCGCACAAAACAGTAGGAAAATCTCCTCTTCACTTAGCAGCGTCTCTGTATCTGGCAAACCTAGGAAAGAATGTGCTAGAATCATCTGGAAGTACCTTAATGCAGGGTTGTGGATTACCTGAGAAAACTGGGTAGAAGGATCTTGGCTCCCTCCACCTGATATTTTAGTCCAAAACTTTTCCACTTCTCTGCTCATAAAATACCCCATCGGTGTCTCTGGAATAGCATCAGGAGTAGTCTGGAAACCTAGCAAATCACCAAACTCTTTGTGAGAGAATGAGTAGTCAATCCCGAACAACCTGAAAACAGCAAGTCCATCGGGTCCAGCCCAAGGGTCATGATGAAACGAGCTGAGGAACTCAAGAGTCAAGTTCCTATAAGTGTTGTTCCTGTCGTCGAACTGGTCCCAGTGGAGTTGATGGCATAAAAATCTGACGCTTGGCTCTATCCCCAAGGCATCCATGCAGTCATGGTCAGGGTACCTGGTAGGAGCCATAGGGCGTCTCATGTGGACATAGTAACGCTCTCTCTGTGCGTCGTCTCTAAAGGCCACGTGCATGTCATCAGGGTTCTGCATTCTGTACAAGGTTAGCAAACAAGTCCTGAAAGCACATAAAACATTCAATCGTTAGTCCTGACATAATAATAAAATAAACAAATTAAAATAAAGTAAAAGTAAAAAATAAAAAGTACAAAAATAAGAAAACCATGGGTTGCCTCCCATGCAGAGCTTGTTTAACGTCATTAGCTCGACGACCGATTTTTAAACATCATTGGAAGGATATGGTGGATCACTCAGAGTATGACAGGTGTATGTTGTTGGGATGTCACCTCCTTCATAGGGATTCAACCTCTGTCCATTGACGATGAACGGTTTACATGTTTGGTTCTTGATTTCAATAGCACCGGATCTTAGGATCTTAGATACTTCGAAAGGGCCAGTCCATCTCAAACGGAGCTTTCCTGGAAAAAGTCATAACCTAGAATCGAACAGGAGAACAGGATCGCCTATTTTGAAGTCTCTTCTTATGATTCTTTTGTCATGCCAAGCTTTTGTTCTTTCTTTGTATATGATGGCATTTTCGTAGGCAAATTGTCTGAGCTCTTCTAACTTGTGGATATCAAGGATACGTTTCTCACCAGCAGTCAAGTAATCCAAATTCAAAGTTTTGATGGCCCAATAGGCCTTATGCTCCAATTCAAATGGTAAGTGACATGATTTTCCATAGACCAGTTGATAAGGGGTTGTTCCTATAGGAGTTTTGAAAGCAGTTCTATAGGCCCATAATGCTTCTTGAAGTTTCTGTGACCAATCCTTTCTAGATATAGAGACAGTCTTCTCGAGGATTTGTTTGATCTCCCTATTAGATACTTCCACTTGTCCATTGGTCTGTGGGTGGTATGGTGTTGCTACTCTATGCTTAACTCCATACTTGCTTAAAAGTTTATCAAATATTCTCGATATGAAGTGTGATCCTCCATCACTTATGACTAAACGGGGTGTTCCAAACCTGGGAAATATATAGTTTTTGAATAATTTGATGACTACTCTGGTGTCGTTTGTGGGTGCGGCGATAGCTTCAATCCATTTAGACACGTAGTCAACGGCTACTAAGATGTACTGATTTCCAAAAGATGGTGGGAACGGTCCCATAAAGTCTATACCCCATACGTCGAAGAGTTATACTTCTTGGATATTTCTTAACGGCATTTCATTACGTCTTGAAATATTTCCTGTGCGTTGGCATCTATCACACTTGACAATGAAAGCATGGACATCACGCCACATAGTAGGCCAGAATAGGCCAACTTGAAGAATCTTGGCGTAGGTCTTAGATGTGCTTGCATGTCCACCATAGGGTGCAGAGTGACAATGCTCAATTATATTATTTACCTCTTCTTCTGGAACACAACGGCGGAAAATGCCATCTTTACCTCTCTTGAAAAGAAATGGTTCGTCCCAATAGAAGTTTCTCACATCACTATAGAACTTCTTCTTCTGGTGGTAGTTTAGATCAGGGGGTATGATGTCAGCGGATAGGTAATTAACAAAGTCTGCATACCAAGGTACATCGCTTATAGCTAAGGATTTATGAAAATGCTCATGAGGGTCTGGGTTATCTTCTTCAATAGTTTCTAGTTGGGCTATCAGTCTATCATAGGCAAAATCGTCATTTATGGGTACTGAGTCAGGTTTCAGGTATTCTAGCATAGATAGGTGATCAGCTACCACATTATCAGTGCCTTTCTTATCACAGATATCCAAATCAAACTCTTGCAGTAATAGAATCCATCGAAGTAACCTAGGCTTGGCATCCTTTTTGCTTAGTAAGTAACGAATGGCAGCATGGTCAGTATAAACTATAATCTTGGCTCCTACTAGATAAGATCTAAATTTGTCTATTGCAAAAACTACAGCTAGGAGCTCTTTTTCGGTTGTTGCGTAGTTGAGCTGTGCAGCGTCTAGGGTTCTACTGGCATAATAAATCACATGTAACTTCTTATCTTTTCTTTGACCTAGAATGGCTCCAACAGCATAATCACTGGCGTCACACATTATCTCAAACGGTTCTGACCAATCAGGGGGTTTCATTATAGGTGCTGAAATCAGAGCTTGCTTCAGAAGATTAAATGCTTCAGTACATTTTTCATCGAAGATGAATTCAGCATCTTTCATTAAAAGACCAGTTAAGGGCTTTGTTATTTTGGAGAAATCCTTGATAAAATGTCGGTAAAATCCGGCATGTCCAAGAAAACTTCTTATCTCCCTGATAGTCTTCGGCGGTTTTAGATTCTCTATGACTTCTATTTTTGCTTTATCTACCTCTATACCTTTTTCGGAAACTATATGTCCTAAAACAATCCCTTTGGTGACCATGAAATGACATTTCTCCCAATTTAGCACAAGGTTTACCTCCACACATCTCTCCAGGATTTTCTCAAGGTTGATAAGACAATTTTTGAAATCTGATCCACAAACTGAGAAATCGTCCATAAATACTTCCATAATTCCATCTAAATAATCAGCAAAGATAGACATCATGCAGCGTTGGAAAGTGGCAGGAGCATTACAAAGTCCAAAAGGCATTCTTCTATAGGCAAAAGTTCCAACTGGGCATGTAAAGGTAGTTTTTTCTTGATCTTCGGGGTGAATAGGTATTTGGAAGAATCCTGAATATCCATCTAGGTAACAAAAGTAAGAGTGTCTGGCTAGGCGCTCCAACATTTGGTCTATGAATGGTAATGGAAAATGGTCCTTCCTAGTTGCTTTATTTAATTTTCTATAATCTATGCACATACGCCAACCTCCATCGGTTCTTTTTGCTACAGGTTCGCCCTTCTCGTTTTGCACGACTGTGATGCCTCCCTTTTTAGGTACTACATGCACAGGACTCACCCATTTACTGTCCGAGATATGATATATTATACCTGCCTCTAGTAACTTAAGAACTTCAGTCTTAACTACAGTACTCATTATAGGATTTATTCTTCGTTGGTGTTCTCTGGAAGGTTTTGAATCTTCTTCAAGAAAAATCCGATGCATGCATACAGATGGGCTTATTCCTTTTAGATCAGAGATCTTATATCCTAAGGCTGAGGGGTACCTACGTAAAACTTCTAATAATTGATCGGTTTCTTCTTGGTTTAAGGTAGCACTGACTATAACTGGACGGTTCATATCTTCATCGAGAAATTCATATCTCAGGTTTTTAGGCAGTTCCTTAAGTTTTACGGTCGGTTTCATAGGGCAAGGCATAAGATCTGGGGTAAGAGATAAACATTCGTGAAGGTTATCATCAATGTAGGGTCTTTTATAATTGTCATCTTCCAAAATAAGGGTTGATGGCAATTTTATAGATTCAGTTTCTTCTTCTTGTTCTAATTCCCTAATGCATTCTTCGATGATATCTAAGGCATAACAAGCATCTCCTATCACAGGTGCCATAAGAAATTTTGACAATATAAATTCTATCTTCTCGTCACCTACCTCAAAAGTTAGTTTTCCTTTTTTAACATCTATCACGGCTCCAGCAGTCGATAAGAACGATCTACCTAGGAGGATTGGTATGTCGTCATCTTCTTTAATGTCCATGACAACAAAATCAGTAGGTATAAACAGCTGACCTATCCTAACAGGGACGTCTTCAAGTATGCCTATAGGGTATTTAACGGATCTATCGGCTAATTGAAGCAACATCTTAGTAGGTTGTAATTCTCCTAAGTTTAATCTCTCACAAACTGCTAAAGGCATTAAGCTCACACTAGCTCCTAAGTCTAGAAAAGCTTTTTCGATGACATGATTTCCCAAAATACAAGGAATGGAAAAATTTCCAGGATCTTTATCTTTCTTTGCTAACCTATTTTCGGAAATAGAATTACATTCCACGGGTTTCGGATCTTCAAGTCTACGTTTATTCGTAAGTATGTCTTTGAGAAACTTAGCGTAAGAAGGTATTTGGGTGATGGCTTCTGTAAAGGGGATTTCTACGTGAAGTTTTTCTATAACCTTAACGAATTTTTGATATTGATTATCGATTTGGGTTTTCTTTAATCTTTGAGGGTAAGGAATTGGTGGTTTGTATGGCGGTGGTGGTACATAGGTTTTATTTTTAGGTTCTTCTCCTTTTTCTTGACTTTCTGGGGTTTCAGACTTCTCTGGTTCCTTTTTCTCATTCCTCTCAGAAGTTTCGGGCTCACTTTATCTAGGGTTCAAAGGTTCCTTATAAGCAGTTCCACTTCGTAGAGTAATGGCATTTGCTTGCCCTTTCGGGTTTTGTTGAGGTTGTCCAGGGAACTGTCCTCCAGGTGTAGTCTGTGGGGCTTGGTTTAACGCTACCTGAGAGATCTGGGTTTCAAGCATCTTATTATGAGTAATAATTTGATCAACCTTGGTTCCTAACTGGGTAATTAGTTCGTTAACATGGACGTTTTGGTTCATGAACTCTTTGTTTTGTTGTTTTTGAGCAACGATAAAATCTTTTACAACTTCCTCAAAGCTCGGGCTTGGTGGTACAGGTTGCATAGGTTGATTTGTTCTTGGGGCTTGGTAACCTTGTTGTCTCGGAGGTGCGGTATTTTGAATAGGGTTATTATTTTTGTAGGAGAAGTTTGGGTGATTCCTCCATCTAGGGTTATATGTGTTTGAAAATGGGTTCCCTTGGGTATAGTTTACTTGCTCAGTGTTGGTCTCATTCAACAGATTGCATTCGGCTGATTGGTGTCCTTGCGTTCCACATATCTCACAATTCGGCGAAACTGCGGCTACAGTATTCGGAGTTGTACACATATGTTCGACTCTAAGGGCCAACGCGTCCATTTTAGCCTGCATCATGTCTATAGAGATTAGCTCATGTATTCCTCCTTGGGCTTCCTTCTTTTCCACTGTCGCTCGTTCTACTCCCCATGATTGATGGTTTTGGGCCATATCCTCGATAAGGGCACTAGCTTCAGGGTAAGGTTTGTTCATCAGTGCGCCACCAGCGGCAGCGTCGATGGTCATTTTAGTGTTATAATGAAGTCCATTATAGAAGGTTTGGATGATTAGCCAATTTTCTAAGCCATGATGTGGGCATGCTCTTAATAGTTCTTTATATCTCTCCCAGGCTTCGAACAACGACTCTCCTTGGTGTTGGGTAAATCTAGTTATTAGGTTTCGAAGAAGAGCGGTCTTACTCGGGGGAAAATATCTAGCAAGGAAAACTTTTCTAAGGTCATCCCAAGTTGTTATTGAATTGGGTGGAAGGGAATCTAACCATGATAGAGCTTTATCTCTGAGGGAAAAGGGAAATAATCTTAAGCGTATCGCCTCAGGAGAAGCTCCATTGGTTTTAAAGGTGTCTGCTAACTGAAGAAAGTTTTTTAAATGTTGGTTCGGGTTATCAGTAGCGAGACCTGCGAATTGTCTCTGTTGCACTAATTGCAGCAGGGATGGTTTAAGTTCAAAATTATTGGCTGGGATAGCGGGGTTTACTATACTGGAACTAGGTTCCTCGTTTGATGGTTGGGCTAAGTCCTTAAGAGGTCTTCGGTTTTAATCTTCGGCCATAGCTCTCCTATTCCTATGGAAAAACAAACGTGCGCGAGCGTAACGTTCAGGTTCAGCTAGAGGGTCTACTAAACTTCCGGCACTGCGAGTCTTTCGCATTGACCGGTGGGTAACAACCTTAGTCTAAACGGTATAACTACAGGGTAATGAAATTTGACGATATTGGTCCCTGGCAACGGCGCCAAAAACTTGATGCGTGTTTTTCGCAAGTGTACGAACACGTCAGAGTAATATAAAAGATTGTCGAATCCACAGAGACCAAGTGTCAATCTATCGTACCTGTTGTTATGGTGTGTATCTAAGGCAACTAAATATAAGGGTTTTAAGGGTGCAATGGTAAATAAAATAATAATTTTAAATAATAAATAAAAGACAGGCTCGAATGTAATTCACGTAATCAATGATAATCCTGTACTTGTTAATGGAACTACTTATGGGCAATGTTTTCTCCTTTGAAAAGAACTAATTTAACAGGAACTGTCGCTTTCGCGTATTCAGAACCGAGTTGTACTCTCTAATCAACCCCTCCTATTGTCACGGATAAAAAGGTGCGTATTGCGTTAGAGTAGTAAACCTATTTTTAAGAAATATAGTATCTTAACTAAGTTGAAAAGTATTTTAACCTGGACTTCTTAGCAAAAAGAGGTTCTTATGAACCAGACTCTAAATCTCATAACGCGTCCGAAAGTCGTTTTAAAATCTCTTTTCTTTTTAATCTAAAAACTCCTAATAAACTAGACAAAGCGCTTTTGGCTGTTTTTGAAATAGTTAAAAACAATTACTTGAATTGAAAGATGAAATAGCCCTTAGGTGTTTCCACGAACAATTATACTGATTACTGGTTTAATTACGATCCTTACATTCTAACCTTTATGGAATTAGTTAGACATGATAAAGTAAAGATTCTTTTTATAGTTTTTCATAAAAGTAATTTAGTGCGAGTGCGAGAAATAAAGGAATTTAAAGCGAGTGCGAGAAATAAAGTAATTAAAAGCGAGTGCGGGTAATAAACGAAAGTAAAGCGAGTGCAGGAAATAAATAAAGTAAAGTGCGAGTGCGAATAATAAATAAAGTAAAGCAGTGCGAGAAATAAATGAAAGTAAAGCAATGCAGAAATAAATAAAGTAAAATACGAACTTGAATTAAAATGGCGGCAGGATTAACTTCCTCCAGAGTGCTCCAAAACTTCGATCACACAGACAGAGTACAGACTCGATCACTCGATTGCAGAAACACCCCGATGTGGAATGGCAACCGCTTTGAAACTGATATATGCCTAAAGAAATCTAAGTTTGGATGAAGAAAAACGAAAATCTAAGGTCCTATTTATAGGAAAACTGAAAGCATGAAAAGACTGGGATGCCCCTCCACTAAAAAGTGGAGGTTACTGAAATTTGCCTTGTGGCGCCCGCCACAAGGTCATGGCGCCCACCATGGTGCTGACAGGGGAATGGAGAGTGGGGATCGTGGGTCTTGGAGGTTGAGGAGTGGTCTTGAGTCGTGGCCACGTCATGGCTAACCCCATGGCGCCCGCCACGGTGGGTGCCGTAAGTGCAAAACGCTGAATTTCTAGGTTTTCGTCCGTTTTCACTCCTTTTTCGCTCCCTTTCTCGATTCAAGCCCCGATTATTATAAAAACCTGAAAACATAAGAAAACAAAGTAATAACATAACAAAACAACAATAAAAGCTAAGAATGCATGCGAAATCGGAGTCAGAAACACGGTGAATTTTAGTGTGATCATTTAGCAGCCGTCCCCTGCTAGGTGATCGTCCTTCACCTCTTGATGATCATCCTTCATCATTTTTATCCGATGGCCGTCCCCATCGTTGATATTGTTATCTGACATTCGTCCTATGTCATGATAAACCCTGAGAGCAGCCGTACCCTGCTAGGTGATCGTCCTTCACCTCTTGATGATCGTCCTTCATCATGCTCATCCGATGACCGTCCCCATCATTGACCTTTTCTATCCGGCATTCGTCCTATGTCGCGATACTTTCGGCAGCCGTATCCTGCCAGGTGATCGTCCTTCACCTTAGATGATCGTCCCTCATCTTATCCCCCTCAGAGCAGCCGTCCCCTGCTAGGTGATCGTCCTTCACCTTTGATGACCGTCCCTCATCATTATTTCATTTATTCTTTAACCCGATGGCCGTCCCCGTCGTGGTCCCTTTTCCTTTTCCTGATGATCGTCCTTCATCAGTTTAGCCCGATGGCCGTCCCCATCGTTGTTTGCATTACTTTATGAACCTGATGACCGTACCTCATCATTTACCTTTTACATATTCCCCAGAGAATCTTACATCTTTACTTGATGGTCGTCCCCATCATAATCTCTTATATCCCCAGCATGTCGGTCGTCCCCGTCATTGCTTTATTTCCCGCATTTTTCCCCAGCATGTCGGCCGTCCCCGTCATTGCTTTATTTCCCGCATTTTTCCCCAGCATGTCGGCCGTCCCCGTCATTGCACTTTCCCCAGCAGTCGTCCTCTGCTCGGCGGTCGTCCTCCGTCGCCCGCACTTTATAAATATACTTTATTTTTCCTTAACAATCTATATCCCTTTTCTTCTTCATTTTGTGAATGCAAATTTTGGACTGTCTTTGATATTCAACCACAAGTTATCTCGTTTGCCTGATAAACCGTCGCTTACATCCTGCACAGCTAACTCATGTTTGAATAGGGGCAGCTGTAAACACCCCAAATTTTCCCTCACCCATTCACACCATGGCTTGTGATCTCTTCATATGCATAAACTCAATCATAGCATCTCATACCACATTTTTGATTCACTGCATTGGTTCAAAGTCATCTGCATCTAGGGTTTGTGATCTGAGCAATTCAAGAGCTTCTTGAGCCACTCCAAAGGTCATCAATCACTTCAAAGGGGTCCATGTATGTTCAAGCATCATATTATATCCCCTCAAAGTCAAGAATGTCAAAGAATCATAAGAACTGAGAATAGCATGGAACCAGAGCCAGGTTTAACTGCACAGATGACCTAAAATTAGGGTTTTGGTTTCAGAGGCCATAACTCCAAATTTTTTGGTCATTCTTGTTTCTATTGGTCTCTATATGGTATATGGAGCATGCATATCAATTTTCATGAATAAATTCCATGGGGAAGTCATCTGATCAAGAGTTGACTTCTTGTGCAAGTCAGTGCAAAATCAGGGCATCTGAGGCCCCCAATGACCCAACCAAGGGGTGTTCTTCATCATTTTGATTGTGTATGATCTTTATTTGATCATAGAAGATGTTGGAAGTTCACAAAATTGAAGAATTTCAAGCCATTTGCAAAGTTGACTTTTTGGGAAAGTTGACTTATATTGAAAATTGCCATTTTGGGAAACTTTTTCAACCCTTGCTTTTTGATTCAAAAATGTTTCAAATGAAAAAACTTTGGTCATGAAAGTTGTAGATTGGATCATTCCCTTTTCAAAAAGTACAAGAACTTGACCTAATTCATTTTGGATCAAAAGTTATGGCTTGTCAAAGTTGGCCAAAATCACATAATTTGAAGTTTTCTACCAAAGAGGCATTTTGCAAAATGGTATGATCTAGTGTTCTAAAGGCCTCAAATGTGTACAAATTATTCACAACATGATCACATGACCTCTAAAATTCAGAATGGGCCAAAGAACTTTGCATTTTGATGCCTTGAATCTCAAGAATTTCAAAAGGGGCCAAGCTTTGTGAAATTTGCAAAACACTACACAAACCTTGATCAACTTGCTGATTTATCTCATAAACAATTCCATGGCTCTCCCTAAACTCATCTGAACCAAGACAAGCCAAAAAGCAAGTTGTACCATTGCCCATACCTCAAGTACAAGTCAAGTTGACATTTTGGCAACTTGCCCATACCAATCACAATAGGCCAGCACCCACTCTCTGACCTATCACACTTGTTTATACAAATCAAAAGCAAGCCAAAGCACATAACCATTCAGGCTGAAACACACCCCAAGCCCTAGTTCAAAGTTTATGCTTCATTTGCAAAACTCTTCGAAACTCATCACACAAGCTTCAAACACACAAACAAACTTCACAAAACATCTCCACATGACTTGCTGATCACAAACCAACCATTAAAACAGCCCAGAACCTCACATAAGCAAAATACGATTTCTGCCCCTCTTTGAACAGAACTTCAGCAATCTCTCAAACCAGCCATTTTAAACTCCAACCAAGTGTTGCAAGCTTCTCAGGAGGTCCATTAGAGGTGTTTTGGATCAAAGGGCCAGCCAGAATGTTCCAGAAATCAAAGCTTCGATTCAGGTAGCCATGGAAATTCATTTTTCCAGAACTCTCATTTCTTGTTTCTAAAATGATCTACATGCTTCCCTGAGTTCACTGAACATTTTATTTTTGAAAATGATTGAGATTTGAGGTTGTATGCTTGATCTGAAAGTTTGCCCGTAAAAATGTTCTTGCTTGTTTCCTTTGATTCAGTGAAAATAAATGTTGTTTGAGTTAGGGTTTATGCTTAGTGATGTTCATAGATTGATTCTGGAGAGTTTGGTGAGGATTTGATGCGTATTAAGAGAGATAGGGATTTTGGCCTGCCGGAGAAGATGACCGGAACACTGTTCCGGACATCTGAAAGTCATTAGGGCATTTAATTAGGGTTTAATCATAATTAGGGGAATTTGAATGCTGGCCGTCCAGATGCGCGCGTGGTCAGTTCCCGCGTCCTTGAGTTTGAACCACAGCCCTTGATTCTGTTGACTTTCTCATTTTTCAGTTTAAATTCATTTTTATTTCATTTAATTTCATTTGTTTTCTACAATTTATTAAAAATAGTAAAACATCTTTAAAAATTCTGAAATTTTTTGCCAAAGGTTCAATTAATTTTCAGAAACCAAAAACATTTTTATTTTTATTTTTTGCATTAAAAATTATTTTTAAATCATTTAAAAGTTTATTTTTAATTAATTAATGAGAATTAATTAATTAAAAATACTTTTAGGTATTTAAAAATCACAAAAAAATTCATGAAGCATTTAAAATCATTTAGAAACATTGTCCAACTCTCAAACCAAATTTCTTTTTTGATCTTGATGTCTTTTAACAATTTTCCATGGAATTAATTTCATTTCAAGGCATTATTTTGATCCAATCTTCAAAAATTCATTTCTGCCTAGTCATTAAGAGTTAGACAATGATTCTTCTTGCATTGCATCTTGTATAGCATGTAGTTTATAGGATTAAATTGGCATGAATTGATCTTGCATTTCCATTTTGTTTGACATTTTTCTTGACAAGGTACCTTAAAACCCTAGCAATCTTAAGAAATTCATAACCCTCATTAGGTTAAGAGTTAGAACCCCTCCTTTGGGCAGTGAGTTTGTATAGGTTTAGGGTTCCTTTGAATGCATTTTCAAATTTTTATCTTGATGTTTGCTTCTGGTTTTGAATTTTGTTTTGTGCATTGATCATAAACCCTAATTTGGGCTTTCATTTGCATCCATCTTCCATTTGTTTGCATACCATGACTTGCCATGACATTTTGTGCATCCATTTGATTCATAATACATCTTCGGACATGTTAAGACCATATGTGATCATTGCATCTTTCATTTTCCATGTTGTATGTCATTTGCATTTCATAACCTTTCATGTATATCCATAATTCTAAGCATGCTTCTCTTGTATCCATGTGTTTGTTTGATCATCCCCATGCTTTGCCTCATGTGTGCATCATCTCTTAGCATCATTAGCATCATACTCATGCTTCTGGTTTTGGTTTGCATCATGCCATTTCATTTCATTTTGCATTGCATTGCATTTCTTTCACTAACTTTTCAGGTGGTAAGTTACTTTGAGAAGTGAATTTGCCTTCACTTCTCACAATCTCTTTTCATCTCTCTTATGCATCATTGCTGCATTTTGTCTTGTGCTTGAGATTGAGCTTGCTAATTCTTCTTATTCTTACTTTCTTTCTTCAAGTGACTTGTCTTCTTAAATGAAGCAAGTTACTTTGCTTCTCTTTGCTCCTTTCATCTGCTTCCTGGTGGTTTCTCTGAAGATCTTTCTTGTAAACCTCACAAACCTTAGGAACAACCAAGCATGACAATAATTAGGGTTTTGATTAGTCCCCCATTTATATTTTACCTTTGGGTCTCATTGAGTCCTCTCTTCTCATCTCATAATCAAGGACTAAACCCTAAAGGCTTTAAGGCTTTGTGATTAAGCTTATGCATGCATCTTTCTATTAGGATGGAGTGTATAACTTTAATCCTAAGTGTTAAACCCTTAATGTGTTTAAATCCTTTAATCAATCCACTTAATAATCATTAAGACATCAAGCTTGTAACTTGGGCCTTGCATTAGGGTTCTAATTCTTCCTTAATTGGTTAAGAAGGACTAACCCTAGTGTTAATGGACAAGTCCCCCTCAAGTTGTCTTACAAACCCTAAAACTCACTTCATCATCTTATCATTAATTAAAATCCATTTAGTAAAGGCTTTGTTTTGTCATGAAGTTAATCCCTAATCATGGATTAAGTTGAGGAGCTTTCCTCAGCTTAAACATTCTCATCTATCATCCTTCTATTAGGATGGTGTAATGAGTCTGTTTAATCCTTGATTATGGCTTAATCTCATTACTCAACACTAAACAAAAACACCAAAAACATCTAAATAATCACAAGTAGGTTAATGATCTTAATCCTACATCATGGTGATTAAGTGTGAGAAGTTGACTTCACACTTAAGGTACTCTCATTACCCCTAATCAGAGGGAAGATGTGATGAGTTTACTAACCCTTTGGTTTAGGCTTAAGCTCATTAACTTATGACAAACTTTCAAAAGCAATAAAAGATTGAAAACACAAAAACAGACAATAATCGTCTCCTTTGGGATTCGTTTCTCATCATCTTCACTCATAAACGAGAACTAGCTTCTTCCGTCTAATGCAAGATAGTTTGCACCTGAGCCAGACAGGTCATACACTTGAGCATAGACAAGTAAGCAGTTCACAAGTCAATTTTACCTTTCAGTCTCTTTGGGTCGAACTACGGTGTTCTGACTTCCTCATTGCACGAGAGGATACGTAGGCATAACTTAACAGTTATCGAAAAAAAGTCTCTGTATATTCCCCCCTCCTTTCAGCATTATTCTTTAAGCCTCATATCTTGAGCATTCCATTCATTTCTTACACTGACACTGTACATTTATACACTTCACTTCTTTTACATTGACACTTGCATTCTTTTCAGCTTTGATACACAAATTGCACTGACACTACCCCTTTAAAACACAAATCTTTTAAGCGTGGATCCTGTCGAGTACGACGGACAATCTGGGTGCTAATACCTTCCCAGGTTGTAACCAACCCCCTTTCTCAGACTCTCTGGTTCGCAACCGTCTTATCCATATCCTTCTAGGTTTATGCAGCATTACCTTTCCTTCGGGATAAAAATGCCTAGCTGGTGACTCTATTCTTTTCATCCTTTCGCCGACCGTTCGCGTCTGTACCCCTTCTGACCAGGTGTCATTTTGGTGGGAGCGACAGCTTGGCGACTCTGCTGGGGAAACTTATACTGTAACCAGGGCTTCTGGTTCTTTTTGTGGGTTCCTCCTAGCGCTTGTTTGATTTGTGTTTACTGGGGTGTTATGTGCTAATTGTGTTTATATAGTTGCTTTTATTGCTTTATGTACAGTTGTTTATTGCTTTCTTTACAGCTTTATTTACATCATACTGTCATATTGTTATCTGGCTGGATCTGGTTTTTGTCTTGGTGGGTGGGATTCTATTGAGAGTATAAGGTCCTATACTTGGGACCTGAGTGACACCTAGGCTAGAGTGGTTCATGTTCTGTCTCAGCTCTTCATCAGCAGACATGGCACCCAAGAAGAGCAATATCTCATACCATTTCTTTGAGCCTGAGCTGACTGGCATCAGGAAGGTCCATGCCCTTATCACTCCAGATCATATACCACTATTCAGAGAACATTATGGAGGCATCCTTGATGTGGTTATGGATTTGGACCCTTCTCAGAGGAGTTTGATTCACACTTGCCTACAGTTCTATGATCCTCCTTTGAGATGCTTCACTTTTAAGAATTTTCAGTTGGGACCCCTGTTGGAGGAGTATTCATCACTGATTGGAGTGCCTATCAGGGGTGATATCCCCTTCAACCCAGAAATGGTTTTTCCCAGCAATGAAGAAGTGGCAAAAGCACTGTGCCTGGAACCTATTCTGATTGAGCAGAACATGACAACAAAGGCTGGAATCTCTGGTCTACACTTGGATTTCTTGACTTCTCAGGCTATCCTGAAGGCCTCCTTGGGAGAATGGAAGGCAGTCTGTGCATTGTTAGCTCTCAGCATATATGGGGTTATATTATTTGCAGATGAGCCCAAGTTTTTTAGCAAGAATGCCATTCATATTTTCATTCTAAGGAACCCAGTGCCCACCTTACTGGGAGATTTCTACTACTCTGTTCACCAAAGGAATGAGAAGCAAAGAGGAAGGTTGGTGAGATGCTGTGCTCCCCTGTTCCATACCTGGCTGCTCAAACACTTGCCCAAGACTGATGCCTTCCTGAATCCTCACCAACATAAGAATTGGGCTAGGAGACTTATTGCTTTGACCTCAGATGACATCAGATGGTGCACCCAGAGCACCAAGGGCAGGGACATCATTACTAGTTGTGGGCAGTTCCCCAATGTACCTCTAATAGGAGTGAAGGGTTGAATCAGCTACAACCCTTTGCTATTCAAAAGACAATTGGGATATGCATTGGTCCACCCTCCTAGAGTACAAGACTTGGCTGAAACCCTTTATTGTGAGATTAAGCCTAATCTGGCTGTTGTCAGGCAAGCATCCTGGGCTTGGGACAACATCCAGACCAAGGGGATGGCCATTCTTGGGAGATGCAACAATGTGGCCTCAGCTCAGTATTATGAGTGGTCCCATGCTAGGGCTCAAATTTCTGGGATGCCCTTCACCATTGAGGATGCACCTGGACCATCCACAGCACCACCTCCAGCCACTGTCAGCCTGGAAGAGTTTGAGAAACTAAAGGAAAGGAATGAGAATCTGTCTCAAGCCCTGAAGAGAACCCTCTGGGAGAGGAGTGATGGTCGTCTGGACATTGAAAGGTTAGAAAAGCTTAAGGTGGAGCATCTAGCCAAGATTGAAAAGGCAGAGGACTACATCAAGAAGTCAAGAGCTGGAGAGCAGATTTTGAAGAATGCCTGTAAAGAGGCCCAGTTTCAGAAGGCTAGGACTGATCTCTATCTGAAAGAAAGTCAAGCTAGGTGGGTCAGGATCACTGAAGCTCGCACTCAGGAAGATAAGAGAACTCAGGACAGGATTGAGCAGTTGGAGGCTAATGCAAAGGAGTAACAGGAAGCCCTACTGGCAGCCCAGAAGGAGATCTCAGAATTGAAGCTTAGGGCTGGTGTGAAGAGGTCAAAGGACCAGGACAGGCACAAGAGGTTGACCACTGCTATCACCACCAGGAATCTTCTTATCAGAAACCTCACGGAGCATCCAGCTGATCCTGTAACTGAAGCACTTCTGAAGGAAGTTAAGGAGGATGAGTTTAGTCTTGGTGTCTGACTTTTGCTTGTTGTTGCTCTCATTTCATGTACTTTTCTTTTATGTTGTATTTTTGACCCCTCCTGGTCGCTGCCGAAGGAAAGCTGGTTAAGGCCTCTGAGGATGCTGCTGCCTCTGCTAGGGAGCTGACTAATTGGGGGAACATTATCGCCAAGCTGGAGGTCGATAAGTGGAGGGCCTTGGACTAGAGCAAAAAGATGAAGGATGCCTTTTTCCCGAAGGAGGATGAGGATGCTGACACCAAGGATTTGGTGACCAGGGCCCAGTTTCTTGCTTGGATCGACCAGGATATGGAAGATCTGAACTCGTCGAGTGAGCTCAGTTTCCAAAATGTTGTATATCAGATACAAGCTCTTCATCCTGAATTGGCATTGGATACCGATCGCATCAGCTATCTTTACAAAGTTGAGAATGGTCAGATAGTGGTCCCCGCAGACTTGATCGTGGAAGACTCCCAGCCCAGGGAGATTGCTCAGCCTGAACAACCAGAGATGCAGCCGCCTCAGAGTGAAGGTCAACCTGGTGCTCCAGAAGGGGAGGGGAACTAGTCTGGCTTGTGTGTCGTAACTTTGTAATTTACCATGCTTTTGTTTTGCCCGGGGACATGGTCCCCTTTGCGTGTAATTATGAACAAGTCGGCGCTTCGGGGTCGCAACCTTTAAGTAAAATTTCCCGGTCTTGGTGGTCGTTTGTTATTTCATAATGTTTTTATTTACAAATATTTTTAACTGTGCGTCCGTCGGAGGACTTCCTTCCTTTTATATTTCTATAAACGTTAAGTGTTTGATGTCTTTATGATGGTTAGAGGTAATTGGGAAAATACGGGGTATGTGTTTGTAATCTGTTGGTTTAGGGGACCAATCAGATGTTGGAGGTTGGCTCCTGGTTAGTACCCGGGCCAAGATAATGACTCGGGTTCCGAGGCTTGAACATCCCATCGCGAGCTGGGGTTCTTCCTGGTCGTGGTACATAGTGTCACTCCCACCAAATGACACCCGGTCAAGAGGGGTACAGACGCGAACAATCGGCGAAAGAGGAAGAATGAATAGAGTCGCCAGCTAGGCATTTTTATCCCGAAGGAAAGGAAATGCTGCATAAACCTAGGAAAAGATATGGATAAGACGGTTGCGAACCAGAGAGACTGAGAAAGGGGGTTGGTTACAACCTGGGAAGGTATTAGCACCCAGGTTGTTCGTCGTACTCGACTGGATCCACGCTTAAAAGATTTGTGTTTTGAAGGGGTAGTGTCAGTGCAATTTGTGTATCAAAGCTGGAAAAGAATGCAAATGTCAGTGTAAAAAGAAAGTGAAGTGAGATGTGAGAAGTGTCAGTGTAAGAAAAGAATGAAATGCTCATGATTATGAGGCTAAAAGAATGATACTAGAGGAGGGGGAATATACAGAGACTTTTGTTCGATAACTGTTAAGTTATGCCTACGTATCCTCTCGTGCAATGAGGAAGTCAGAACACCGTAGTTCGACTCAAAGAGACTGAAGGACAAATTGACTTGTGAACTGCTTACTGGTCTATGCTCAAGTGTATGACCTGTCTGGCTCAGGTGCAAACTGTCTTGCATTAGACGGAAGAAGCAAGTTCTCGTTTGTGAGTGAATGAGGTGAGAAAAGAATCCCGGAGGAGACGATTATTGTTTGTTTTTGGGTTTTCAGTCTTTTATTGCTTTTTGAAGTTTGTCATAAGAAAATGAGCTTAAGCCTAAACCAAGGGTTAGTAAACTCATCACATCTTCCCTCTGGTTAGGGGTAATGAGAATACCTCAAGTATGAAGTAAACACCTCACACTTAATCACCATGATGTAGGATTAAGATCATTACCCTACTTGTGATTATTTAGATGTTTTTTGTTGTTTTTGTTTAATGTTAAGTAATGAGTTTAAGCCATAATCAAGGATTTAATGGACTCATTACACCATCCTAATAGAAGGATAATAGATGAGAACATTTAAGCTGAGGAAAGCTCCTCAACTTAATCCATGATTAGGGATTAACCTCATGACAAAACAAATCCTTTATTAGGTGGATTTTAGTTAATGGTAAGATTAAGAAGTGGATTTTATGATTTGTAAGACAAATTGAGGAGGACTTGTCCATTAACACTAGGGTTAGTCCATCTTAACCAATTAAGGAAGAATTAGAACCCTAATGCAAAGCCCAAGTTACAAGCTTGATGTCTTGATGATTATTAAGTGGATTGATTAAAGGAGTTAAACACATTAAGGGTTTAACACTTAGGATTAAAGTTATACACTCCATCCTAATAGAAGGATGCAGGCATAAGCTTATTCACAAAGCCTTAAAACCTTTAGGGTTTAGTCCTTGATTATGAGATGAGAAGAGAGGACTCAAGGATGACACAAAGGCAAAGGATAAATGGGGGACTAATCAAAACCCTAATTGTTATCATGCTCAGTTGTTCCTAGGGTTAGTGAGGTTTACAAGAAGAAACTTCAGAGAAACCACCAGGAAGGAAGCAGATGAAAGGAGGAAGAAACAAAGAGAAGCAAAACAACTTGCTTCACTTAAGAAGACAAGTTGCTTGAAGGAAGAAAGTAAGATGAACAAGAATGAGCAAGCTCAATCCAATACACATACAAAATGCAGCAAAGGAAGTATGAAAGAGATGAAAAGAAACCATGAGAAGTGAAGGCAAATTCACTTCTCAAACAACTTACCACCTGAAATGTTAGCATAAGAGATGAAATGCAATGCAAATGAGATGAAATGTGATGATGCAAACCAAAACCAGGAGCAAGATCATGAAGTTAATGATGCTAAGAGATGATACAAACATGAGACAAGGCAATGAGAATGATGAAGTAAGCATAAGGATGCAAATGAGGCATGTATTGAACCATGAATGTACATGAAAAGTTATGAAATGTTATGGACATACAACATGGCAAATGAAAGATGCAATGATCAAACATGATTCTAATATGTCCTAAGATGTATTATGAATCAAATGAATGCACAAAATGTCATGGCAAGTCAATGGATGTAAGCAAATGAGAAACAGATGCAAAAGAAGGCACAAATTAGGGTTTCATGCATCATGCAAAGCAAAAATCCAAAACCAGAAGCAAACAACATGATAAAAATTTGAAAATGCAATCAAAGATACCCTAAACCTATACAAACTCACTGCCCAAAGGAGGGGATCCAACTCTTAACCTAGTGAAAGTTATGAATTTCCTAAGATTGCTAGGGTTTTGGGGTACCTCAACAAGAAAAATGCTAAACAAATTAAAAATGCAAGATCAATTCAAACCAATTTTACCCTACAAACTACATGCTATACAAGATGCAATGACAAAAGAATCATAAACTCTCAATGGTTAGGCATAAATGAATTTTTGAAGATTGAAACAAAATATTGCCTTTAAAAGAAATTAAATCCAATGAAAAAGATCAAAAGGCATCAAGAACAAAAAAGAAATTTGGTTTGAGAGTTGGACAATGTTTCTAAATGTTTTTAAATTCTATGTGAATTTTTTGGTGATTTTTAAATACCTAAATGTATTTTTAATTAATTAATTTTCATTAATTAATTAAAAATAATCATTTAAATGATTTAAACATAATTTTTAATGCAAAAAATAAAAATAAAAATATTTTTGTGCTCTGAAAATTCATGAAACCCTTGACAAAAATTTTCATAATTTTAAAATGATTTTTGCTATTTTAAATAAAATGGACAAAACAAATGAATAAAAAAGAAAATTAAATGAAATTAAATGGAAAGTACACAGATCCAAGGGTCAGGATTCAAATGGGATGCGCGGGAGTTGACTGGCGCGTGATCTGGTGGCTGAGATTCAAACTGGCTGGATTAATTTATAAATTTAATTAATTAGATTAATGACGTGGATTAGGGCTTAAGTGAAAGATCTGGACCACTTGTTTGCGCGCGGGTCAATGGAAGTCAACCAGATCTAAGGCGTATATTCAAACTGAACCCTAAACGTGATTAACACATTAATGACACTCAGGTCACCGGAGAAGAGCTCCGGTCGTCTTCTCCGGCGACACCCTTCCCTGAAAATCTCAAACTCACTCCCTAGGTTATTTCTGGAGCTCTAAAGCTCCAGATCACTTCCTCTCATCTCCCTAAACTCATCCCTGCCCTCAAATGGAATTTATTTCTCACCATTAACAAGATTCGAAGCAAAGTTCAAAAATGGCAGAAATTTCAGTCAGATCATACACCCTCATTTCTTCATCATTTTCAAAAATAAAAGGTTCATTGAACTCAGGGGATCAAACTTAACCATTTAACAACTTAAAATAAAGCTTCTGGAAAAATGAATTTCAGTGGCTACCTGAGTCGAAGCTTTCAATCCAAGAGCTTCTGGACCAGTTCCTTGCTTCCAATCAACTCTACTGACCTCCCTCAAGTGTTTGCAAAGCTTGTTTGGGGTTTATTTTGGCTAGTTTGTGAGATTGATTGAGTTCTGTTCAGAGAGGGGAAGAAATCGTGTTTTGATTTCAGGGGGTTTCAAGGATGAATGAGGGCAGGGATGTGATCAGGGGAGCATGCTGAGTGATCCTATGAAGTTTGTTTTTATGTTTGATAATTGTGTGATGTGTTTCGAATGAAAATGCATAAGAGGGCAAAGCTTGGTGCTATGGCTTGGAGAGAGTTTCAGGCTTGTGTGTGTGGTGTGTTATGTTGCATTTGGTCCACTTATCACAACTAGAGAGGTCAGAGGAGTTGGTGTGGCACAGGCTGATTGGTATGGGGATTTTGAAAAAAAGTCCAGTCTAGGTGTAAGAGAGGTATGGGTCATTGATAGGCCAAGGACAAAGGGGTGTCCTGCGCAGCAAGGAATGAGGAGAACCATGGGATCAGTTTTGAAGCCAATTAGCAAGTGGATTAGGGTTTATCATAGGTTTTGCAACTTTGTAACCTTTGGTCCCTTTTGTGATTTCTTGATCCATAAGTCATGAAAATGGGCAAACCTTTGGTGCATTCTGACTTTTAGGCTTTGGTTTATGTTTGTACAAAGATTAGAAGTCACTTTGAGGTCTCATTTTGCCTTGGCAAGAGGTTTTGCAACTTTGCCTCTTTGGTGCATAACTTGAAATTATGTGATTTTTCCCAACTTTGTGATTTTTCATGACCAAAGTTTTCCCATTTGAAGCATTTTTGAATCAAAAAGAAAGGGTTGAAAAAGTTTCCCAAAATGGCAAGTTTTCATTACAAGTCATTTTCCGAAAGAGGCAAATTTGCAAATGGCTTGAAATTCTTCGATTTTGTGAACTTCTAACATCTTCTATGATCAAATAAAGATCATACACATTCAAAATGATGAAGAACACCCTTTGGTTGGATCAATGGGGGCCTCAGATACCCTGATTTTGCATTGACTTGCCCAAGAAGTCAACTCTTGATTAGATGCCTTCTCCATGGAATTTCTTCATGAAACTTGATATGCATGATCCTTATAACATATAGAGACCAATAGAAACAAGAATTACCAAAACATTTGGAGTTATGGCCTTTGAAACCAAAACCCTAATTCTAGGTCATCTGTGCAGTTAAACCTGGCTCTGCTTCCATGCCATCCTCAGTTCTTGTGATTCTTTGAATTTCTTGACTTTGTGAAAATACAATATGATGCTTGAACATACATGGACCCCTTTGAAATGATTGAAGCCCTTTGGAGTGGCTCAAATGGCTCTTGGATTGCTCATATCACAAACCCTAGATGCAGATGACTTAGAACCAATGCAGTGAATTAAAGATGTGGTATGAGATACTGTGATTGAACTTATGCATATGAAAAGATCACAAGCCATGGTGAAATTGGTGAGGGCAAATTTGGGGTGTTTACACATAGGCTACGTCGGACTCGTTTGAGTATTCGCCCGTGCAACAGTCACCTCCTTCCTCTGGAAGAAGATCCTGATAATCATGTTATTTAGGCTGCTGTGCTTGTACCTGGGCACGCAGGTTAAGTCGGACATATTGCTCGTCTCTTGAGAGCTGAGAAAGGTGACTTTGTAATTAACTATAATATTGCTTGAGCTTCTCGGCGTTCCACGGCCGAGCAAGTTCTTCCCCGTGAAGATTTTCTAAATAATCGGCCCCGTTTTCGGTCTTTGCCCGGACGTGATACGGGCCCTCCCAATTAGGCGTTAGTTTTCCTTCGCGGGAATCTCTGTGATTTCTTCTTAGAACAAGACTACCCACCTTGAATGCTCGTCTTATGACTTTAGAGTCATACCGAGCTGCTATTTTCTGTTTAAGAGTGGCCTTTCTGAGAGCAGCTTCTGATCGGATTTCTTCGACCAGGTCAAGCCCGTCTCTTAAAGCTTCAGAGTTGGTGTCTTGGTCCATTAGGGACTCTGTCCGCCTGGATCGGATGTGCATTTCCACAGGAATTACTGCTTCGGTCCCATATACCAACCGGAACGGGGATTCACCGGTCGTTGAGTGTGGAATGGTCTTGTATGCCCAAAGTACGCTGTGTAACTCCTCGACCCAGTGTTTCTTGTGCTCGTCCAGTCTCTGTTTCAGACCTCTTAGGATTACTCTATTTGCAGCTTCTACTTGTCCGTTGGTTTGAGGATGCTCGACCGAAGAAAAATGTTGTTTTGTTCCTACTGAGGCAACAAATTCTTTGAAATGTCTATCGTTGAATTGGGTACCGTTATCGGTTACAATGGCGAGCGGTACCCCGAACCGAGCGAGAATGCTCCTCTTAAAGAAGCGTAGTATGTTGAGTGCAGTAATCTTGGCCAAGGCCTCAGCTTCTATCTATTTGGTGAAATAATCGATGCCCACGATGAGGTATTTACTTTGGCCGGATCCGACGACGAATGGCCCTAAGATGTCCATCCCCCACCACGCGAATGGCCATGGGGAAGATAGCGATTTTAGCTCGGTAGGGGGTGCTACGTGTACGTCCCCATTTCGTTGGCATTTATCGCATCTTTTTACGTGCTCTTTCGCGTCGTGTTGGAGTGTCGGGCAATAGTATCTTGCCTAGAGGATCTTTCGGGCTAACGATCGTCCGCTCGGGTGTTGTGCGTTAATTCTTTCATGGACTTCTCTTAGTACGTGTGGGATGTTCTCTTCCGCTACGCACCTGAGGAGTGGTATGGAGAAACCTCGGCGATACATACGCCCACCGACTAAAGAGTACGAGCATGACCTTCGACGCACGGTGCTGGCCGTTTTCGGGTCTGTTGGTAACTCACCCTTGGTCGGGTAGTTAAACACTGGGGTCATCCAGCAGTTGGCGTCGCCTACGAGATTAACGTCAAGGTGGGTTGAAGGTTGTCCAATGCTTGGTCGGGGGAGCACTTTTTGTATGACGGACTTGTTGTTTCCCTTTCTTTTAGTGCTCTCCAACTTGGAAAGGATATCAGCTCAGGTATTGTTCTCTCGCAGGACGTGTTTGACCTCTATGTTTGTGAATCGTTTTAGTTTGTCCTTTACAAGGGCCAGGTATTCTGCCATATTTTCGTTTTTGGCCTGGAAATCTCCTCAGACCTGGTTAGCGACCAGCTTGGAATCTATGCAAATTGTGAATTCTTCTGCCTCCAAGTCGGTCGCGAGTCGTATGTCGGCCAGGAAGGCTTCATACTCCGCCTGGTTATTGGATGTGGGGAAGGACAAAGTTAAAGATACTTCGATGATGTTTCCCTCTTCGTTTTCCAGGATAATTCCAGCTCCACTACCCGCCGGGCCAGATGCTTCGTCTACGAAGATGGTCCATTTTGATGGAGATTTCGGCTCCTGCTCGGTGAAGGTGAGCTCTGCTACAAAGTCGGATAGTGCTTGAGCCTTGAGAGTGTGTCTCCTTTCGAATTTGATATCGAATTCAGACAATTCCAACGACCATTTTAACATTCTCCCGGCCATGTCTGGTCGTCCGAGTAATTTTCTTATGGGTTGGTCTGTTCTTACGATAATGGTGTGGGCTAGGAAATAATGTCATAGTCTTCTGGCTGCAAAAAGGAGGGCCAGGGCCACCTTTTATACCTGGAGGTACCGAAGTTTGGGGCCGTGGAGCACCTTGCTCGTAAAGTAAATAGGTTTCTGTCCCTCGGGTAGGTCGCATACGAGGGTTGCGCTTACGGCCTCGTTCGCTACGGCGTGATAGAGGTAAAACGTCTCCCCTTCGTTGGGCCAGGACAAAACTGGGGGCTCATATAATTCCCTTTTCAAGTGGGACAAGGCTTGCTCGCATTCCCCTGTCCATTCAAAGGTAGCCTCTTTGCGGAGGAGTTTGTAAAAGGGCAGGGTGTACTGAGCGGACTTTGCCACAAATCGTGCGAGGAAAGCGAGGACCCCGTTTAGGGACTGTATGGATTTTTTAGAATCAGGAGTAGGAAGTTCTTTACCTGGCCTCAGTTACAAAATTTTCCTCTAGGAGGTCTTTAACAGCAGATTCGTCCGTTTTGGTTTTCTCAGTCGACTGCTTCCTCCTACGTTGGGCGACCGCTTTGTGCGTTGGGTCGATGAAGAGGTGATGACAGGCCGTCTCGGGGTCGATCCCTGTTATTTCTGTGGCGCTCCAAGCAAACAGATCGGCGTTTCCCTTGAGGCATGCTTCTAATTATCGTTTCTCCAAGTCAAGCAGATGGGCTCCGATCTTGATGCACCGAGCCGGATCAACCCCCAAAGGAATTAGCTCGAATTCTCCATCAGGAATTGGCCGGGAAAGTGAATCGTTCAGCCTCCGAACGCCCTCGTCTTCATTTGAGAACCTGCAGTCCAGATCGATTGAGTCGACCTGAGGAAAAGCCTTGGATGTTTATGGAGTATCTGGAGAAGTAAGGGCCGATGGGTTTGGTTGGTAAGATATCGAGCTAAGACCCATGGATGCTGCTTCAAAGCATCGGCGAGCAGCTTCGACGTCACCGTGTAGCATAGCGACTTTGCCTGAAGTAGTATAATACTTCATTTTTAGGTGAACGGTGGATGGAACAGCGATAATCTCGGCCAATGTTGGTCGTCCCAAAATGCATTGGTACAACGAAGGACAGTCCACGACCAGGAATTGGACGCAAACAATTCTGGCAGTTTCGGATGTCCCGAAGGTGACGAAGAGATCGACGTAACCCCATGGTTGGGAGACTGCTCAGTTGAAACCCTGTAGGTCTAATCTAACGTATGGAGTCAGGTGTGTTTCATTCAACTAGAGTGTTGAAAATAATTGGGAGTACATGATGTCGCAGGAGCTACCCTGGTCCACCAGGATTCTTCTCACATCCAAATTTTCCATCCGTGCACGGATGAGTAGTGGGATGCTGGCATTTGGTGCTCCTCCCAAGAGTTCCTCCTGGTAAAAAGCAAGGGGTATTGAGCCCTCTCTTGGGGGGTCCAGGGTCGCGCTCTGAGCAGGGCCTTTTGCGATCAGTTGGTCAAATTTTCTCTTTACGGATCCGACCGTGATTTTGTTAAATCCTCCCCCTGAGATGACCATTGCAGAGGGAAAGGTCTCCCACGGGCTGTGGGACGAAAAATATTTTGGGCTCCCCGTATGGTCGGGCAGGAAGAAATCTTCCAGGCGGTAGATACTCAGGGCAACCTGCATGTTCGCATCTGATGGTATGGGTACAACTTCTTCGATCTTCCGAGTCTCCTGCGCTTCTTGGCGAGGGGTGTCTCTTGATTTGGTAAACTGTTTGAGGTGCCCGTCTTTAATAAGTATCTCGATTGCTTCTTTGAGATGGATGCAGTCTTCGGTATTATGGTCGTGACTCTTGTGGAATCTTCAGTACTTCGTCTTGTCTGTGCCCGGTTTGCTAGGCAGCTGCTTCGGAAAGCGTACTCCTGCTTGTCTGAATTCTGAGTTGGCACACTCGGACAGGATCTTTTCTCTAGAGACCAGGAGGGGGTTATAATCATGAAACCGACCGACGGGTCCTCTGTGCTCCCGCGGTTCACGGGGGCGGTAATCCTTTCTTTTGTCTCCTCCCCGACGAGATGTCGATGGTTCATCGACCCGGGGGGGCTTTACGTCCTCGCGGCGCCGGGCGTCTCGGACGGAGCTAGCAGCCTGCTTTTCCTCGTATTGGATGTAAGCTTGGGCTTTTAACAAATAAACATCAAGGGTGGTCGGGGTCTCGATGCCAACCGCACGGTGGAAATCGGTCGACGGACGTAGACCTCGCTCCAGCAAGTACTTCTTCATGTCATCCGTTGTGGATACCTGGACTGCTTCTTTGTTGAACCTCTCGATATAGGTTCGCAGAGGTTCGTCTTTCCCCTGGATGATTGCTTCGAGCGATGCTTCTGTCTTCGGGTGGCGTCGAGAAGCGGTGAAGTGCCTGGAAAACGTGCGTCTGAGTTGTTTCCAGGAAGTGATGGACTCTAGCTCGAGGCTTTTGTACCACGTCATCGCACCCTTCCTTAGAGTTGTAGGAAAGAGGCGACATTTGATTGCCCCTTGAACCCCTCTGTAGTCGAGCAAAGCGTCAATATTCTCGATATGCTCGTCAGGATCGGTGGTCCCATCATACGAGCCTAAGGGTGGAGGTTTTTCTAAACCCTGTGGGAGTTTAGCCGCCATGATTTCCGACGAGAGGGGGCCCCTGGTGTCTTCATCATCGATGGAATTGAATGACGGGAACCTGGGCACGTGCCTCTTAGTTCGTCGGGGTGATGCGGATCTCGATCTGCTCTTTCTTGATTTTCTTGGAGGGGAAGATCGAGGAGGATATGGGCAAGATCGTTTGTCACTGGTGGATTCATCGTTGCGTCATTTCCTCTTCCTCTTGAGAGGGGAGGGACTACGTCTTCTTTGATGTCTCGCGGGAGACCGGGATTGTCGCTGGTTATTGTCCTCGAGACGGGCAATCTTTTCGCCGTGGCCGAGGAGTAATAAATTTGTCTGGTTCAGAATCTCAGCCAGCGCTGCGAAGTCAGATCCTGAAGGTGTTGGAGGAAGGGGGACCTCTGGGCGACTTTCTAGAGGCTGGTCGCGATCGGGGGAAGGTGAGGTTATCTTCCCATTTGGGCGATCCTGCACGGTTTCTTCGTGCGGAGGATTATTAGTGTTGCTCTCACGTTGCGTGAGGAGCATATCGTCGTTCGACTGATTATCTGGATTGTTGTCTCGAGCAGCCATGATCTTGGTAAAAACTTTGGTTCTTGAAGATTTTGAGAAAGAAGAACTGGGAAATCAGTGATTCCCACAGACGACGCCACCTGATCGTACCTAGAGATCAGGATCCGATATGACTGGCGTCGAGCGTTGTTGAGGACGGTTGATAAGGAGAAGAGGCGGGATGTACCTGCAAGGCACTCCGATGCTAAAGTAAGACCTTGAGCAAAGAGCGTGCAAGTACAAGAATTAAGGTGAGAGAATTGAATACCTGGCCCTCTCCTCTGAGAGGGTTTATATACTGTCGTTAGTGGATGGTTATTGGTTCAAACCATTTGGCGTGGATCGCGGAATCCACACTAATAGGTAACGATCAAAACTAGCCGTTGGGGGATTTCACTCTAGTCGGTATGGCCTTGATCGACAATGACCATTATCCTCGGCATGGTGCTCGACACCGAGCGTGTCAGCTTATCACTTTGCCTGGCCCTACTCTGGGAGTTGGGCATGCCCGGAACATATACCCTTGAGGATGAAGTTATAAGTTGTTAGATAAATGTTGCATCTACGAAACCATTGTCGAAGACAAAATTATGGCACATGATATTGGGCCATGTGTAACATCCTAATTTTCCATGCATTAATTAATATATATGATTATATTTGAGATTTAAACATCGCTAAATATTACAAACTAAACATTGAAACTAGTGCCTATAATAATTAATTTATCAATTAATCACCCTTTATTTTTATTATTAATATTATTGTTCAATTTGAATATCATCGTTTCATTTTATAAACTAAATTTTGAAATTAGTATTAAAATACTTAATTGTAAGTTAATTATATTATTTTTATTATTATTAATATTATTATTATTATTATTGTTGGTGTTTTTCTCATTATTATTATTATTGGATTTTATTTTATTGGAATAACACTATTTTAGTCTACAAATTAATTAGTAAATAAAACAATCTTAAGTTAATAAAGATACCGAATAATTATCCTAGTTATTTTATTATCATTATTATCATTTCATTTCATAAAAGAAATATATATCTCATTTTCTATTAATTTCCTACATGACCTTATGTCATGAAACATCATAAAATCAAACTTCCATACCTTTCTGACAAATTATTTTCACAAAGTCATACTAGATCATTTATGGAACTATTGAAGAAAGACTTGTAAATCTTTGATATGACATATTTACTAGCAAGAGTTGAAAAGTTAGAAGGTATGGGCAAAAGAAGGTGCATTTATGTTATTTTAATATTTTACAACTAGTATAAATAGGGGTCTTTCCCACCCCATTTTCATTCACTCATTCACAAATTATCTTTCTTACCTCTCTACTCCTTTCTTTCTCTAGTTCTTTATATAGCAATATTAGTTTTAGTTACCGAGGTTCTCATGATGTCGGTTCGTAACTTTTAGAGTTATTTTGCAGTCAATGTTCTTAGAAATTTTCAAAGGAGTTGAATACGTCAAAGTTCTGCCCAAATCATTTTCATAAGTAACTGGTGAGTCGTTATAATGTCCATTTTATTTTAATTATGTTATTTTTACAAAAGTTATTTTAAAGATTTCTATTTAAATTTCATTTAGACGTTGAGATACTGAACTTATAAAGTCCAGGATAAAATTACAATTTTAAGTCGTTATAATGCCCAAGTATTATTATAAAATTAAAATGTTATTAGAAATATACTCTTGATAATTTTCTAAAATGAACAAATCCAAATGAGGGTATAGTCTAATTTATATATTAATTTAATAATCTTTTAAATATAGTGGAGACTATTATTAAATATTTTAATAAATATTTCAAATTGCAATAAGATTATGTTTAACTAACCGAAAATTATATTCTAATCATTTTGTAAATTTCGTACAATTCAACGATTATCGTAAATTAGGTTCTTGGCAAAGATCGGAGAAAACACTCGTGGACTTTCAACAACGCTCATTAACAAAAGGTGGGGGCAAGATTTTGTATACGTTGGGACAGTTAGCGTAAAATAGCTTTATATATATATATATATATAGTGGTGACCTAAGTCCTACTAGCGATAAATAAGTAAGGAGAGCTTATTCTCAAATAATGATTTTCACGGATCATTAAACGAGGTTACACCAACCTTAATTATTTATCATAGGAGTAATATATGATAAATTGAGATGGTATTGTGATTGTATTATTTGATTAATTGTTTAATTTTTATTTTATTTATACTTGAATGATTGTGATTAATAGACTAAGAAAAATGATCTATTAAGGAGAGAAACGACATTGTTAGATATTAAGTGTTAGATCCCCAATAAATGAAGGGAAGTTGTATACATTGAGTAGTTGTATTTGGTTGGATTTTGGCTAAGGAAAGATTTGGTCGGCTATGTCCTTTACAGTCCACCTCTCTTACCTGGGAAGTTAACCATACCTTATTCATTGTATGAACTGAACTGATTTTATGAAGATAAGGATTATGCCAAGATAAAATACGAGTAAACATTTCATGGATTTGGCATGATAAGTATTACCTAAAAGAATGATATGATATGTCCCATGTATTATATTAACACTTATGGTTGAGAGTTGCCACAAGATGATTGAGTGATCATATAGACTTGCATTGAGGAATGTATCAGTCCACTGTCGTGCGGTATGGGACGTACGAGGTTGAGCGGTCACCTACAATCCCGACGGGGATTATTATCTATGCATGCTAGGCAAGATGAAGTTCTTGGCCTGAATTCTCTGGGACGATCAACTTATAACACCTAGACTGCATGTGAAGTTAGGTGACGTAGCTCTTGGTAATTGGGAGTACGTTGGTGGCATGTGGTCTGGTGATATTTGATCTTGGTAAAAGCAATGGATATCATTGACAGCGTTTAGTGGTCTATGTCAGCATATAGTTCAAGGATGTATTATAATAAATAGAGATATAATAAATGTAATTATGGGTTGAGGATACACTTGTTTGAGTAATTATGGTTGTTATATATACTATTATTTTACACACTCATTCCCACTTTTAAGCTTGTACATGAATCTTAGCCCAGTATCCTTTTTGTCTTGTATTTTTGAGTTAATCTATGATGATCAGACGACGATCTCGGTAGTCCCAGTGGGAAGGATATGAAGTGACGAGGATATGGATTTTCTATGACATCAATATAGGAGTCTATTAGCGTTTTTTCCAAACGCTTATCGGATCAGTATTACAGTCGGTATAAGTGTTAGTCTCGTTGGGTGTAGGAGGTCTTTTTCACTATGCTTTCTTTTGATTTCCTTTATGTACTTTTCTTTTAAGTTGTATCTATGTGGCAAGTCCATTAATCTTAACAATGTCAAACTCTATGTAAGATATATTTGGAGCATATGTATGTTTTATTAATTCAGTTTCGTTATGTAAAATTTTCAAATTTAGTGTATTTATATTTAAAGTTTTGTTAGAATTTCACTAATGGGACATAGGCTGTCTCATTAAATGGTATCAGAGTTGGTCGATTCAGCTCGGACCGTAAGTGTCTAGAGTTATACTGACTGTATTAAGTTGGATTCCAAACTGGATGATAGCTTTTCTTATGTGCGTCGAGTCTTCGTCTCAAGAGTCTTCTAATATATTGATCTAGGAAGCGTCTTTAACACACTTGATTTTTTTCTTCTCCCCCAACGGTCACAAACCCAACGGTAACGTAACGGACACCTCACAAAATTATCTCTATAAATACTTCATACTCATTCATTACTTTCATATCAATTTCAAAGTATCTATCTATACCTTTCAAATGGCTAAATGTTTTCTTTTATTCATCACTCTTCTTGTCATTATCTTGTTTCTTATTGGTATTATCAAGCATGAAGAATTAGGTAAAGATTTTGTAGCGATAATCATAATTATAGTTTTACCATTACTAGTTTTAGCTTGGTTTTGGAATAGTGGGTTTTGAAGGAAACATGGTCATGGTTTTTGTAATCATTGTTATTGAATAAATTGACATTTCTTTTTAAATCGTGATTAAGTTTGACCGAATTATAGATATAATCATGTCTAATTCGACCTTTTAGACATAGTTATCCCTTGCATGTGAGAGATGACAAATCCTTATCGATGAATCATTCATTGGGATATAAATATACATAATTGTTATGTTTTTTATGTATTATGAGTGATTGAACCTAATAACTTATCCTTTCAGGAAGTTATGGTTTAGAACGTCAGAAACGCGAGGTGAGGTAGGAGAGTTGGTAGAGGCACTACTAGAGGGGTACGTAGAAATACGAGTGATGAAGTTACTCCCGAAGGAGTACCTACCATTCCCATAGGTCGAGAGGATCATTCCCAAATTGGAACGAACTCTCAAGCTGACACTCGAGATGTTCGTGAATTTGCTGCAACTGTGTTAGTTCAAACATAACAAAATGCTAAAATCCTGCAAATTACTCGAGATCGTCAGCTTTTTCAGCAACAACAAAGGGAAACAGTGCATGAAGATGCGGGATTAAACTCGTTTTTTAAGGGAAAACCACCATAGTTTGGTGGTGACTTTAATCCAGAGGGTGCTGAGAAATGGTTGCAAGAGATTAAAAAGATATTTTCTTTTACTCACTGTAGAGAAAATAGAAGGGTCGGTTACGCAACATTCATGTTAACAGGCGATGCTGAAGCCTGGTGGAGAGGAAAATAAAGATTGTTGGAAGGGGAAGGAAGAGAGATCAATTGGATCTTATTCAAAGAAGAATTTTTGGGGAAGTATTTTCCAAAGTTATATAGGAAAGATAAGGAGAGATAATTCCAAAACCTGCGTCAAGGTGCGATGACAATTGGAGAGTATACAAGGAAGTTTGAATCCTTGCTAAAGTATAATGAGTTTTACCGCTTGCATCCAAGGGAAGAATGGATGTGTGAAAAGTATCAAGACGGGTTGAAATATGATATTCAGATGGCAGTTCTACCTCTGCATATCGTGCACTTTGGTGAGCTTACAGAAAGGTGTTTGGAATTGGAAGGAATTGACAATAGGAAGAATCAATATGGATCAGGAGGACCGAACCGAAACAACAATCACAAGGGCCATTTTAACTGAGGCCATGGAGGAAGGACCCAACAAGGGGGAAGGCCATATCAAAGGCATACACCATCTCATAACCGGGATCCTAGAAGGTTAATGTTCAAGTGTTACAGTTGTGGAGGGGCACATCTTAACAAAGATTGTCCAAATAGAAATATTGGAGCTTGTTTTCGTTGTGGTCAGAAGGGACATTTTCTCAAAGACTGACCCCAAGGACAAAATCAACCAACAGGCCAGAAGAGCGGTCTAATAAACAATAATAATATAGGAAGGGCAAGGAACGAAGGCCCAAATGTTGGTCAACAACCTCAGAATCACAATAAGCCAACCACTGGAAGAGTATTTGCAATTAGGGGAACTGAGATCTCAAAGGCAGATGGGTTAATTCAAGGTATGTGTTTAATTGGAGATAAGCTAGTATCAGTATTATTTGATTCAGGAGCTACACATTCTTTTATATCTGCATCTTGTGCTGAAATTTTGGGATTTGAAATTGTTGATCTAAAGTATAAGTTGACCATTACAACTCCCTCAAGAGAAAGAATGGTAACTTGTTCAATTTGTGTAGGTTGCCCAATAACCTTAGAAAATAGAAGATTCCTGGTAGATCTTGTGGTACTCCCACTACAAGACCTAGATATTATCTTAGGAATGCATTGGTTATCAACCAATGATGTAAACTTGGGGTGTAAAAATAAAATCTTAACATTTGGGGAAGATACCGGAGAAATAAAAAAGACTGAAACTCTCACTCAAAAATTTATGATGTTATTCTCCATGTCAGCAGGAGAAACTCCTAGTGTTGGAAATTTTCCAGTGGGGTGTGAATTCCCGGAAGTCTTTCCATAAGATGTTCCAGGTTTACCACCGGTTAGGGAAGTGGAGTTTTCTATATACTTGGTTCCAGGAACTGGACCAATTTCTATATCTCCTTATCAATGTCACCCTCAGAGCTTGTTGAGTTAAAGAAACAATTTGACGAGATGTTAGAGAAGGAATTCATTAGACCAAGTGTATCGTCATGGGGAGCTCCAATCTTGTTTGTGAAGAAGAAAGATGGTTCTTCTAGACTTTGTGTGGATTACAAGCAGCTTAATAAAGCCACTATGAAAAACAAGTATCATTTGCCTAGAATTGATGACTTGATGGACCAGCTGAAGGGAGCATCGGTATTCTCGAAGATTGACTTGAAGTCTGGATATCATCAGATCAGGGTGAAGGAGGATGATATTCCAAAAACAGCTTTTAGATCCCGTTATGGACACTATGAGTACTTGGTTATGCCATTTGGTTTGACTAATGCTCCAGCAGTATTCATGGATTACATGAATAGGATCTTTAGGTCTTACTTAGATCAATTTGTTGTAGTTTTCATTGATGACATTTTGATTTATTCCAAGAATGAGGTAGAGCACGAAGAAGATTTGAGAATTGTGCTACAAATATTAAAGGACCGTCAATTGTACGTGAAATTCTCGAAATGTGAATTTTAGTTGAAGGAGGTACAATTTCTTGGTCATGTAATAAGTGAAGAAGGCATTGCAGTAGACCCGAGTAAAGTCGAAGCAGTAACAAAGTGGAAGAGTCCAAAGAATGTTGGCGAGATTTGAAGTTTTCTTGGACTAGCTGGATATTATCGGAGGTTCATCGAAGGATTTTCAAAAATCGCTTTACCTATGACTCAGTTAACAAGGAAAGGTAAAAACTTTGAATGGACAAAGAAGTGTGAAGAAAGTTTTCAGAAGTTGAAGGAAAGATTGACTTCATCACTAATACTCATCTTACCTGACCCAACAGGAAAATTTGATGTGTATTGTGATGCATCATACCAAGGTCTTGGTTGTGTGTTGATGCAAGAAAGGAAAGTGATAGCTTACGCATCAAGACAATTGAAGGTGCACGAGAGGAACTACCTGACTCATGACTTAGAGTTAGCAGCAATTGTGTTCACTTTAAAGATTTGGAGGCATTATCTTTATGGATCAAAGTTCACTGTGTTAAGTGATCACAAAAGCCTTAAGTACTTATTTGATTAGAAAGATCTAAACATGAGACAAAGGCGCTGGATGGAATTCTTGAAGGACTATGATTTTGAGTTGCAGTATCACCCAGGGAAGGCCAATGTTTTAGCAGACGCTTTGAGTCGAAAGAAACTTCATGTATCAACAATGATGTTGAAGGAAGAAGAGTTGATTAACTAATTTGTGGATTTAAACATAGGAGTACAACATAATGGAGGAAGTATATTCATGGGCGTTGTTGTCGTGTCTAATGAATTTCTAAAATGGATCAAAGATGAACAAAAGCTTGATGACCATCTAATGAACATAAAGGAATCAATAACTGGTGGTCAAAACAGATATTTTAACATAAGAAGTGATGGAATCTTAAGGTTTAGAGAAAGGTTATGTGTACCTCAAAACCAGGATATTCGAAAGATGGTTTTGGAAGAAGGCCACAAAAGTAAGATGAGTTTTCATCCAGGAGCCACAAAGATATATCAAGACTTGAAGAAAATGTTTTGGTGATTTGGAATGAAGAAGCATATAGCAGAGTATGTTCAAAGTTGTTTGGTATGTCAGAAGGCAAAGATTGAGCATCAAAAGCCAGCCGGATTGTTACAATCTTTAGACATTCCAGAGTGGAAGTGGAACGGTATAGCTATGGATTTCGTAACTGCTTTGCCCAAGACTCAGAAAAAGCATGATGTGATTTGGGTAATAATTGATAGGTTGACAAAGAGTGCATATTTTACTCCCATAAATCAAACGTTTAGCTTAGAGAGACTAGCTCAGGTGTATGTAAAGGAAATTATTAGATTACATGGAATACCTACAAGTATAGTCAGTGATAGGGATCTGAGATTCACATCAAATTTTGGAGTCAATTTCACTTAGAGTTAGGAACCAAATTAAGGTTAAGTTCAGCTTATCATCCCTAAACAGATGGCCAGTCTGAAAGAACGATTCAGTCATTAGAGGATCTCTTAAGAGCTTGTGCTCTTGAACACAAAGGAAGTTGGGATAAGTTTTTACCATTGATTGAGTTTACTTACAACAATAGCTTTCACTCAAGTATTGGCATGGCTCCATATGAAGCATTGTATGGGCGAAAGTGTCATACACATTTATGTTGGTATGAAATTAGAGAAAATAAAATATTGGGTTCGGAATTTGTGCAACAAGCGACTGATCAGGTTAAGCTTATTAGAGAAAAGATGAAGACTGCACAAGATCGTCAAAAAAGTTATAGTGATAAGAGGATAAGACCTTTGGAATTTGAAGTAGGAGATCATGTGTTCATTAGGGTAACTCCTAGAGCGGGAATCGCACGGGAAATCAAAACTAGGAAGTTAACACCAAGGTTTATCGGACCTTTTCAAATTCTACGGAGGATTGGACCTGTAGCATATCAAATTTCATTGCCGCCAAACCTGTCTAATCTTCATGATGTTTTACATGTATCACAATTGAGGAAGTATTACCCTGACCCTTCACATGTCATTGAGCCTGAAACTGTGGAACTTAGAGATAACTTGGAGTATGAGGCTTTACCTGTCAAGATTGTAGATCATCAAATTAAGGAACTTCGTGGAAAACAAATACCATTGGTCCGAGTTGTGTGAGATGATTTAACTGGTGATTCTACTTGGGAAAGAGAAGAAGGCATTCGTCAGAAATATCCTCATATCTTTTAGGTACGCTAAATTTCGGGGACGAAATTTTCTTTAAGGGGGTGGTAATGTAACATCCTAATTTTCCATGCATTAATTAATATATTTGATTATATTTGAGATTTTAACATCGCTAAATATTACAAACTAAACATTGAAACTAGTGCATATAATAATTAATTTATCAATTAATTACCCTTTATTTTTATTATTAATATTACTATTCGATTTGAATATCATCGTTTCATTTTATAAACTAAATTTTGAAATTAGTATTAAAATACTTAATTGTAAGTTAATTATATTATTACTATTATTATTATTATTATTATTATTATTATTATTGGTGTTTTTCTCATTATTATTATTATTGGATTTTATTTTATTGGAATAACAATATTTTAGTCTACAAATTAATTTGTAAATAAAACAATCTTAAGTTAATAAAGATACCGAATAATTATCCTAGTTATTTTATTATCATTATTATTATTTCATTTCATAAAAGAAATATATATCTCATTTTCTATTAATTTCCTACATGACCTTATGTCATGAAACATCCTAAAATCAAGCTTCCATACCTTTCTTACAAATTATTTTCACAAAGTCATACTAGATCATTCATGGAACTATTGAAGAAAGACTTGTAAATCTTTGATAAGACATATTTACTAGCAAGAGTTGAAAAGTTAGAAGGTATGGGCAAAAGAAGGTGCATTTATGTTATTTTAATATTTTACAACTAGTATAAATAGGGGTCTTTCCCACCCTATTTTCATTCACTCATTCACAAATTATCTTTCTTACCTCTTTACTCCTTTCTTTCTCTAGTTCTTCATATAGCAATATTAGTTTTAGTTACCGAGGTTCTCACGATGTTGGTTCGTAACTTTTAGAGTTATTTTGTGGTCAGTGTTCTTAGAAATTTTCAAAGAAGTTGAATACGTCAAAGTTCTGCCCAAACCATTTTCATAAGTAACTGGTGAGTCGTTATAATGTCCATTTTATTTTAATTATGTTATTTTTACAAAAGTTATTTTAAAGATTTCTATTTAAATTTCGTTTAGACGTCGAGATACTGAACTTATAAAGTCCAGGATAAAATTACAATTTTAAGTCGTTATAATGCCCAAGTATTATTATAAAATTAAAATGTTATTAGAAATATACTCTTGATAATTTTCTAAAATGAACAAATCCAAACGAGGGTATAGTCTAATTTATATTTGAATTTAATAATCTTTTAAATATAGTGGAGACTATTATTAAATATTTTAATAAATATTTCAAATTGCTATAGGATTATGTTTAACTAACCGAAAATTATATTCTAATCATTTTGTAAATTTCGTACAATTCAACGATTATCGTAAATTAGGTTCTTGGCAAAGATCGGAGAAAACACTCGTGGACTTCCAACAACGCTCATTAACAAAAGGTGGGGGCAAAATTTCGTATACGTTGGGACGGTTAGCGTAAAATAGCTTTATATATATATATATATATATATATATATATATATATATATATATATATATATATATATATATATATATATATATATAGTGATGACCTAAGCCCTACTAGCGATAAATAAGTAAGGAGAGCCTATTCTCAAATAATGATTTTCACGGATCATTATACGAGGTTACGCCGACCTTAATTATTTATCATAGGAGTAATATATAATAAATTGAGGTGGTATTGTGATTGTATTATTTGATTAATTGTTTAATTGTTATTTTATTTATACTTGAATGATTGTGATTGATAGACTAAGAAAAATGATCTATTAAGGAGAGAAACGACATTGTTAGATATTAAGTGTTAGATTCCCAATAAATGAAGGGAAGTTGTATACATTGAGTAGTTGTATTTGGTTGGATTCTGGCTAAGGAAAGACTTGGTCGGCTATGTCCTTTACAGTCCACCTCTCTTACCTGGGAAGTCAAACATACCTTATTCATTGTATGAACTGAACTGATTTTATGAAGATAAGGATTATGCCAAGATAAAATACGAATAAACATTTGATGGATTTGGCATGATAAGTATTACCTAAAAGAATGATATGATATGTCCCAAGTATTATCTTAACACTTATGGTTGAGAGTTGCCACAAGATGATTGAGTGATCATATAGACTTGCATTGAAGAATGTATAAGTCCACTGTCGTGCGGTATGGGACGTACGAGGTTGATCGGTCACCTACAATCCCGACGGGGATTATTATATATGCATGCTAGGTAAGATGAAGTTCTTGGCCTGAATTCTCAGGGACGATCAACTTATAACACCTAGACTCCACGTGAAGTTAGGTGACGTTGCTCTTGGTAATTGGGAGTACGTTGGTGGCATGTGGTCTGGTGATATCTGATCTTGGTAAAAGGAATAGATATCATTGACAGCGTCTAGTGGCCTGTGTCAGCATATAGTTCAAGGATGCATTATAATAAATAGAGATATAATAAATGTAATTATGGGTTGAGGATACACTTGTTTGAGTAATTGTGGTTGTTATATATATTATTATTTTACACACTCATTCCCACTTTTAAACTTGTACATGAATCTTAGCCCTGTATCCTTTTTGTCTTGTATTTTTGGGTTATCTATGACGATAAGACGACGAGCTCGGTAGTCCCAGTGGGAAGGATATGAAGTGACGAAGATATGGATTTTCTATGACATCAAGATTGGAGTCTATTAGCGTTTTGTCCAAACGTTTATCGTATCAGTATTACAGTCAGTATAAGTGTTAGTCTCGCTGGGCGTAGGAGGTCCTTTTCACTATGCTTTCTTTTGATTTCCTTTCTGTACTTTTCTTTTAAGTTTTATCTATGTGGCAAGTCCATTAATCTTAACAATGTCAAACTCTATGTAAGATATTGTTGGAGCATATGTATGTTTTATTAATTCAGTCTTGTTATGTAAAATTTTCAAATTTTGTGTATTTATATTTAAAGTTATTCACATTAGGAAAGACAAGGTCGAACTTAGAGCTCTGAAATGCATGCTCATGGGATACCCTAAAGGAGTCAAAGCTTATAGGTTATAGTGCCTAAGGCCATGTCATAGGAGGTGTATCACCAATCGAGATGTAGTTTTCAATGAAGTTGAGATGACTTTCAAGAAAATTGATGATGTTAACGAAGAGCTGAAATAGGGAGAAATTCCTGTTGAGGTGGAGCATAGTGATGCTGAATTGCATGACCTAGATGAAGTTGAAGAAGAAGCAGAAAGTGATGTCGAAGATAAGGAGACTGATAATGACTACCTGTTGGCTAGAGACAGGTCGAGAAGAGTCATCAAGTCACCTCAGATACTTGGTTATGCAAATCTTATAGCTTATGCCTTAATCTCTGCAAGTGAGATTCTAGAAGAAGAACCTAGAGACTATAAAGAAGTTCTGAGGAGTCGAAATAAGACAATAACTGAAGGCCATGGATGATGAGATGAAATATCTTCATGATAACAACACATGGGAACTGGTCGAAAAACCTGTTGGAGCTAGGTTAGTCAGTTGTAAATGGATTTTCAAAGTTAATGAAGGAATTGAAGGAGTGGCGTTGAAGAGATACAAGGCAATGTTGGTTGCTAGGGGTTTCACTCAGAAAGAAGGTGTTGACTTCAATGATGTGTTCTCTCCTGTTGTAAAGCACAAGTCCATTAGAATATTGCTTGCCATGGTAGCACAGTTTGAACTTGAACTGGAACAAATGGATGTGAAGATTGTGTTCTTGTATAGTGATCTTGATGAAACAATCCTGATGAGGCAACCTGAAAGGTATGTCGAAGAGGTGAAAGAAGAGTATGTGTGCAAACTGAAGAGATCTTTATATGGGCTGAAACAATCTCCTCGACAGTGGAATAGGAGATTCGACAAGTTCATGGCACGCATAAGTTTCATCAGAAGTCAGTTCGACCATTGTTGAAAGGGTAATCGAGCGTGGAGAAGTCCAAGTACTAAAGGTTTTGATAGATCATAATGTTATTGATATGATCACCAAGATGTTGTCCAGTTGCAAGTTTTTCCACTGTATGCAGTTAATAATGTTGCACGAAGAAATCTAGTTTTGTTTTCTTTTTGGTATAGAGTTTGGTCCAAGGTGGAGATTTGTGGAATATTGGTTCACATGCCAGTGCAGAAGTTATACATACTGTACTCGAAGTCAATTCTAGTATATATGTCAAATTGGGCATTGTGTTATGGATCCAATTATTTAAGTTAACTTGTACCCTAAGTTAGCTTGTAATGGTAATTGTTAAAAAGCTTATTAGGTTAGTATGTTAATTTTCTTATAAATAACATACTAGTCTCTCATCTTTTGCATTAGGGAAAATAGGAAGAAAAACCCTAATTCAAAAGTGAGAGAGGTTATTTATTATTCTTGTATACTTGTAATCTTGTTTCAAGAGAAATGAAAGAATAGCAGTTTATAAGAAATCCTTGTTGTAATCCTTGGTTACCCTAAACCCTGACCCATGTGGGTTTTTTTATCATAAAAAAACCTATTATATTTTGTTTCTAAGGTATTTGATTCACAACATAATTCTTATTATTTCATGATAAAAAAAGTTGAGCGTAATATTTGGAATTGAAACTTCAAGTTAATTCATTGTGAGGTATAAACAAAACACGAGAAAATGCATCATACTTCATATCCAAATTAAACTTTTAGAATAAATAAATTTTGTACCTCGTATTGAAGATTATTTATTATAGATATCTCAATATATTGTCTCCAACAATCAATCGCAGCTTCATCCTGAAATCATCACGGAAAATTTTCTTTGCTTGCACAAGTACATAATGATATTAACGATATTCCATCATATAAGACATATGCATCAATTACAACCACGTTATATACCATGAATTTAATGTAATGTGCCTTTATAAGAAACATCGGTTTTGGACGAACTCTACTTCTAATAGTTGAAGATAACATTGGAAATGGCAACCATGGTGATCTTAGAACTCTTTGTGTGTTATTCAGAAGACCAACAACATTTACCTGATGCATCTCACAAACCAAATTATTTGGATCAATGTAAGAAAGAAAATCTTAGAAGAATAAAAACAATTAAACAAATCTCAAAGATAAAAGCCCTAAAATGTTGAACATTAGAATTTAAAGTTAAACTAACATATCTGGTATGGAAAGTGTACCATAAGCATTTGAGAGACATCATTTATCTAATGGTAGAAATGGGTTGTGCACCATACAACACTCAGTTTACTTATGCATGTTGGAATAAGTTGTATTTTACATAGAAATCTAGGAAATATAAGATGCAAAACTCATATGAAATAACTTACCGTATCTAATGTAAAAGAGTTATTCCTATTAACGATATGAACATGATAAACATTATATAAATGTACTGACATCTCTATATTTATAAATGTATACATATTTAATTTTTCAATTAAAAATTAAAAATACAAAAACTTTTGCAAGTCATGTAGAGTTCAAACAAAGAGTAGTGTATAACATGATATAGGCAGAAAATATATTATGGAGTTAATGAGAGAATGATAGTAAGAGATATTTCTAAAATAAAATTGAATAAGATAAATCTAGAGACACACATTATCTTTATTATATGAAGACTTACCAGGCATAAGAGTGCGTAAAGTATAAAGATGAATAACAAATAAGTCATACATACACTTTGATGAGATGATATCAATATAGAGTAATCTGAACAATTGCGCAGGTGAAATATTTCAATCGTACAATCTCTCAGATAATTAAAAAAGGATAAATATATAAAACCCCTTGTCATTAGGGCGTGATTTGGTTTTTCCCCCTTTAAGTTTTTTTTAATAGAGACCCCCTCATAAAATCAAAAATCAGATTTTACCGCCCCTATTACCCTCAATGAAGTACAGTCAGCAACCCAGTCATCATTGAGGGTAACAGGGAGCGGTAAAATCTGATTTTTGATTTTATGAGGGGTTCTCTATTAAAAAAAACTTAAAGGGGGAAAACCAAATCACGCCCTAATGACAGGGGGTTTTGTATATTTATCCCATTAAAAAATAATAAATATCAACTAATAAAATATACCACGAGAATAATCAATAGAAAACAAGCTATATATTAAATTAAATCCAACATAAAAAACTTTATACGAACAATTAGTGGTCATGATAATGCCAATACAATATACCCAAAATGTTTTCAATTATAAATCAAATACTTTCTTCAACTATGAATTTTCATTTGATCATCAAGATGCTACGGGCATTCCCAAGAGAAAAAAAACAATTTCAAAGAATAATCTAGAATCAAAATTAAAATAGTTCAAAGAATAATTTCAACTAAAGAAGATGTAATTAAAATTTTGAAAAATTTACTTCCAACAGCAAAATCACTTCAAATATTACTACAATACAATCTCTAAAAAAATTCAAAAACCAATAAGTATCTAACTAATTATATACACCATAAGAATAGTCAATAGAACTCAAGCTATATATTAAATCCAACATAAAAAAAAAAGCTTCACTCAAACAATTTAATGAACATGATAATTCCAATTTAGGTGAAGCAAAAATGATTTTTTCTAGTGTCTCTGATCATGCTTTATTATAAGTGGTGAATAAATTTGGTATTCAAAGGAAGACTAAGAGATTCAGATACTACAATCACATGGCTGACCTTGCAAGGTATGAGGAAGTGGTTAGAAGAAGTTGGAATGCTCCCTATTCAAGGGACACTAATGTATGTGCTTTGGAACAAACTCAAAAGACTTAAACCTGAATTGAATCAGCTTAGTAAAACTTGTGTTGGGGTGCATCAGGAACTGATACAATGTAGACATGAGCTGGAGGAGGCCCAACACGACCTTAATATGAACAAGATGGATAGGGAATGTATGGAGAAAGTCAAAAGGCTCACTGAAAATGTTGTTAACCTGAATGAGATGGAAGAGAAAATCATGATGCAGATATCTAAGATAGAGTGGCTGAGGAAGGGTGATGAGAATAATGCTTATTACTTTGCAACTGCAAAAAGTAAGCAAAGAAAAAAGAATATCATCAGTCTGCAGAAAGAGGATGGGAGTATTCTTACTGAAAATGATGAGATACAACTTGAGGTGATGCAATTCTATGAGTCCCTAATGGGAAGTAGAGAAGTGAATTTGCAGCAAGTAGATATTGAAGCTATGAGAAAAGGTCCTCAAATTAATAGAACTCAAGGTGAGATTCTAACAGCTGTTGTGACAGATGAAGAGATAATTAAAGCTCTCAAAGACATAGGTGATTTGAAGGCTCGGGGTATGGATGGTTATGGAGCTAAGTTTTTTAAAGATAGTTGGCAAATTATCAAACAAGATGTTGTTAATGCAGTCCAAGAGTTTTTTATTCAAGGTAAGTTGTATAAAGCTTTTAATAGTTCTATTGTTACCTTGGTGCCTAAAAGTGAGAGTACTAAAACTATAAAAGAGTACAAGCCCATTGCTTGTTGTACAACCTTTTGTAAAATCATTTCAAAGATTCTTACCATGAGGTTGAGTAAAGTGCTAATTGAGATCATTCGCCAAAGACAGGCTGCATTCATACCTGGACAAGTGATTCATAGCCATATTCTTCTGGCTTTTGAACTGCTGAGAGGGTATAATAGGAAAGGTGGGCCCCCTAGATGCATGATGCAAATGGTGGAATGGATCATGCTAAGTGTCAGAATTGTGAGTTACATATTTAATGTGAATAGAAAGTTGACAGATGTTTTACAAGCCAAGAGAGGGATTAGACAAGAGGATCCAATATCCCCCTTGTTATTTGTTATAATAATGGAATACATGAATAGGAAAATGGTAAAAATGCAGCTCAATACTGATTTCAATCACCATAGAAGATGTGAAAAGTTAGTTATTACACACTTGTCCTTTGCAGATGACATCCTGTTATTCAGTAGAGGAGACATTATGTATGTTGAGCTAATGCTTCAAGCCTTCCATCAATTCTCAAAATCGTCTGGTCTGCAAGCCAACCATAGGAAATGTAAAGTTTTCTATGGGGGTATGGAGAATGATATGGTGCAAGCTATAAGAAGATTAAATGAATTTGAGGAAGGTAAATTGCCTATTAGATACCTTGGTGTTCCATTGTCTGATAAGAAGCTGAATATAATTCAATATATGCCTCTAATGGATATAATTACTAGTAGAATCAGACATTGGTCAGCTAAGCTATTAAGCACGGCAGGAAGAATTAAATTGGTTAAAAGTATATGTATGGTTGTGGTGCAATTTTGGATGATTTGTCTCCCTCTCCCTAAAGGTGTGATTAAGAAAATTCAGACAGTTTGCAGATGCTTTGTGTGGTCTGGGAAGAAAACTATGTGTAAGAAGAATCTTGTGGCTTGGCATAAGGTTTGTAAACCTGTCAAATTTGGAGGTCTGAACATCATTAATCTGGAAATTTGGAACACAGTTGCTATGATGAAATGTTTGTGGAATATCAGTATGAAAAATGATAACCTCTGGGTTAGGTGGGTACATAACTACTATCTGAAAGGTAGGGATATTTGGAGCCTACAAGCTAGTATGAAATGCACATGGATATGGAAGGCAGTGATGGATACTAGAAAGGAAGTGCAGGGAGCTCAACAATGCTGGCAGAACATGGTTAGGATGCAGAAATTCAGAATGAGCAAAATGTACAACCATTTGTTAAATGTTGATCTGCATGTGGATTGGCATAATCTTCTTTGCCATAACTTTGCTAGGCCAAGAGCCTACATTTGTTTATGGTTGTATTGTAATGACAAATTGGCAACAAAAGATAGAATGTATAAAATGGGTTTTTTGCAGGAAACAAAGTGTGTTTTGTGTGGTGATGAAGAGGAGAGCCATAGTCACTTTGATAGAACAGAGGTAGGATATAATATGATAAGGATAATGATTTTATTAATGAATATGAAAGTAACAGAAATTCCAGAGCTACTGCTCCTCAGTCAGAGAGAATAATTCTCTTACTGCCCAAACCCTTAATTCAAAAACAGAAAAGTATTCAATGCCTAGCTATTGCCTCATACACTCCTATTTATATGAGGAATAATACCTAAACTAACTCCTATTTATTTGGGAAATATCTAAACTAACTCCTATAGAATAATGCCTAAATCAACTCCTATTTATTTGGAAAATTTCCTATTCTTTCTCACATATACCCTCCACTGTTTAGGCCCAATAATATCTCTATTAACTAACACATCCCCATCATCACTTGTGGGGTCCAATCCATTCCTATCATCACCCCCACCTGCAACATTAGCCTTGTCCTCAAGGCGCAGATCAGGGAATTGACTCTTCAGCAATAGTTCCTCTTCCCAGGTAGCATCTCCAACATCCATCCCTTCCCATTGAATCAACCATTCTCTCTTATGTTGTCCACCATCAAACTTGTCCCTCCATGACACAACCTTAGCCGGAGTAATGTCCCCTTTTTCTGACTCTAAACTGATAGGTAGCTGAGTTGTAGCAGTATAGTTGCCCACCGCTTTCTTCAATTGCGACACATGAAAGGTAGGGTGTATTTTAGATGTTGGTGGTAACTTCAACTTATAAGCAACATGCCCTATCTTCTTCAAGATTTGATAAGGTCCGAAAAATCTAGGGGAGAGTTTTTGATGGATTCTTTGCACAACCGATTGTTGTCGATGAGGACGTAATTTGAGGAAAACCCAATCACCAACCTCAAATTGCACTGCCTTGCGTTTCTTGTCAGCATGGTATTTCATGTCCTCTTGGGCTTTGAGTAAATTAGTTTTCAATTGACGCAATGCCTCATCTCTGTCCCTTAACTCTTGCGCTACAGCTTCCACTCTGGTTTCGCCCTCCAAAAAGTGCACCAACACTGGAGGCTTTCTACCATATACCACCTCAAAAGGGGTGAACCCTGTAGACACGTGAAATGTGGTATTGTACCACAGTTCTGCCCACGGAATCCAGTGTGCCCATGTCTTAGGTTGATCTGCAATAAAACAACGTAGATAGGCCTCTAAACAACGATTAATTACTTCTGTTTGACCATCCGTTTGGGGATGGTATGCCGAGGACATTTTAAGCACCGTACCTACTAATTTGAACAACTCTTTCCAAAAAATACTCACAAACAAGGGGTCACGATCACTAAGAATAGACTCCGAAATTCCATGTAATCTAATTACTTCCTTCACAAAAACAGCAGCTATTGAGCGAGAAGTAAATGGATGTTTAAGAGGAATGAAATGGCTGTATTTGGAAAGGCGGTCCACAACGACCAAGATAACTTCAAATCCATTACTTTTTGGCAAACAAGTGATGAAATCCATGGATATCTCACTCCACACCATAACCGGAATCGGAAGAGGTTGTAGTAATCCATTAGGAGTCGTTGCCGCATATTTTTGTTGTTGACAAGTATCACAAGCTTTCACAAAATCTTGCACCCTCCGCATCATCCCTTGCCAATATAAAGTTCCTGCCATTCTCCTATAAGTCCGTAAGTAGCCGGAGTGACCCCCACTCGGAGAAGAATGAAAATCTTTGAGTAACTCTTCAATAAGTGGTGAGTTATCCGGTATAACTAACCTATTTTTGTAGAACAAGATCCCACCTTTTAAAGCAAAACCAGGTTTAGCATTAGGATCCTTTTGAATAGTTTCCACAATATTTTTAAGCAAAGGATCATTTGATACTTCTTGTTGCAGTTGGCTGCTCTGCTGCCAAATAGGGTAGGATTTAATCGCTTGCATTTCAGCATCCTCATGCTGTCTAGATAAAGCATCAGCCACTTTATTTTCCACTCCCACCTTGTACACCACCTCAAAATCAAAACCCAATAACTTAGCCATCCATTCTTGCTGATTTGCGGTGGTAATACGTTGTTGCAACAAGTGTTTTAGGCTCTTTTGATTATAATAAACCACAAACCTCCTTCCTAACAAATAATGTCGCCAATGTTGAATAGCTAACACTAAAGCCATCAACTCCTTATCATAGGCAGATTTGGATAACCTAGATGATTCAAAAGCCTTGCTAAAATATGCAATGGGATGCTTTGATTGCAACAATACTGCACCAACTCCTTTTCCTGAGGCATCACATTCAATTTCAAATGGGAACTTGAAATTAGGCAGGGCTAGAACTGGGGCAGTTGTAACAGCTACTTTCAATTTCTCAAAAGCTTCGGCAGCTGCCGCATTCCAGCTAAAACCATCCTTCTTTGTCAATTCTGTCAAGGGTTTAGCCATTTTTCCATAGTTCGCTATAAACTTTCGGTAATAACCTGTCAACCCCAAAAAACCTCGCACTCCTTTGACATTCCTAGGAATAGGCCATTGCAACACACTGCTAACCTTGGCAGGATCAACAGCAACCCCTGCTATGGAAATGACATGGCCCAAATATTCCACTTGGTGCTGACCAAAAGTGCATTTCTTCCGATTTGCCACAAACTGATGCTGCTTCAGAATATTAAGAACCACCTCCAAGTGTTGTAAATGTTCAGCCCAACTACTACTGTATACTAGGATATCATCAAAAAACACCAGGACAAACTTCCTTAGAAAGGGCTTGAAAATTGCATTCATCACCGATTGAAAAGTTGCAGGAGCATTGGTGAGGCCAAACGGCATTACCAAAAACTCATAGTGACCCTCATGAGTCCGAAAAGCAGTTTTATGAATATCCTCTTCCTTCATACGAATTTGATGATAACCAGATTTAAGATCAAGCTTAGAGAAATAACTACAACCATGTAACTCATCTAACAATTCATCTACAACTGGAATAGGATACTTGTCCTGAATTGTTACCTTGTTGAGTGCACGATAATCTACACACATACGCCAAGATTGATCCTTCTTCTTGACCAAAATGACGGGACTAGAGAAAGCGCTGGTGCTGTTTCTAACCACCCCTTGCTGCAATAGGCTCTGAATCTGTTTTTCAATTTCATCCTTGTGTAAATGAGGATATCTGTAAGGTCGCACACTTACCGGACCAGCACCCTGTAAAAGTTCAATTGAATGACTAGTGTTTCTTGGCGGAGGAAGACCTTGGATTTCTTTAAACACAATAACAAAACGCTCCAACAATCCTTCCAACTCCTTAGTCTGTTGATCAGAGACACACGACACCTGTGACCCTAACACCTCCATCAAGGTAGGCCATTCATAGCCTGCTATCATTCGAGAAGGAGTGATAATACTTTGGAAAGTAGCCATCTTATCATCTACAGCTTGACCAAGTAGTTTCACCATACTGCCCTTATGGTTGAACACCATAGACATTTCTTTCCAATCCATGGTCACCTTCCCCAAAGTTTCCAGCCACACAACTCCTAAAATCAAATCCACACCTCCTAACTCCAGCACATAAGCATCAAAGCAAATCTGCACTGATCCTACGTTCATCTGAATTCCATTGCATCTACCCCTAGTTAGGACACGATGACCATCTCCTAACTTAACACCCAAAGGATTAGAAGGCACCATAGACAATCCCAGGGCTTCAACCACCTTAGGGGATATGAAATTATGTGTGGCTCCACTGTCAATAAGAACCAGAATTAATGCACCTTGTAAACATCCCTCCAATTTCATCGTTCGGACCTGATTTGGATTAGTGGATACACCAAACAGCCCCATGGTTTTACATTCTAATTCCTCTTGTGTGAGCTCTTCCTCCGACGCAGCCTCCAACACCACAATCTCTCCTTCATCGTTGACAATTTCATCATCCCCCAAGATAATCAATCGTAACTGTCTTGTTGCACATGGATGGAGAGGATCCCATCGTTCGTTGCAACGAAAACAGAGTCCTTTCGCACGACGCTCATTAACCTCTGCACTTGGTAGATGGCGAACACCACGAGATTGACGGCGCGAATTGTCACCTAAATTTGGGCGAGAAGATGTTGTAGAATTGGTAGGACGTGTTGACCCGGTTTGAGATCCAGAACCCGAACCAGTACGCGTTTTGCCCAAAGAATTGTTAGTCTGGGTCTGAATTGCAGATCCGTTCCCTTCCCCTTCGCGAAAAGCCCAATTAGGTTTTTGAGATTTTGTCCAAGAACCATGACCCGGTTTGTAACGTGCTCCAGAACCCTGTCCAGAAGCCACTGCAAATTCACTTTCCACATCACGAGCCAATTGCATTGCTAGGTAACAGTTACGCGGCTTGAAGGTACGCACACGAGAGCGAATATCATGACATAAACCACCAATGAAATAACCAAGAAACTGTTGTTCTGGCAAACGACCACACTGTGAAGAATACAATTCGAATTCAGCAATGTATTCCTCTACTGATCCCGATTGTTTTAGTTCCTTCAATTCCTCAAACGGATTCTCCAAACGCCCACCTCAAAATCGAACCATCATCGCCTCACGGAGGTTCTCCCATGACAGTTCCTCTGTAGAATCATGCCATAGGTTAAACCAATGGATAGTAGGACCTTCCATACTCAATTTCGTCAACTGAATACGAACATCCTGCGAAATTCGTTGTACCTCAAAGTATGTCTCTGCCCGAGTGATCCATGCAACCGGATCGTCACCGGTAAATGCCGGCAACTCCACCTTTTTCGCAGATAAACGAAACTCATCCAACGGTGAGGTAACTGTCGCACTGCTTGGCTGCGACACTTCACGATGAGCCATTGCACGTTGAATCTCAGCACCAATGAACTCTCGTAACGCAACAATGCTAGCCTCAACACCTTCCAACCGTTCTTCCACTGCAGAAACACGGTCAGCCATCTTAGGAGCTTTGGGCATGAACAATGGTAGGTCGGACCAATTGATATAACAGAGGTAGGATATAATATGATAAGGATAATGATTTTATTAATGAATATGAAAGTAACAGAAATTCCAGAGCTACTGCTCCTCAGTCAGAGAGAATAATTCTCTTACTGCCCAAACCCTTAATTCAAAAACAGAAAAGTATTCAATGCCTAGCTATTGCCTCATACACTCCTATTTATATGAGGAATAATACCTAAACTAACTCCTATTTATTTGGGAAATATCTAAACTAACTCCTATAGAATAATGCCTAAATCAACTCCTATTTATTTGGAAAATTTCCTATTCTTTCTCACATATACCTTCCACTGTTTAGGCCCAATAATATCTCTATTAACTAACACATCCCCATCATCACTTGTGGGGTCCAATCCATTCCTATCACACTTGATGTTCAATTGGTGTAAAACTGAAGTGGTGTGGAATGCAGTGTTGGGATGGGTTGGGATCACCAAGGAATTCCCTTTTGATATGGAGTGGATCAAAAGAAGAAGCAAGAGTAAAGGTTGGAAGGGTAGCCTCCTAAAAGTTGTGATTGCTGAAACAATTCATGGGATTTGAAGACTTAGAAATAGTGCTATATTTGATAGTGATAGAGATAGAATTGATATAGAGAGTATTATTAAAAGTATTATAGATGCTATTGTGTATAGAGGGTGGATGAGACCCAAATATAGAGATAACATGGTTAAATTGTTAATGTAAGTAGTATAGATCCTTGGACCTTGGGGTAGATCCAAGCTGTTTTGTATAGCCTATTTTGAAATATATCTTTCTTTTATTTCAAAAATGATTTTTTAGTTCTACACTAAGAACTTGCAATTGTTAATTGTCGTTAGATCATGATACTAAGGATATTCTCAATAAGAAAAAAAGTTCAAAAAATAATTCAACGATTTGTTTTTAATATTTCAAAGAATAATTCCAACAAATGAAACCATAATTAAAATTTGAAAGAAAATAAATACTTCCACAACCAAATCACTCCAAAAATTGATGAAAAAACAAAAATTAAATCATTAATTTAAAACAAAAACAAAGTAAAAATACACTAATTTAAACTGAAAATGAAAAGGAAAAAAAAAACTAAACTAAAAAAAAAATAACTAAGTAATTAATAAAGACAAAGCTTTGAAATTAATGGAATGCATAAACTCACATAACATAAAACCTTTCAACTGTATATATTGATAATTTTAAAATTGTGTTTTTATGCTCTCCAAAATCAAAAACATAAACCCTAAACTATATGACTAGGCAAACTGAAATCCTGAATTGGAAAAAAAAATTAGAGATTTCCTTCTATGAAATTCAACGAATACTTGAATTCCCTTTTTGCAACTGTAAACACCCCAAATTTGCCCTCACCCATTCACACCATGGCTTGTGATCATTTCATATGCATAAACACAATCATAATATCTCATATCACATTTTTGATTCACTGCATAGATTCAAAGTCATCTGCATCTAGGGTTTGTGACCTGAGCAATCCAAGAGCTTCTTGAGCCACTCCAAAGGTCATCAATCACTTCAAAGGGGTCCATGTGTGTTCAAGCATCATATTATATCCTCTCAAAGTCTAGAATGCCAAAGAATCACAAGAACTGGGATTGGTATGGATGCAGAGCCAAGCTTAACTGCACAGATGACCTAAAATTAGGGTTTTGGTTTCAGAGGCCATAACTCCAAATTTTTTGGTCATTCTTGTTTCTATTGGTCTCTATATGGTATAGGGAGTGTGCATATCAATTTTCATGAAGAAATTCCATGGGGAAGTCATCTGATCAAGAGTTGACTTTTCAGACAAGTCAGTGCAAAATCAGGGCATCTGAGGCCCCCAATGACCCAACCAAGGGGTGATCTTCATCATTTTGAGTGTATATGATCTTTATTTGGTCATAGAAGAGGTTTGAAGTTCACAAAATTCAAGAATTACAAGTTTTTGCAAAGTTGACTTTTTAGGGCATGGTTGACTTTTAATGAAATGGCATTTTATGCAACTTTTTCAACCCTTACTTTTTGATCCAAAAATGCTTCAAATGGAAAAACTTTGGTCATGAAAGTTGTAGATTAGATATTTCCCTTTTCAAAAAGTACAAGAACATGACCTAATTCATTTTGGATCAAAAGTTATGGTGTGTCAAAGTTGGCAAAAATCATTAAATTTCAAGTTATGCACTAAATGGAAAACTTGCAAATTCATGTATCAAGCATTCTAGTGACTTCAAAGTGACTTCAAAACTTCATCACATGATCACATATGCCCTAAAAAACAGAATTGGCCCAAGGGATTCTTCATTGTTTGCCTTGATTTTCAAGAAATCCATAAGACATTTTCCATTACAAGTGCAAAGTTGGATTTTTGGCAAAGTCATTTTCCAAAGAGCTATGTGATTGCTGGCTGACTTCTATGCATTGCCATGACTAAAAGAAGTCCCATGCTACAAAATTCAGCAAGCAATGTATCATGCATATGGCACAAAATCATGAGGAAACATCAAGTGGGCAAGTTGCAAAAGCTAGCATAGCTTGTGATCCATATGTTGCAGTCAGCTACAAGCAATCCAAGGGCCCTCCTCAACTCAAGCTGGAGCAAGACATGACTTAAAACTGCTGCTGCCATGACCCATGCTTCTAGTACAAGCCCACTTGACTTTTTGGCAAAAGTTCCCATACTCATGGCACAGTGAGCAGCCACCCTACTGACCTGCCCCACAGGCTATCCACACAACTTGGAGATGTTATAGCAAAGCATTGAGCATTGAAGCAGGCCAGAACACAGCATACCACAAAACCTGCAAAGAGCTTCTTCTCTTCGATTCTCATATTCCAGCCACCAAACATCAAAACTCTCTTCACCAACAAATCAAACACATAAAAAGGAACCAGAATCCACCATTGGAGTAGCTTGAAACTTCACAAAACCTGACTGTGAAACTTGCTGCACCAGAACACTTCTCCTCAAACCAGCCATCCACAAGAGCTTTGAAGCATCTCATTGAGTTCAAGGGAGTCAAGGAAGTTCATTTGCACACAAAGGAGGCTCTGGAAGCTCAGTATTGAAGCTTTCCAGCTCAGGTATGACCATGGATTTTTTTTTCTCTCAGAGCTTGCATTTTAAGTTATAAACTGGTTGAGTATGTCTTGCTGATCATGGGGATGGGTTTAGAATTAAAAATGAGAGAGAAATGAGGATTTACCAGGGCTCTGAAACTTTGCCCGTGAATCTTCATGGCTTCGATTCTCTTCATTTGAGCATGAGAAATTTAGTTTGAGAGATGATTTGAGTAGGGTTTGAATAGAGGAACATTTCCCTGCCTTTAATTTGAAGTATAGTGGCCTGAATCATGATCTAGGGTTTTGATGCTGCCGGAGAAGATGACCGGAGCTTCCCTCCGGTCACCTGAAAATCATTATGCCCTAATCTCGTTAATTAACCAACTTTGAATTCTGGCCGTGGATTTGCTTCTCCCGCGCGTGTTTGGACGGCCTGGATGGGTCATTATGCCCTAATCTTGTTTAATTAAAATAATCTTAATTAATTAAATTGACATTAAACCTCAGCCATCAGATCACGCGCGTTTTAAGACTTTGAATCTGGGCCTTGGATTGTGCTTACCCCCAGTCTTGTTGACTTGCACGCAGGGCCTTTGGATCTCTCAACTTTCAATCTCAGCCACTCATACTGCATACTTTGTATTTTTATTTCATTTTCTTTATATTTTATTTCTCATATTTATTAAAAATAGTAAAAATGTTTTAAAAATTATGAAACTTTTTGTCAAGAGTTTCATTAATTTTTAAAACACAAAAATATTTTTATTTTCATTTTTAACATTAAAAAAGTATTTTTAAATATTTAAAAGTTTATTTTTAATTGATTAATGAAAATTAATTTATTAAAAATACTTTTAGGTATTTAAAAATCACCAAAAAATTCATGAAGTGTTCTAAGACATTTAGAAACATTGTCCAACCTTCAAACCAAATTTCTTTTTTGATCTTGATGCATTTTGAGAATTTTTCATTGAATTAAAATCATTTTTATGCATTATTTTGATCCAAACTTCAAAAAATCATTTTTGCCTAACCCTAAAGAGTTGGACCTTGATTCTTTTTGCATTGCATTGTGTTTAGCATGTAGTTTGTGAGATTAAATGGCCATGATTTGATCTTTCAGTTTTCATTTGTTTGGTAATTTTCTTGTTAAGGAACCCTAAAACCCTAGAAAACTTAGAAAAATCATAACTTGAATTTGGTTAGGAGTTGAAACCTCTCCTTTGGGCAGTGAGTTAGTATAGGATTAGGGATCCTTTGAGGGCATTTTCAATTTTTTATAATGTTGTTTGCTTCTGGTTTTGGTTTTTGTTTGTTGCATTGTTCATAAACCCTAATTTGGGCTTCCATATGCATCCATCTTGCATTTTCTTGCATAACATGACTTGCCATGACATTCCATGCTTCCATTTGATTCATTGAACATCACAAGACATATTGAAAGCATGTTTGATCATTGCACCTTGCATTTGTCATATTGTATGCCATATGCACCTCATAACTTTTCATGTATGTTCTTGGTTTTTAACTTGCTTCATTTGCATCCATGAACTTGTGTGATCATTCTCATGTGTTGTCTCATGTTTGCATCATCCCATAACATCATTATCATCTCATACATGCTTCTGGTTTTGGTTTGCATCATGTCATTCCATCCTATTTTGCATTGCATTGCATTTTCTTTTCTAACCTTTCAGGTGGTAAGTGATTTTGGGAAGTGAATTTGCCTTCACTTCTCATAACTTCTCTTCATCTCTTTTATGCATCCTTGCTGCATTTTTGTATGTGTTTGAGATTGAGCTTGCTCATTCTTCTTCTTCCTACTTTCTTTCTTCAAGTGACTTGTCTTCTTAAGTGAAGCAAGTTACTTTGCTTCTCTTGATCCTTTCATCTGCTTCCTGGTGGTTCCATTGAAGACTTCTCTTGAAAACATCACAAACCTTAGGAACAACCAAGCATGACAATGATTAGGGTTTTGATTAGTCTCCCCTCTTAGTTTTACCTTTGTGTCTCTTTTGAGTCTTCTCTCCTCATCTCATAATTAGGGACTAAACCTTAAAGGCTTTAAGGCTTTGTGATTAAGCTTATGCCTGCATCCTTCTCTTAGGATGGAGTGTATAACTTTAATCCTAAGTGTTAAACCCTTAATGTGTTTAACTCCCTTAATCAATTCACTTAATAATCATCAAGACATCACACTTGTAACTTGAGCCTTGCATTAGGGTTCTAATTCTTCCTTAATTGGTTAAGAAGGACTAACCCTAGTGTTAATGGACAAGTCCCCCTCAAGTTGTCTTACAAACCATAAAACTCACTTCATCATCATATCATTAAATAAAATCCACTTAATTAAAGGCTTGTTTTGTCATGAGTTTAATCCCTAATCATGGATTAAGTTGAGGAGCTTTCCTCAGCTTAAACATTCTCATCTATTATCCTTCTATTAGGATGGTGTAATGAGTCTGTTTAATCCTTGATTATGGCTTAACCTCATTACTTAACACTAAACAAAAACAACAAAAACATCTAAATAATCACAAGTAGGTTAATGATCTTAATCCTACACCAAAGGTGATTAAGTGTGAGAATCTGACTTCACACTTAAGGTACCCTCATTACCCCTAATCAGAGGGAAGATGTGATGAGTTTGCTAAATCCATTGGTTTAGGCTTAAGCTCATCAACTTATGACAAACTCTCAAAAGCAATAAAAGACTGAAAATACAAAAAACAAACAATAATCGTCTCCTCCGGGATTCTTTTCTCATCTCATTCACTCACAAACGAGAACTTGCTTCTTCCGTCCAATGCAAGACAGTCTGCACCTGAGCCAGACAGGTCATACACTTGAGCATAGGCAAGTAAGCAGTTCACAAGTCAATTCATCTTTCAGTCTCTTTGGGTCGAACTACGGTGTTCTGACTTCCTCATTGCACGAGAGGATACGTAGGCATAACTTAACAGTTATCGAACAAAAGTCTCTGTATATTCCCCCTCCTTCTAGCCTTATTCTTTAAGCCTCATGATCTTGAGCATTTCATCTCTGTTCTTACACTGACACTGTATATATCACACTCCACACTTCTTTTACACTGACACCTGTACATTCTTTTCCAGCTACTTTATACACAAATTGCACTGACACTACCCCTTTAAAACACAAATCTTTTAAGCGTGGATCCCGTCGAGTACGGCGGACAATCTGGGTGCTAATACCTTCCCAGGTTGTAACCAACCCCCTTTCTCAGTCTCTCTGGTTCGCAACCGTCTTATCCATCTCTTTCTAGGTTTATGCAGCATTACCTTTCCTCCGGGATAAAAATGCCTAGCTGGCGACTCTTTTCATCTCCAGTGAGTTCACGGCTGTGTGTTCTCACTGTCCCTCTCGCCGACCGTTCGCGTCTGTACCCCATTTGACCCGGCTTCATTTGGTGGGAGCGACAGCAACTAAAACCATGCATGATTCATTCTAGGGGTTGCAAAATATTACCTAGTATATCATAGTCAATTTCATTGGCCAACGACTTTTTGTCTGAGTAAGCATTTATCTTTATCTGGTGTTCATTGTATTAGTTTTATTCATTTTAGAAAATGTAAGTTTTTATTTTTAATTTAATTGCTTAAAAAAATTATATCTTAACTTATTTTCTTTTAATGTGAAACTCGTGAATGGATATTTGTTACAAATTTCCAAATTCTTATTAATTTAAAATAATAATAAATTTTAAGAAAAATAATTTTAAAGATTTGACTCATATGGATTGGAATATATTATTATAATGGAAAAAATATTAAAAAATAATTTAAAACAGTGTATATTTTTAAATAATTATTTGATGTTTTCATTTTTTTTTCCAAAACATAATTGTTGACTTCAAAAAAAATGGTTACTAGATAAAGTTGTACAAATTTTAAAAATTGAGAATATAAAAGATTACTTTTACATTGATATTCAACTATATTCCTCCATTTTTATGTCATATTTAATTTTAAAATGCAATTACAAAGAATGAATGATGTGATAAAACAATTGATTTTTGTTAGATCCATGGTTTTAGGATTAACAACAATTTTTCTAAAACATGGTTCACGACAGGATGTTGTGTGTGATGTTGTAATATATTGTTCAGTTCACCTGGGGTGAAGATGTCCTGATAGATGTCGTAACATGCTGTATCAGAACATCAGTTCTAGCTATTTTGATTTTTGTGAGATTTCTTTTGGAATTATCACATTGATTTTCGCAGGTCACGAAGATTTAATCTGGAACATTTGATTTGATCTCCAACTGTTCATAAGTTTCTAAAATTGGATATAAAGATAATTTAAGAAACTTGATGATTTGTTCCAAGATTTAAGGAGATTTTTCTGCATAGCGGATGCAGCCTTTAGCGTGTGGATCAAGAAATATTTGGGTGAAGTTTGTTAAGCCCGTGGATTGCTAAGGAGTATTTAAAGAGCACTTAGACCTAGTATAATCAACGACTTTAACTATTGTAAAAAATAGGGGAAGGTTTTGAAACTTAGGTTTTGAGAGTCTCGTGTGTGTGACTTTGTAAGTCACCCTTTGTATCTTTTGATACACTGGGGTAGATAGATTGTTATTGTTAATTGTTCACTCAAAATCTTTTAAGAAAAGAATGTATTATTCTTTGTGGAAGCTTTAAAGCAAACCAAGTATTATAGTGGAAAAAGGGTACATCTTTCTTTTTTGTTTCTTGAGGCAATGATTGCATTGGGATTATGAGTGCTTATTAGGAAGTGAGAGGGGAATCTCATGTCTAGATGGGCTTCTCGGTAGAATTTGAACAGGGTAGGGATTAGGCAAGAAGTTGAAAACATGGAAGTTTAGCTTTGAACTAATAATATCATAGTGATTTTCCTTCTTGGCTTAGATACCCCAGGTGTAGGTGAGTTGCACCAAAATGGATTAACAATTAATTGTGTCATTTATCATTATGCAATTTATAGTTTTTGTTTAATTAAAGTTTGATAATATTGTTATGTCAGACTTAAGATGTCAAAACATCTGTCTTGACTTTGTGTTTTGATGTTCTGTTACATCAGTATTGACATCAACGTCAAGATTGTTGCATGTTTTTGTTAATGGGTCATGCCCTTATTGTTGTGATTATTAGTGTTGTGACATTTTCCTCAACATCTGGTATGTAAGTGCTAAAATTTCAATTGGCGTCAGAGTTGGTACCCTTGTCAGTTTTGGATGAGCTTCAGGGAGTATATTTTTAGTATTATTTTATCTTTGGAAGGACAACAACCCTTGCAAATCTATCACCAAAAAATGTGTGGTACTATTCTTGGAAGAAGAGTTTGAGTTGACTCTTGTTATCCTAAGGTTTGAATTCCTTAACTAATGGAGTTGTGTAGCATGTGCTCAGTTTTCTAAATGCATGTGTTGTGACCAAAGTTGCTTGGGATTCTCTCAAGATTTCTCTTAGGCACATCTGATCAGAAGGCTTGTGAGGTTTCTCTCTAAAGAGATCTAACATGTTTGTGACAGCTGGTAAGGATGAAGATCAAGACACCATCAGCTTAGGTGGATATTCTTTAGGTTAGTTTATTTCTGATTCGGAGTTCAAGAGCTTGGCTTTTGTCTTCTTTTTTTTTGAATAAGCTTGTAGCCTGATTCCTGATGAAGGACTGTGAAGGCATCTCCACTTGGGTATGTGCATATCGACAAATGTCTAGGGCTTTCACCTTAACATCTTGAATATATTTCTGCTTAAGGAAAGTTGGATCTGACTGGTCTTGCAGATTTTTGTGACTACCTTATCTAAAAGGTTAGGTTCTATTTTTTTCGGGGTTGTGTTGACTGCCTCTCTTGAAGAGTTGTGCTTGAAGAAGGATGTAATCAAGGTATCTTCTCTTATTTCCAGTCTCTATAGATAAGACTATTCATCCATGTCTTTTAAGATGTAATGGTTTTCTCCAAGCTTGATTTCATGATCAAGTCTATAAAGATGCGGAACATCTGTCTGTTGGAGGAATTCTTCAAGGTGGTGATTGGAAGGGTTTGAGCATCAATCAAGGGAGAGTTATATATGACTTCCTTAATATGATAACTAAGTCATCAATGTCGATAAAATGTCTTGGCATTGTGTTGAACATCATAAGGTTCTTGCTAAATCTATCCTAATAGGATTTAAAGCTGAAAGAAGATGCAATATTTTGTTCCATCTTGGAATTTCTACCAATCATGATTAGTATCTAGTCTTTGTGTGTTTCATACACATGATTGAAGTGAATGAGTTTCTGGGTGTTTCCAAGTGTCTCTCTTCAACTATGTTGATGTACTTATGAATCTAAAAGGTGATCAAAGGGGATTGTGAACTGGAATTTCTAGTCCTGATGTTATCTGCTCATGATCAAGGCCATTGTGTAAGGGAATCTGCTTGGTCTATTATGGTGGAAGATATGTCAAATAACCATAGTTATTTGTGTGTGCCATAAGGAACTACTTGCTCAAACTTTTTGTCCAAAGATTATGTAGTCACCATATGTTGGAACATTAGTCTTAGTAAATGCTCCATCCTATAGTGTTATTATGGATTATACAAGGAGGAGTCTTGAAGGACGAAGGAAAAAAGAGATGCAGACTTTTGCAGAAAAGTCTCTGTATGGGATGATGCTCAGTCAGTACCCTGATTTTTATAGTCAACTCAAATGGTACCTGTTAGAGGGAATCTCCTATTTAGGTGCATTAATATAGTTGTTGACACTGTAATGTCAGACAGAATGTCTGAACATTGTGCTTTTGGGAAGAAGCTTCCTGAGGTATGTGAGATTTTATTTCTCTCTACGGAGTTCTGTTTGACAATGAGAGTTTGTGATATGTCCTAGAAGGTGGAATAATTGTTGTTGTGGCCTCTTATGGTTCTCATGTGTCCATTGAAGAAGGATATGTATGGGTTACTATGCAAATAGTAATTCCTATGGATCTTCACTCCAGAACCAAAGTAAATGGTTCAACCCTTGTGATTAAGACTGGTGTCTAAACCATGTTGGAACATCATCCCAGTTGATTATCTATCTAGAAAAGGAAAGTTCTTTATCTATGGGAGGTAATTTGGAGTTCATGATGAGAGTTTGTTGTTCACCATTAGATTCAGAATTGAAATTCCTGGTCAAGGTGTGGTAGAGGTCCTGACCAAATATGGTGAGGATTGTAGTGTGTACATAAGATTATGTCATGATTGCCTGTCTTGGTGAAGGATCCGCATATGCTAGTAGTTGCTATAATGTACCTGAGCAGGATGTCAGACCACATGTTTTGACATTATTTGTGTTGTTTTGCCTACTTAAGAGGTTGTGATCCTTTTCAGTAGTATGAGGGAGCTTGTGAAGGAAGGAGCTTAAGGATATATTCTTCTCTTGTTATGAATTGTGTGCATGATCTTAAACCTTGAATACATAACATCTTGCTTATCTAAAGAGCTAAGAGAAGTCAGGTGTCTCTTAAGTGTATGTGAGGCTTTTATTTCGCTGTGCTTATGCCTCTATAATGTAAATTGAGACAGCTCATGTTTTTCCTGGACATGTCTTTATGGAACAAGGTTGTCTACTTTCTGGGAGAATCAAGTTTTCTCTACAGTATAATTTTTGTTTAAAGGGGAGTTGTGAACCTGTCAGTGTTGTAGTTGCATAGTGGAAGCATGTACAAAGCTTCTATGTTCTCATGCAACTTGTGTTCTTGTACCTCTGGTGAGGTTGTGATGTTAGACAATATTTCTTAACAGTGTGATGTTTGGTGTGCTCTAATGCCTAGACAATTTGGTTGTGGTTCTGGCATTGTGAGGTTGTGCATATGAACTAGGTATGTTCTTGATTATTAGGAATATCCTAAGAAAGAGTGTTGTTAGTTGTCTGGGAGAATTTATTTTTCTCTACTGAAGTTTGGGAATCTTTGAGGATGTTTTGTTGATTGGATGTGAGATGTCAGATATGATGTCTTGACTTTGTGTAGAGTTTCTTAGTTGAGTCTTACTGAATATATTAGGCATGAAATTCAGTGGGAAGATTTCTATTATGGAGCATGGTGTTTCAACTTCAGTTTTTGTGTATGCCTCTTATTAGTTTTTAGGATGGATCTTCATGTAAAAAAATCATATGTCCTGAGTCAACAAGGTTCAATGGTATTTTCTGGTCTAAGGAAAATGATGAGAAAAGTGTTTCTCCAACTTGAGTAGGTTGGTAGGAGTGTACAATGTCAATCAGGGTGTTTGGACATTGTATCAAGTTGGTCCATTCAGGTTTATCAAGAGTTTCTCTTTGGTCGGCATGATAAGGACAATTTGGTCGGTCTTTAGTGGTTTGAAGAAAGCGTGTAAAACATGTTTTTTTGGTACTATGTGTTCAATGACATAGGAATTGTCATGGTACAAGCTTGGAAAGGGAAAATGAGTATCAAAAGTGTTTCTCTTACATGTGGACGGTGGTCTATTATCAAGGATGACTTCACTTCTTTCAATATTCTTCTTCTTGATTATTCAGACGATACAAGCAAGGAATTTGTTTCCTATAAATTTTGAAACTTGTTTGCTTCACCTATTACCAAGTTGTACATCAAACATGAGCCAATCCTCCAAAATTTATGAGACTAAGAAGAGTCATCTGAAGGAAGCTAAGAAAGAGAAGAAGGATGAGTCCAATGTTGTGACATCTGCTAGATTATCAACAAAAGTTGTCTTGACTGGAAAAAAGTCTGAGATAAAGATGAAGTCTCTCAAGAAAATCCATGCTTAAGTATATGATTGTGATGCGGATGCTGATATAGATGCAGTTGCTGATGAAGACTAGGTTAATTTCATTAACTCAAGTGGCTGGAATGAATAGCTGACTCCAACGACTGAGAGTCTTTTTTGTTTGTTTATGTGTTGGTGGAGCTTATAATAATTCCCTTGCCTCAGGTGCCTCATTTTGTTGTTTTTGTTTCCATTAGAGTGGTTTCATTATAATTGTTTTGGTTCCATTGCTACTTCATATTTCCATTTTTGTTGTTGTTTACATTTACTCTAATTTTTGTCAATTTTTGGCTAAAAAGGGGGAGTAAGATGTTAATGATAAGAAAATGATTTGTTGTTGTCATGATGTTATGTCACATTTCTTGACATGAGGAATAACATTGTGATAGGACTTTGCTACTTCTAAGGGAAGAGTGGTATTTCTATTATTGTGTGTTGCATGCAACTATTTATAGAGGCTTGATTATATGTTAGGACTGCTATTGATGTGTGTGTGCACATATGCATACACCGATGTGAGACCATATGTTATGAATTATATCATGATATGGTTAGGATTAAGTGTGACTTCTGCCATATATGTTTCTAATGTGTGAGCTTGAAAGGTTTATGTTTTTGTGCCTTGTGCTTTGGGTTTTCCTCTTGAGAAGGAGTACTGGTTATGTAGGACATGTGGAGCGTTTGACATGTCTGATATGTGGCTGCAATGCATCTCTGATATATATATTTTATGGTTGTAGGTTGTACAAAGTTTACATGTTTACATGTAACTTGTGTTGTTTGTGGTTTTATTCCTCTTTTCAGGGTTTATTGTGCAAAAGGTGTTTTAGCCAAACTTTGTCAAATGGGGAGATTGTTAGATCCATAGTTTTAGGATTGGTAATGATTTTGCTAAAATATGATTCACAACAAGATGATGTGTGTGATATTGTAACATGTTGTTCAGTTCACCTGGTGTGAAGATGTCCTGACAGATGTTGTACCAGAACATCAATTTTGGCTGTTTTAATTATTGATGGAATTTATTTTGATTTTATGAGATTTCTTTTGGAATTATCTCACTGATTTTCACAGGTCAAGATGATTTAATCTAGAACATTTGATTTGATCTCCAATTGTTCATAAGTTTCTAAAATTAGATGTAAAGACAATTTAGGAAACTAGATGATTTGTTCCAAGATTTAAGGAGATTTTTCAATATAACTGATGCAACCCTTATCGTGTGGATCAAGGAATATTTTGGTGAAGATTGTGAAGTCCATGGATTGATAAGGAGTATTTAAATAACACTTAGACCTAATTTAATCAACGACTTTCACTATTCTAAAAAACTAGGGGAAGGTTTAGAAACTTAGGTTTTGAGAGTCTCTTATGTGTGACTTTGTAAGTCACCATTTGTATCTTTTGATACACTGTGGTAGACAAGTTGTTATTGTTAATTGTTCACTCAAAAGATTTTAAGCAAATATTATATTGTTCTTGGTGGAAGCTTTGAAGCAAACCAAGTATTTTAGTGGAAATAGGGTACATCTTTCTTTTTGGTTTCTTGAGGCAATGGTCGTTAGGATTATGAATGTTTGTTATAAAGTGAGAGGGGTATCTCATAGCTAGACGGGCTTCTAGGTAGAGTTTACACAATGTAAGGATTAGGCGAAAAGTTGTAACTGGGGGAGTTTAGTTTTGAACTAATATTATCATAGTGATTTTTCTTCCGTGTCATTTATCATTCTTCAATTTTTGTGTGAATAGATTGTGTGATTGTTAATGTTGCGACATTTGTCTCAACATCTGGTATGTAAGTGTCAGAATTTCAATTTTCATTGTATGACACTTATTCTTGTAATATATATATATATATATATATATATATATATATATATATATATATATATTCTACTTTGTATTTTTAAAAATTGTATTAATTTTATCCACTAACAAAAAAAAATTGAAGTTGAGAATTATGTAAGAAAATATAAACAATAGATAATATCGTAATTATTACTTTAAAAACACATCATTTTAAATTATTATTTAAACCATTCTCCATCATAATAGTTGATTTCAATAGTGTTAGGAAGCAAAAGGCTAACCCTAACAAGATTTACAAAACTAAGAGGAATAAGTAAATAAACTAAGAAAAAGAGAGATAAAAGATAAATTTGATTTTCATTCATTGCCTCCAATGTCTCTATGAGACTACATTATATAATACTCTAATGAGTAATAAGCTAAAAGAGCCAAATATTACTAGGAGTCCACTAAAATTAATCATACAAATAAAGTACTATTTATATAAATTCTAAATGAACTCAATTAATATAATTATAAATCACTCTCTATCATTGCCACGGGGTTCACTTGAACCTTGTCCTCAAGGTTCTAAAATCAATATGAGAATAGAGATAGTTTTCCTGGATCTCACTTCTTGAAGTATGCAGAAACATCATCTCGTGAAGCAAAAACATGTAATGATATCATACTTCCCATAACAGTTCCATATAAAATGCACTCTAATGGAAATTGAGTGGTTATGCTTTTCTTCCACAACAAATCACGAAGTAAATGCAAATGCTTCCCACCAGCTTGTGACTCCCACACGTATTGCTCTTCATCATTGTGTTTGGTGGTAACAATAATCTTCCCAGCTACAAGATAAGTAGAGTAGAAACCAACACCAAACTGTCCAAATATGCTAACATCAGCAGCAGCAACCAAAGCTTCCATGAGTTCCTTGGTACCTGACCTTGCAATGGTACCTAGGTTGTTCACCAAATCAACTTTAGTCATTCCAACTCCACTATCAATGATAGTCCCTGTAAACCTTTGCTCAGGAGCCTCTTCACCCTTAAACCTCATCTTAAACCGCATGCCTATGGTATAATTGTTTTTGAGCGATTCCATGTATTGATCATATGGAACAATGAATTCCATTGGACTGGTCTGAGGTTTATAATAGACAGTGAACATGGTACCTATCAACACGGCCTGCCAAGCAGTTGCAAGAACACCAAGATATATGTGGTGGCGAGAGATGACCGAGGATGGAACATTACCCTGCTGACTCATTGAACACCTTACACCAACTCGAAGCTTCTCGTTCTTCCCTCTTAGAAAGGTGAACTTATCTCCAACAACCAGCCTCTTAGAACTGACGAAAACACTCCAACAACTTTGCAGCAAGTGTCTACGCGGTTGACCTCAAAAAATGTGCCTAAAACACCACTCATTTACTTTCAATAAAAATTCATTGAATTCAGGTCTTGCCAAATCCAAAAACAATAGAAAATCAGCAACCCAAATCTCCAATAGCCGTGAATTCTCTACATCGCTCTTTCTGTCAATCTGCAACCTTTCCTTAATCAACTGCAGAATCGAACTAGTTCCTTTTTCCAAAACAGCTATCTTCTTTTCTACTTTGGAATTCTCTCCATTTTCTTTGGCCCCTCGGGTCTTTTGATTCAACTCAGTAACCTCAAGCACAACATAATCAGTCACCAGTTCCCATGCCACAATTTTCCACACAAGGCCAAACAACACAATGAGTTCATGTGCAAACTTATCATACACCTTTCCAGAATACAAATAAAAGACTCATTAAAACTACTAACCAAACTAGCATCAGTTGGACATTCCTTTGTATCCGACACCGAGTCGACAATCTCTCTATCAATATGATTATCAACAGCAACCTCAACATGGTTACCATCATCCATCTCAATCACGTGATAAATATTGTCAGCTGATGTAGCGTCGGGATGTGGAGACCAACACTTCATTGTCATCATAGATGAAATTGGAACGGCACCACATTTCCACTTGTTTACAAGATTCTTCAAGTTAGTTACAGTTGCCATGTATCCATTCAAACCAGCATGAAGTATATGGTAGCATATGTGCCCAAGAACATATGCGTAGTCACTGTCAAACGTTGATGGAAGATAGCCTCGAGCTTGGTATCCGAAAAAGTGGAAAATGGAATTGAATTTATTTCCCTTGTATGTGCTTTCTTTCGGATGCTTGTTTATCTCTGCTTCCACAAGGTATGCTAGAAGTTTCTCGGTCTCAATCTGAGACAACTTATCAGCAGCAACACCTTGTCGGAGTAAGTCGAGAATTTCCTTTAAGAGTGCATATACTACAAGAATGCTCTCAATCATACCTTTTGGAATGAGGATTTCTTTGTGATATTTGTCTTGCTCTGCTCTAGCCTGAACTGCATCGGAAATCTTTTGTGAAATTTCGAAAAGGGTAAGCTTTGATTGAGAAACCTCCTCCCCGAGAATGACCATGTTTGGATGGGACTGAAGAGTTTATTCCAAAGCAACATGTGATGCCTTGCATCCCATCAGACAAATGAAATAATAATACTTCTCTGCAAAGAGAGCATCGGTGCAGACATTGCTGATGAGTTGGGAATTCACCTTACAAATTGAATAAACACCAATATTGGTTTCTACAAACTGGTTTTTAGGATCTCTATTTGAAGTCACAGGAACACCACGCTCAGATGGAAAATCAGCTCTCCGAGGAATCACAGCCCTAACATCCGGATGCCCATGATTCTTATAAATAACAAAAGTTTCAGCATAACCAAGAACTCCACTAGAACCATCAGTATCCCAATGAGCTGGACGTGTATTTCTTTCTTCTGAATCAGGTTGAGGCACTTCATCAACTTCAATCACAGAATCAAACTCATTGGGAACAACATCCAGGGCATCAAGCTTTTCATCTAGAGTTTGAACCTCATCCATGTTACAATTTGCTTGTTGTTGTTTTTGTAGTGAATCAGTTTTGCAAACAGGTGGTGGGTGTTATTGGATAACGACCTTGCCGAGCCTGGTCCAATCGGAAACGGCATTCCAATCAGCTTCAATGTTCTTTCTAATTTCGTCGATTCCATGAGTGTCGAGTAAGGCTTCGTCGGTGGCGGCTTCATGGAGAATAGATGGAAGAGATATTTTATCAAACATATGGTGGGCATCATATGAAGATGTAGTAGAACGAGAAAACGGTACTTCAATGTGTTGTCATTTCTTCTTCTCTTAAACTTGACTTTGTATCTCTTGAAGCAAGTATTCGACATACGAGATTTTGCAAAAACCATTGTTGCAGAAGGTTGAGGGAAATTGTTGTAGTCATATGAATTGATTTGTTGTTGTTGGTAGTAGGAATTTGGATATCTATAAAGATTTGTTGGAGTTGAATATAATGAGTATGGATAGGGTGAATATGATTGTTGATGTGGTGTGTATCCATGGTTATAAGAGAAGTTTTGAGATGGGGTAGAAAAAGGGATGTTGGTGGAATAATATGGAAGAATTTCCCATGGAAAAGAAGGAAACGCAGTGATGGTGTTGGGATAATAACATGGAGCAATGAAAGATGAGGGAGATGAATATTCCATGAGATGTTGAGATTCAAGAACGAAAGCATCAATTGTTAGGAAGAAAAATGCTAATCCTAACAAGATTTACAAAACTAAGAGGAATAAGTAAATAAATTAAGAAAAGAGAGATAAAAGATAAATTTGATTTTCATTCATTGCCTCCAATGTCTCTATAAGACTACATTATATAATACTCTAATGAGTAATAAGCTAAAAGACCCAAATATTACTAAGAGTCCACTAAAATTAATCATACAAATAAAGTACTATTTATATAAATTCTAAATGAAATCAATTAATATAATTATAAATCACTCTCAATCAAATAGTCTTATATTCTAATCTAACAATGATATCTTTAAAATTACTTTCCTAAAACTTCTAGCTTTATTGAGGCCACACAGTTAAGTAGAGAAGTAGTTGTTCCTAATGGTAACCCGGTTCCTAGAGTTACACAACATGGCATGAAAGCTTTATTAAGACTCAAATAGATGTTGTAGTTGACACAGAGGGATTCCAATAAGTTGGATTGAATTATAAAAAGAAAGGCACAAAAAAGACTATCATCAGTAACTATATCATTAGGTCATGTCTTAGTAGTGCACACAATTCTCCATGAATTGAATATTATGGAATGTGAGAGGTATTGTCACCTCTCCAACAAAATTGGCTTTAAAAAGGTTAGTTCTCAATAACAAGCCTCATTTTGTTTTTATTGTTAAGCTCTGGATTGATGTAGATAGGTTTCTTTAGAGTTGGCTTAAGAGATTGAATCTAAAAATATTTGTTGCTAACAATAGAAATAGCCTTAGCTCTTATTTGTGGTGCTTGTGTAATAATAGTATTGATCCTGATATTGTGGACATTGATGACCAACAAGTTTTCTTCACCTTCAATATGAATGACAAAATCATTGGTTTGTCTACATTGCAGACATATACTTGCTATATAGCTAGAAGAACTCTTTAGGTTAAGTTGCAAAGTGTAATAAGTTTCAACAAAATGACCTAGTTTTTATTGGTGATTTCAACACCATTCTTGGTTCCCAAGAATATAGTGGTGTCAATATGCCTGCTAGGAGTCCAATGGATGATTTTTTTTTCTTTTGGATTGATAACATTCATCTTTTTCACTTGCCAAATTCTAGAGCCATATTCACTTGGTTTAATGTTAAAAGTGGACCTAGGCTTATCCATAAATGGCTGGATTGATTAGTTTGCAACTAGGACTATATTGATTTATGTGTTACTAAAACGTGTTCCACTTTGTTGAAAACTATATCTGATCACTGCCCTCTACTTTTTTACTTTAACTGTCATGACAAATATTTAAGTTTCAATTTAGGTTTCTCCATATGTGGACTCTTTATTAGGATTGTCTCAACCTTGTGGAATCTTCTTAGAACACAAGGGTGGTTGTGTGTCCCATGAATGTATTATCTAGAAAACTTCAAATTCTCAAAAGTAATCTCTTGAAAGTGTTTTTGGTGAGTAAGTATTTTATCTTCTCTACTGGGGTTAAAGTGTTTTAAAGCGCTGTCTAAACCTCCGCTGCTAAAGGTTTAGACAGCGCTTTTTTAAATCTTAAAAGCGCTGTCTAAGCCCCCCCCCCCCTTAGACAGCGTTTTGGCCAAAAGTGCTTTCTAAGCCCCTCCTATTTTAATTTTTTTAGGTATACCTTAGACAGCGCTTTTGAAAAGCGCTGTCTAAGCCCCCCCCCCCCCCCATTAGACAGTGCTTTGGCCAAAAGCGCTTTCTAAGCCCCTCCTATTTTAATTTTTTTAGGTATACCTTAGACAGCGCTTTTCAAAAACGCTGTCTAAGCCCCCCCCCCCCTTAGACAGCGCTTTTGCCATAAGCGCTTTCTAAGCCCCCCCTTTAGACAGCGCTTTTTCCAAAAGCGCTGTCTAAGGTATACGAAAATTTTTGCAACTTTTGTTTTAAACCACATTTTTTCCAGGTTTATAAACCAGAATTTCTACCTGTTTTTAACCAAATTTTGGCAGACAAATATCACATTTTATATATGCCATTTCAAACCATTTTGGCCTTTTTTCTACCAATTTTTGGCTAACAAATATATATATATACCAATTCAAACCAATTTTGCCTTAAATGTATCAAAATATATACAAATTTATGTACACATTTACAAGTCATTACATATACTACAAATGTACAATATAATTACACAAATTTATGTACACATTTACAAGTCATTACATATACTACAAATGTACAATATAATTACACAAATTTATGTACAAACATTGAGCTCTATCATGAATTGACACCACTCCTCTTTGATTTCGTCCACTTGATCCTTTGTATAAAATGCACACTTGAATTCATCAAAGTACTACATAATAATATAACATAGTTTGAATTAATTTCAACTATTTAATTATATGAGATATGTGTAAATATAAAAATAACTCATAAGTTAGAAATACATACATCGGTGGGAATCTCTAATCGGCCCAAAACAAGAGTATCTCGCATAAACCTCAACATGAAATACCCGCAATCTATTTGATTACGTTGTTGAGGACATTACATATGAAAAAAAAATATGGATTATAAATCCTAAGTTTTATCAAGTGTCATCACTAATATAATAAAAAATGTGATAATTAAAAATATACCGCCACTTGAATCCATGTAATGGAGTTGGCACCCCTCCTTGAGGTTTGGATATCTCGTTGGGCCCGAAAAGCTTGTAGGATGCTAATAAAATAAAAATGAAGCAATTAGAACAATTCACATAAACTAAGAAAAAATTTGAACATTCTCACTTACGTGTCAATTAGGACCTTCATATCCGGGTATGTTGTCCAATCATTTCCTAACGAGTCAAGATAATACACAATTTCTCGGATAGGATTGATTGCGAGCAACAACCAATGTCCACTGTAATGATTAAGCAAATGTTAGATGGTAACTTGGGAAAAAATTATAATAGATGAATTTAGAATGAAATTCTAACCCGGTATTAAACGTATAAAAAACAACTTCTCCGCATCTTTATTTTCCATGAGGATTCGAAGAACGTACTCCGTCACGGTATCCGGTCTACTTAAGATTAAACCTAAGTTGACGGTCGCGGGTGCTAAGAATCCGAATGACACGTCCAAACCATTGGGGCGCATCAATTTGTCATACAAAAACCTAATATAAAAACATCATTAACACCTCTTTTGAAACATAAAGTAAACCGGATTAACATAAAGTAAACATCATTAACATAAGTTGTTCAATTAATAAAACAAAGTAGACCGGATTTACCTAATATATGTATTGACAACGGTGACGCCGATTTCTTCACGACCAAAAACTTGCATGAAGTCTTCATTACCAATCATTTGGTCGTAATCAAAGCCGAAAATCCCTACCTCCATATGTACAGTCCGAACACCTCCGGTCGGTATATCGGTCATCTCTAGAAATGTCCTGAGGCACGACCTATACTTGGCGGTAGGTTTTTTCCTAGCTACGATCTTCTTAGCACCAGAACTTTTTACCCGTGCGGAGGCGTTGCTAACCTCCTTTTTTTGTTGTGCGGAGGCATTGCTAACCTCATTTTCTTTAAGCTACATGTCATATAAATAGTTAGATCAAATTAAGAATGTAACAACTTCCATGAATATATGTCATATAATTGTATATTACCTCTTTTCTTGAAACCACGGACTCGGTATGCCGCGGAATCGCATTATCTTTTGATTTGGATTTTGTGGGAGTCTATTTAACATAACCAAGGAAAATATGTACGTAAAATGCGCGTAAAAACTTTGAATATACACATTAAAGTTAACATAAGTTTTAAGCATACCTCATATCCTACGCATATGAGGTTTGTCGGCCATGCAACAAACGAACCTACTGCTTCGTGCACCGTTGTTGCATCCGAATCATCGCTAGGATATGGTAATGATGCATTCGGCTCAACTGCAATATCAACCGATACCTTCAAACATCCAGCAGGGAGCTCTCTAGTGTGGAGTAATACTCCGCTAACGTTATGCACTTTTCCCTTGCCAACCATCTGATAGTATGGTGACGACAAATATAGCTGACAATGGGAAATGCCCTAAAACCAATAATAACAAGAAATTGTTAATGTGTATATATGTCAAATACATAATTTAAGCAAATAGTTCAATTTAAGACAATTATATGTAATTACCTCTGGAATGTTCGGCTGAAAGGTACAGTTGATATTGTCTTTGTCCGAACCATCTTTGAAACATGCTGAGGCGCTAGCCTCTCTTTCTCTCCCCAATGCATCAAGCTCAGCTTGCATGGCTTCCAATATTGCATGAAGCTCTCGATTACTAGGAGCCTTTACATTTTTAATACTCAGGGAGGTCGGAGTGACTCCAAATCCCTTACCCCTCACCCGACCAGAATACTCAGGGACATCTAATGCCCGACTAAGTATGCTCCTAGTATCATCGGGAGATAAAGACTGAGATAGCGCCTCCTGAAAAATCAGATGAATATCGTATACTTGTCAAATATTTGTGTATAAAAATGTTATTCAATTAATGAAAAAATGTTATACTTACACATTTCTGGTATACGTGTAAAACTTCTTCTTGAGGAACTCCAGATTTGCCCACACGGGCTTCCTTCCACAAAACATGTGTAGGAAGAGATGTTTCTGAACTTTTCTCCTTCTGCAGCTACACATTAAGTCATACAATTTGATCAGATAAAACTAATATATGATGAACAAATTTGTTATCGCAATTTATAAATACTTACCATGGATTGTTCTAAGCGTCCATATCCGACACGTTCTTTTCGGTACGGATATGTGGGACTTGATGCTCTTTCCCGATTTGTGGCACTTATTCTTTGAAAAACCGGGTCTTGTCTTTTGGATTTGAAAGCTTCCCATTCTTCATCTGATATCAAACTTTCATATTTTTTAGGAAGCTCCGCATCCATATAATTACCATCCGCATCCCTAAGGAACTTGGATGATAAAAAAGTTCGAAACCCTCTTAGAAGCTTTCCGGCCAATTTCATACAAAAACCTCTTCTTTCTTCTTCGATGTTAAAACATCGCTAAGAAAAACATACAGATTGATAGTTAGTATCGGTAATTGAAAAAACATAATTGATACCGTATGATTAAGGGCCAAATGATTGTACCTTTATCTCACTCCAAATTTTTTCTTTGGAGTCATTCAGCTCTTTGTTTCTCCAATCATCACATGTAATGGGAATTTTATTCCTTACTAGTGCACCGATAAAACTAGTTAAGGTATGCCCATTAGGTTCTATAAGTTGTCCCTGGTTGCTCCAATAGACATCTAGTATGATGCCTCGAGATCTTCCTTGGACCACCCTTCTCATTACTGTGATGCCTCTTCGAATTTCTTCTTCCGCGGATACTTTTTTACTAACTTCCTCATGTTGGTCATCAGCCATGTCTAACCTGTAATAAACCAAGGAAACCATCAAATATCAAATATAACTTATAATCAAAGCAATTGAAAACAAAAAAATAAAGAAATCATGCATTATCAGATATAACTTATAATCAAAGCAATTGAAAACAAAAATATAACGAAATCATGCATTATCAGATATAACTTATAATCAAAGCAATTGAAAACAAAAAAATAAAGAAATCATGCATTATCAGATATAACTTATAATCAAAGCAATTGAAAACAAAAATATAACGAAATCATGCATTATCAGATATAACTTATAATCAAAGCAATTGAAAACAAAAAAATAAAGAAACCATGCATAATTTACCTCAGTCACTAACATCTCTTTCTTTTCTTTGTTGGAATATTAATCACTTGTTTCTTAGCAATGCGTACGGATGAATTGATCCAAATTCCCTCATTATGATTGTTTCTTATATATGACTCATCCGGTATAAGATCCTCAACTTCATCATTTCTATTCAACTCATTCCGTCTAATGCATGACTCATTCTCAACATCAATATCACATTGATCGACACCGCTATCATCAGTCACTTTGTTAGAGAAAAGCACTATAGACCATTTTGTACTCTTCGGGTCATTCACATAGAACACTTGTTTAGCTTGAGATGCTAGAATAAAAGGTTCATCTTTGTACCCCACCCTAGTAAGATCAACTTGCAAAAATCCAGACTTATCCATTCGTATGCCACTACTATTCACCCACTTGTAACCAAAGATGGGAATCTGAAACTTCTCATAATCAAACACCCGAATGTGCTCAATAACTCCAAAATATGACAAATTTGCATATTTGGGGTTTAAGTCCTTCATACTTGATATATGCATTGCTTCAGCTAGCACGGTGACACCATTATTTTGCATAGTACTCTTATCATCTTGTTCTTTGGTATAAAATGTGTATCCATTAATTGAGTATGCGCTATGAGAAAACACATGCAAACTTGGACCATATGCTAAACATCTCAACATTTCTGTTACCGAAGAAGGATCTGAAGAGCGCTTCAAATAAATATGATCCTTCAACCATTGTATAAAACTTTGATTGTGCTCTATAACTATCCAATTTTCATTTCTGTTCGGATTTAACCTTCGGAGTACATCCTTGTGCATTTCAACATATGGCTCAACCTCATTATTATTGTGCAGAACATACAAATGAACTTGATCCCGTTCATCCCTTGATATTGTCACAATTTTATTCCCAATTAATTTTTTACCTTCCATTTTTTCGAAAATCTGAGCTCTGGGGAGTCCAATCGATTGAACGTTAGACAAATATTCAGTACAAAACTCAACAGCTTCTTCAATAATGTATCGTTCAACAATACAACCCTCTGGTCGACTTCGGGATTTCACGTACCCTTTCAATATTTTCATATACCGTTCAACAGGGTACATCCATCTCATATAAGCTGGTCCACACAACTGTGTCTCTTTCACAAGATGAACAACTAAATGAACCATTATGTCAAAAAAAGACGGAGGAAAATACATTTCAAGCTCACACAAGGTAATTACAATCTCTTTTTGTAGTGTTGGTAAGATCTCGGGATCGATCACCTTACTACAGATTGACCTAAAGAAAAAACACAATTTAGTTATGGCACTTCTTACTTTTTCTGGCAAAATAGAACGTATACCTATCGGTAGAAAATGTTCCATTATAACATGGCAATCATGTGTCTTCAAATTCTTCAACTTGAGGTCTTTCATAGAAACAAGTCTTCTGATATCTGATGAGTATCCTTCTGGAACCTTAACTTCACTCAGAGACTTACACACAAAAAATTTCTCCTTTCTAGATAAAGTAAAAGCAGCAGGTGGTAGATATGTTCGTCTTCCTTTCTTCACGGGTGCTAATTCAGTTCTCATTCCCATTTTTAACATGTCCTCCCTTGCTTTAAGGCCATCCTTAGACTTGCCTTTTATATTGAGTAATGTACCGATAACACTTTCAAATACGTTTTTTTCAATATGCATAACATCGAGAAAATGTCTCACGTACAAAGACTTCCAATATGGCAATTCAAAAAATATCGACCTTTTCTTCCACCCACCTTTCACAATCTTATGTGCAAAAGGCTTGCCAAACTCAGTACGCACATCTTTCACCTTTTCAAAAACTTGTTCACCTGACAATGCGGGTGGAGCTCTACGATGTTCGGTGTCTCCATTGAATGCTTTTCTCCACCCACGGTAGTGATGTTTAGAATGTAAGAATCTACGATGACCGAGAAACACATTCTTCTGGAAAAGTTCCAATCGAATCGTATCGGTTCCGTCTTCACAAACAGGGCACGCACGTTGACCTTTAATGCTATACCCAGATAGATTCCCGTATGCTGGAAAATCATTAATTGTGCCAAACAACATCGCCCTCAAATTGAAACTTTCTTTCCTATATCCATCATAAACCTCCACTCCGTTCTCCCACAAAATCTTTAAATCTTCGATCAGAGGTGTCAAGTATACGTCTATGTCATTCCCTGGTTGTTTAGGCCCAGAGATTAACATAGATAACATCATGTACTTACGCTTCATACATAGCCACGGAGGTAGGTTATAAATCATAAGAATCACAGGCCATGTGGTATGTGAGATACTTTGAAGACCATGTGGGTTCATTCCATCAGTAGATAATGCCAATCGAAGGTTTCTTGCTTCTGATCCAAACTCAGGATAATCATTATCAATCTTCGACCACAATGGTGAATCAGCCGGATGCCGATACTTTCCATCAATAATTCTTTCATCTGCATGCCAAGTAAGATGTCTTGCATCGGTTTCACTACGAAACATGCGCCTAAATCTCGGAATTATCGGAAAATACCATAAGACTTTTGCGGGAGATAATCTTTTCTTATATCGAGACAAACCGCATTTAGGGCACTCAGTTAACGTTGCATATTCGTTACGAAACAAAATGCAATCGTTAGGACAAGCATGTATCTTATCATAGCTCATGCCAATAGAGCACAACATTTTTTTTGCCTCATAGGTTCGATTAGGAAGAACATTATCATCCGGTAGCATTTCTCTCATAAGGGCCAACAACTCTGTGAAACTTTTATCCGACCATCCATTGCCCGCCTTTAAGTTGTACAACTTTAATACCGCAGAAAGTCTTGAGAATTTAGTGCAACCTTTGTACAACGGTTTCTCTGCATCGCTTACCATCCTCTCAAACATTTCAGGACAATCATGAAGATCTTCTTCCAGTGCTTCTACAATCTCTTCAACTCGATCACAATCGTATGTTTCCGTGTCTTTGTCGTATGAAGCATAGGTCGTATTACTTTTTCCACTCGATTCAACATTCTCGTTAATTTTCTCACCATGAAATATCCAACACTGATAACTTTGATCAATTCCATGCCTTAGCAAATGCGATTTCAATCCATGTGCGTCAACCTTGCCAATATAACAACAACGCAAGCAAGGACAATGCATTCGTCTGGGGTTTTCAGCGTGTTGAACAACATACTTAACGAATTCCGCAACCCCACTCTCGTACTCTTTGGTCATTCGATCGGCACAGATCCATGTTTTATCCATGGTTTTCCTACTTATTAAAGTAAACAATCAATCCAGACGAAAATACATAACTAAGGTAGTATCTTTGAATATCCTAACAATTTTAAAGTTCAATTCATTTTAAACTTCAATAACGTATACATAACCAATGTTAATATAAACTTCAATAACGTATCTGATACGCCAATATACCAACTTTAATTACCTCATCACTTTCATTTTTTATATTACAAGAATCAAACTTTTTCTATTACAATATACCTATAACTATACCTATAACTATATAAGAGTTCGTTCAATCATTTTATGGGAGAAATCTTTTGGCTAGATTTGCAGCCAGAAAGCAAACTGTTGTTGCTTTAGAATGAAATGTTAGTGGACCTGTCATGTCCTCCATGGATTCTATCTTGTGATGTGGCAACTAAAAGTGAGATGAACAACACTTTCACAGTTAAAAAGAAAAAAAAAACTACCTATTCAATCTTCAAGTAAAATCACTAAGGAAACATGAAGTTTGAACAATATTGAACATCTCAACAAAGTTAAACCAAAAAACATCAAGTTATAATTATTAGTCATCACACAATATTTTTAATTGCTTTCCAACATTATATCACCAGAACCATAGTATGATAAATCAGAACTGTTAATCTCAAAATACTGATATCACCATTTAATCTCAAAATACTGATATTTCCCTAAATAACATAGCATGAAAAATCAGAACTGACACGAAACAAAAATCAGAACTGTTAAGAAACAAAAATCAGAACTGTTAACATAGCATGAAAAATCATAAATCAGAACTGTTAAGTAACACATTATTGACTCTACAAGCATCAAATGTAAAACTCAAATCCATGATAATACTACTGAAACCGAAGAAATGAAAAAATGAAGAAATGAAGAACATACCGCAATGAAGAACAGTAGAAACGAACGATTCTTCAAACACTTTCAATGACTGAAACCGAAGGATGACAATGTAAAACTCAAATCCATGATAATACTACTGAAACCGAAGAAATGAAAAAATGAAGAAATGAAGAACATACCGCAATGAAGAACAGTAGAAACGAACGATTCTTCAAACACTTTCAATGACTGAAACCGAAGGATGACAATGTATTCAAGTTCGTTGTAATGGGGTTCGCTGGTAGGGTTTGTTCGCAGGAGGGAAAACAAAAAGAACAGAGAACGAAAATAGAAGTCTGAAATTTAATTTTAATTAGACCTTAGACAACGCTTTTGTGGAAAGCGCTTTCTAAGATATGCCTTAGACAGCGCTTTCCAAAAGCGCTTTCTAAACCCCCCCCCCCCCTTAGACAGCGCTTTTGGTTTTAAATTTTTTTTTAATTTAAAGACTTTAAACAGCGCTTTATCAAAAGCGCTAACTAAGATCTATATTTAAAAGCGCTTTCTAAAAGCGCTGTCTAAGGGGGGGTCTTAAACAGCGCTTTTAGAAAGCGCTGTCTAAGACCCCCCCTTAGACAGCGCTTTCATTATTTTTTTGGAACATTTTCCGTGTTTTATTTTAATTTTAACTCTAGACAGCGCTTTCTTTTAAAAGCGCTGTCTAAGATGCGCTGTTAAAAAACATTTTTGGCGTAGTGTCTCTGATCATGCTTTATTATAAGTGGTGAATAAACTTGGTATTCAAAGGAAGACTAAGAGATTCAGATACTACAATCACATGGCTGACCTTGCAAGGTATGAGGAAGTGGTTAGAAGAAGTTGGAATGCTCCCTATTCAAGGGACACTAATGTATGTGCTTTGGAACAAACTCAAAAGACTTAAACCTGAATTGAATCAGCTTAGTAAAACTTGTGTTGGGGTGCATCAGGAACTGATACAATGTAGACATGAGCTGGAGGAGGCCCAACACGACCTTAATATGAACAAGATGGATAGGGAATGTATGGAGAAAGTCAAAAGGCTCACTGAAAATGTTGTTAACCTGAATGAGATGGAAGAGAAAATCATGATGCAGATATCTAAGATAGAGTGGCTGAGGAAGGGTGATGAGAATAATGCTTATTACTTTGCAACTGCAAAAAGTAAGCAAAGAAAAAAGAATATCATCAGTCTGCAGAAAGAGGATGGGAGTATTCTTACTGAAAATGATGAGATACAGCTTGAGGTGATGCAATTCTATGAGTCCCTAATGGGAAGTAGAGAAGTGAATTTGCAGCAAGTAGATATTGAAGTTATGAGAAAAGGTCCTCAAATTAATAGAACTCAAGGTGAGATTCTAACAGTTGTTGTGACAGATGAAGAGATAATTAAAGCTCTCAAAGACATAGGTGATTTGAAGGCCCCAGGTATGGATGGTTATGGAGGTAAGTTTTTTAAAGATAGTTGGCAAATTATCAAACAAGATGTTGTTAATGCAGTCCAAGAGTTTTTTATTCAAGGTAAGCTATATAAAGCTTTTAATAGTTTTATTGATACCTTGGTGCCTAAAAGTGAGAGTATTAAGACTATAAAAGAGTATAAGCCCATTGCTTGTTGTACAACCTTTTGTAAAATCATTTCAAAGATTCTTACCATGAGGTTGAGTAAAGTGCTAACTGAGATCATTCACCAAAGCCAGGCTGCATTCATACCTGGACAAGTGATTCATAGCCATATTCTTCTGGCTTTTGAACTGCTGAGAGGGTATAATAGGAAAGGTGGGCCCCCTAGATGCATGATGCAAATGGTGGAATGGATCATGCTAAGTGTCAGAATTGTGAGTTACATATTTAATGTGAATGGAAAGTTGACAGATGTGTTACAAGCCAAGAGAGGGATTAGACAAGAGGATCCAATATCCCCCTTGTTATTTGTTATAATAATGGAATACATGAATAGGAAAATGGTAAAAATGCAGCTCAATACTGATTTCAATCACCATAGAAGATGTGAAAAGTTAGTTATTACACACTTGTCCTTTGCAGATGACATCCTGTTATTCAGTAGAGGAGACATTATGTATGTTGAGCTAATGCTTCAAGCCTTCCATCAATTCTCAAAATCGTCTGGTCTGCAAGCCAACCATAGGAAATGTAAAGTTTTCTATGGGGGTATGGAGAATGATATGGTGCAAGCTATAAGAAGATTAAATGAATTTAAGGAAGGTAAATTGCCTATTAGATACCTTGGTGTTCCATTGTCTGATAAGAAGCTGAATATAATTCAATATATGCCTCTAATTGATATAATTACTAGTAGAATCAGACATTGGTCAGCTAAGCTATTAAGCACGGCAGGAAGAATTAAATTGGTTAAAAGTATATGTATGGTTGTGGTGCAATTTTGGATGACTAGTCTCCCTCTCCCTAAAGGTGTGATTAAGAAAATTCAGACAGTTTGCAGATGCTTTGTGTGGTTTGGGATGGAAAATATGTGTAAGAAGAATCTTGTGGCTTGGCATAAGGTTTTAAAACCTGTCAAATTTGGAGGTCTGAACATCATTAATCTGGAAATTTGGAACACAGTTGCTATGATGAAATGTTTGTGGAATATCAGTATGAAAAATGATAACCTCTGGGTTAGGTGGGTGCATAACTACTATCTGAAAGGTAGGGATATTTGGAGCCTACAAGCTAGTATGAAATGCACATGGATATGGAAGGCAATGATGGATACTAGAAAGGAAGTGTAGGGAGCTCAACAATGCTGGCAGAACATGGTTAGGATGCAGAAATTTAGAATGAGCAAAATGTACAACCATTTGTTAAATGCTGATATGCATGTGGATTGGCATAATCTTCTTTGCCATAACTTTGCTAGGCCAAGAGCCTACATTTGTTTATGGTTGTATTGTAATGACAAATTGGCAACAAAAGATAGAATGTATAAAATGGGTTTTTTGCAGGAAACAAAGTGTGTTTTGTGTGGTGATGAAGAGGAGAGCCATAGTCACTTGATGTTCAATTGGTGTAAAATTGAAGTGGTGTGGAATGCAGTGTTGGGATGGGTTGGGATCACCAAGGAATTCCCTTTTAATATGGAGTGGATCAAAAGAAGAAGCAAGAGTAAAGTTTGGAAGGGTAGCCTCCTAAAAGTTGTGATTGCTGAAACAATTCATGGGATTTGAAGACTTAGAAATAGTGCTATATTTGATAGTGATAGAGATAGAATTGATATAGATAGTATTATTAAAAGTATTATAGATGCTATTGTGTATAGAGGGTGGATGAGACCCAAATATAGAGATAGCATGGTTAAATTGTTAATGTAAGTAGTATAGATCCTTGGACCTTGGGGTAGATCCAAGCTGTTTTGTATAGCCTATTTTGAAATATATCATTCTTTTATTTCAAAAATGATTTTTTAGTTCTACACTAAGAACTTGCAATTGTTAATTGTCGTTGGATCATGATACTAAGGACATTCTCAATAAGAAAAAAAGTTCAAAAAATAATTCAACGATTTTTTTTTAATATTTCAAAGAATAATTCCAACAAATGAAACCATAATTAAAATTTGAAAGAAAAAAAATACTTCCACAACCAAATCACTCCAAAAATTGATGAAAAAACAAAAAGTAAATCATTAATTTAAAACAAAAACAAAGTAAAAATACACTAATTTAAACTGAAAATGAAAAGGAAAAAAAAAAACTAAACTAAAAAAAAAATAACTAAGTAATTAATAAAGACAAAGCTTTGAAATTAATGGAATGCATAAACTCACATAACATAAAACCTTTCAACTGTATATATTTGATAATTTTAAAATTGTGTTTTTATGCTCTCCAAAATCAAAAACATAAACCCTAAACTATATGATTAGGCAAACTGAAATCCTGAATTGGAAAAAAAATTAGAGATTTCCTTCTATGAAATTCAACGAATACTTGAATTCCCTTTTTGCAACTAAAACCATGCATGATTCATTCTAGGGGTTGCAAAATATTACCTAGTATATCATAGTCAATTTCATTGGCCAACGACTTTTTGTCTGAGTAAGCATTTATCTTTATCTGGTGTTCATTGTATTAGTTTTATTCATTTTAGAAAATGTAAGTTTTTATTTTTAATTTAATTGCTTAAAAAAAATTTATATCTTAACTTATTTTCTTTTAATGTGAAACTCATGAATGGATATTTGTTACAAATTTCCAAATTCTTATTAATTTAAAATAATAATAAATTTTAAGAAAAATAATTTTATAGATTTGACTCATATGGATTGGAATATATTATTATAATGGAAAAAATATTAAAAAATAATTTAAAACAGTGTATATTTTTAAATAATTATTTGATGTTTTCATTTTTTTCCAAAACATAATTGTTGACTTCAAAAAAATGGTTACTAGATAAAGTTGTACAAATTTTAAAAATTGAGAATATAAAATATTACTTTTACATTGATATTCAACTATATTCCTCCATTTTTATGTCATATTTAATTTTAAAATGCAATTACAAAGAATGAATGATGTGATAAAACAATTGATTTTTGTTAGATCCATGGTTTTAGGATTAACAACAATTTTTCTAATACATGGTTCACGACAGGATGTTGTGTGTGATGTTGTAATATATTGTTCAGTTCACCTGGGGTGAAGATGTCCTGATAGATGTCGTAACATGTTGTATCAGAACATCAGTTCTAGCTATTTTGATTTTTGTGAGATTTCTTTTGGAATTATCTCATTGATTTTTGCAGATCAAGAAGATTTAATCTGGAACATTTGATTTGATCTCCAACTGTTCATAAGTTTCTAAAATTGGATATAAAGACAATTTAGGAAACTTGATGATTTATTCCAAGATTTAAGGAGATTTTTCTGCATAGCGGATGCAGCCTTTAGCGTATGGATCAAGAAATATTTGGGTGAAGTTTGTTAAGCCTGTGGATTACTAAGGAGTATTTAAAGAGCACTTAGACCTAATATAATCAACGACTTTAACTATTGTAAAAACTAGGGGAAGGTTTTGAAACTTAGATTTTGAGAGTCTTGTATGTGTGACTTTGTAAGTCACCCTTTGTATCTTTTGATACACTGGGGTAGATAGATAGTTATTGTTAATTGTTCACTCAAAATCTTTTAAGAAAAGAATGTATTATTCTTTGTGGAAGCTTTAAAGCAAACCAAGTATTATAGTGGAAAGAGGGTACATCTTTCTTTTTTGTTTCTTGAGGCAATGATCACATTGGGATTATGAGTGCTTATTAGGAAGTGAGAGGGGAATCTCATGTCTAGATGGGCTTCTCGGTAGAATTTGAACAAGGTAGGTATTAGGCAAGAAGTTGAAAACATGGAAGTTTAGATTTGAACTAATATTATCATAGTGATTTTCCTTCTTGGCTTGGATACCCCAGGTGTAGGTGAGTTGCACCAAACTGGATTAACAATTAATTGTGTCATTTATCATTCTGCAATTTATAGTTTCTGTTTAATTAAAGTTTGATAATATTGTTCTGTCAGACTTAAGATGTCAAAACATATGTCTTGACTTTGTGTTCCGATGTTCTGTTACATCAGTATTGACATCAACGTCAAGATTGCTGCATGTTTTTGTTAATGGGTCATGCCCTTATTGTTGTGATTATTAGTGTTGTGACATTTTCCTCAACATCTGGTATGTAAGTGCTAAAATTTCAATTGGCGTCAGAGTTGGTACCCTTGTCAGTTTTGGATGAGCTTCAGGGAGTATATTTTTAGTATTGTTTTATCTTTGGAAGGACAACAACCCTTGCAAATCTGTCACCAAAAAATGTGTGGTACTATTCTTGGAAGAAGAGTTTGAGTTGACTCTTGTTATCCTAAGGTTTGAATTCCTTAACTAATGGAGTTGTGTAGCATGTGCTCAATTTTCTAAATGCATGTGTTGTGACCAAAGTTGCTTGGGACTCTCTCAAGATTTCTCTTAGGCACATCTGATCAGAAGGCTTGTGAGGTTTCTCTCTAAAGAGATCTAACATGTATGTGACAGCTGGTAAGGATGAAGATCAAGACACCATCATCTTAGGTAGATATTCTTTAGGTTAGTTTATTTCTGATTTGGAGTTCAAGAGCTTGGCTTTTGTCTTTTTTTTTGAAGAAGCTTGTAGCCTGATTCCTGATGAAGGACTGCGAAGGCATCTCCACTTGGGTATGTGCATATCGACAAATGTCTAGGGCTTTCACCTTAACATCTTGAATATATTTCTGCTTAAGGAAAGTTGGATCTGAATGGTCTTGTAGATTTTTGTGACTACCTTATCTAAAAGGTTAGGTTCTATTTTTTTCGGGGTTGTGTTGACTGCCTCTCTTGAAGAGTTGTGCTTGAAGAAGGATGTAATCAAGGTATCTTCTCTTATTTCAAGTCTTTATAGATAAGACTATTCATCCATGTCTTTTAAGATGTAATGGTTTTCTCTAAGCTTGATTTCATGATCAAGTCTATAAAGATGTGGAACATCTGTCTGTTGAAGGAATTCTTCAAGGTGATGATTGGAAGGGTTTGAGCATCAAGGTTATATAAATCAAGGGAGAGTTATATATGACTTCCTTAATATGATAACTAAGTCATCAATGTCGATAAAATGTCTTGGCATTGTGTTGAACATCATAAGGTTCTTGCTAAATCTATCCTAATAGGATTTAAATCTGAAAGAAGATGCAATATTTTGTTCCATCTTGGAATTTCTACCAATCATGATTAGTATCTAGTCTTTGTGTGTTTCATACACATGATTGAAGTGAATGAGTTTCTGGGTGTTTCCAAGTGTCTCTCTTCAACTATGTTGTTGTACTTATGAATCTAAAAGGTGATCAAAGGGGATTGTGAACTGGAATTTCCAGTCCTGATGTTATCTGCTCATGATCAAGGCCATTGTGTAAGGGATTCTGCTTGGTCTATTATGGTGGAAGATATGTCAAATAACCATAGTTATTTGTGTGTGCCATAAGGAACTGCTTGCTCAAACTTTTTGTCCAAATATTATGTAGTCACCGCAAGTTGGAACATTAGTCTTAGTAAATGCTTCATCCTATGGTGTTATTATGGACTATACAAGGAGGAGTCTTGAAGGACGAAGGAAAAAAGAGATGCAGACTTTTGCAGGAAAGTCTCTGTATTGGATGATGCTCAGTCAGTACCCTGATTTTTATAGTCAACTCAAATGGTACCTGTTAGAGGGAATCTCCTATTTAGGTGCATTAAGATGGTTATTGACACTGTAATTTCAGACAGAATGTATGAACATTGTGATTCTGGGAAGAAGCTTCCTGAGGTGTGTGAGATTTTATTTCTCTCAACGGAGTTTTGTTTGACAATGAGAGTTTGTGGTATGTCCTTGAAGGTGGAATAGTTGTTGTTGTGGCCTCTTATGGTTCTCATGTGTCCCTTGAAGAAGGATGTGTATGGGTTACTATGAAAATAGTAATTCCTAGGGATCTTCACTCCAGAACCAAAGTAAATGGTTAAACCCTTGTGATTAAGACTGATGTCTAAACCATGTTGGAACATCATCCCAGTTGATTATCTCTCTAGAAAAGGAAAGTTCTTTATCTATGGGAGGTAATTTGGAGTTCATGATGAGAGTTTGTTGTTCACCATTAGATTCAGAATTGAAATGTTTGGTCAAGGTGTAGTAGAGGTCCTGACCAAATATGGTGAGGATTGTAGTGTGTACATAAGATTATGTCATGATTGCTTGTCTTGGTGAAGGATCTGCATATGCTAGTAGTTGTTATAATGTACCTGAGCAGGATGTCAGACCACATGTTTTGACATTATTTGTGCAGTTTTGCCTACTTAAGAGGTTGTGATCCTTTTCAGTAGTATGAGGGAGCTTGTGAAGGAAGGAGCTAAGGATATGTTCTTCTCTTGTTATGAATTATGTGCATGATCTTAAACCTTGAATACATAACATCTTGCTTATCTTATCTGAAGAGCTAAGAGAAGTTAGGTGTATCTTAAGTGTATGTGAGGCTTTTATTTCGTTGTGCTTATGCCTCTATAATGTAAATGGAGACAGTTCATGTTTTTCCTGGACATGTCCTTATGGAACAAGGTTGTCTACTTTCTGGGAGAATCAAGTTTTCTCTACAATATAATTTTTGTTTAAAGGGGAGTTGTGAACCTGTCTGTGTTGTAGTTGTATAGTGGAAGCATGTATAAAGCTTATATGTTCTCATGCAGCTTGTGTTCTTGTACCTCTGGTGAGGTTGTGATGTCAGACAATATTTCTTGACAGTGTGATGTTTGGTGTGCTCTAATGCCTAGACAATTTGGTTGTGGTTCTGGCATTGTGAGGTTGTGCATATGAACTAGGTATGATCTTGATTATTAGGAATATCCTAAGAAAGAGTGTTGTTAGTTGTCTGGGAGAATTTATTTTTCTCTGCTGAAGTTTGGGAATCTTTGAGGATGTTTTGTTGATTGGATGTGAGATGTCAGATATGATGTCTTGACATTATGTAGAGTTTCTTAGTTGAGTCTTACTGAATATATTAGGCATGAAATTCAGTGGGAAGATTTCTATTATGGAGCATGGTGTTTCAACTTCAGTTTTTGTGTATGCCTCTTATTAGTTTTTAGGATGGATCTTCATGTAAAAAAATCATATGTCCTGAGTCAACAAGGTTAAATGGTATTTTATGGTCTATAAAAAATGATGAGAAAGGTGTTTCTCCAACTTGAGTAGGTTGGTAGGAATGTACAATGTCAATCAGGGTGTTTGGACATTGTATCAAGTTGGTCCAGTCAGGTTTATCAAGAGGTTCTCTTTGGTCGGCATGATAAGGACAATTTGGTCGGTCTTTAGTGGTTTGAAGAAAGCGTGTAAAACATGTTTTTTGGTACTATGTGTTCAATGACATAGTAATTGTCATGGTACAAGCTTGGAAAGGGAAAATGAGAATCAAAAGTGTTTCTCTCACATGTGGACGGTGGTCTATTATCAAGGATGACTTCACTTCTTTCAATATTCCTCTTCTTGATTATTCAGACGATACAAGGAAGGAATTTGTTTCCTATAAATTTTGAAAGTTGTTTGCTTTCACCTATTACCAAGTTTTACATCAAACATGAGTCAATCCTCCAAAATTTATGAGACTAAGAAGAGCCATCTGAAGGAAGCTAAGAAAGAGAAGAAGGATGAGTCCAATGTTGTAACATTTGCTAGATCATCAACAAAAGTTGTCTTGACTGGAAAAACGTCTGAGATAAAGATGAAGTCTGAGATAAAGATGAAGTCTCTCAAGAAAATCCATGCTTAAGTATATGATTGTGATGTGGATGCTGATATAGATGCAGTTGCTGATGAAGACTCAGTTAATTTCATTAACTCAAGTGGCTGGAATGAATAGTTGACTCCAACGACTGAGAGTCTTTTTTGTTTGTTTATGTGTTGGTGGAGCTTATAATAATTCCCTAGCCTCATGTGCCTCATTTTGTTGTTTTTGTTTCCATTAGAGTGGTTTCATTATAACTGTTTTGGTTCCATTGCTACTTCATATTTCCATTTTTGTTGTTGTTTACATTTACTAATTTTTGTCAATTTTTGGCTAAAAAGGGGGAGTAAGATGTTAAGGATAAGAAAATGATTTGTTGTTGTCATGATTTTATGTCACATTTCTTGACATGATGAATAACATTGTGATATGACTTTGCTACTGTCGCTCCCAAAAGATGAGACTGGGCTCAAATATGGTACAGACGCGAACGGTCGGCGAGAGGAGGGTGTGAGAACACACAGGAGTGAACTCACAGGGAATGAAAAGAGTCGCCAGCTAGGCATTTTTATCCCGGAGGAAAGGCAATGCTGCATAGGCCTAGAAAAGATATGGATAAGACGGTTGCGAACCAGAGAGACTGAGAAAGGGGGTTGGTTACAACCTGGGAAGGTATTAGCACCCAGATTGTCCGTCGTACTCGACGGGATCCACGCTTAAAAGATTTGTGTTTTAAAGGGGTAGTGTCAGTGCAATCTGTGTATAAAAGAGCTGGAAAAGGATGTACAGGTGTCAGTGTAAGAGAAGTGAAGTGTATAAGTGAAGTGTCAGTGTAAGAACAAAGATGAAATGCTCATGATAATGAGGCTGAAAGAATGATGCTGGAAGGAGGGGGAATATACAGAGACTTTTGTTCGATAACTATTAAGTTATGCCTACGTATCCTCTCGTGCAATGAGGAAGTCAGAACACCGTAGTTCGACCCAAAGAGACTGAAAGGTGAATTGACTTGTGAACTGCTTGCTTATCTATGCTCAAGTGTATGACCTGTCTGGCTCAGGTGCTAACTGTCTTGCATTAGACGGAAGAAGCGAGTTCTCGTTTGAGAATGAATGAGATGAGAAAAGAATCCCGGAGGAGACGATTATTGTTTGTTTTTGAGTTTTCAATCTTTTATTGCTTTTGAAAGTTTGTCATAGATTAATGAGCTTAAGCCTAAACCAATGGATTTAGTAAACTCATCACATCCTCCCTCTGATTAGGGGTAATGAGAATACCTTAAGTGTGAAGTCAGCTTCTCACACTTAATCACCTTTGGTGTAGGTTTAAGATCATTAACCTACTTGTGATTATTTAGATGTTTTTGTGGTTTTTGTTTAGTGTTGAGTAATGAGATTAAGCCATAATCAGGGATTAAACAGACTCATTACACCATCCTAATAGAAGGATAATAGATGAGAATGTTTAAGCTGAGGAAATCTCCTCAACTTAATCCATGAATAGGGATTAACCTCATGACAAAAAAAGCCTTTATTAAGTGGATTTTAGTTAATGATATGATGAAGAAGTGATTTTTATGATTTGTAAGACAACTTGAGGGGGACTTGTCCATTAACACTAGGGTTAGTCCTTCTTAACCAGTTAAGGAAGAATTAGAACCCTAATGCAAGGCCCAAGTTACAAGCTTGATGTCTTGATGGTTATTAGATGAATTGATTAAAGGATTTAAACACATTAAGGGTTTAACACTTAGGATTAAAGTTATACACTCCATCCTAATAGAAGGATGCAGGCATAAGCTTAATCACAAAGCCTTAAAACCTTTAAGGTTTAGTCCCTGATTATGGGATGAGAAGAGAAGACTCAATGAGACACAAAGGTAAAACTAAGAGGGGAACTAATCAAAACCCTGATCATTGTCATGCTTGGTTGTTCCTAAGGTTTGTGAGGTTTAACAAGAAAGATCTTCAATGGAACCACCAGGAAGCGGATGAAAGGAGCAAGGAGAAGCAAAGCAACTTGCTTCATTTAAGAAGACAAGTCACTTGAGGAAAGAAAGTAAGAATAAAAAGAATGAGCAAGCTCAATCTCAAACACATAACAAAATGCAGCATGGATGCATAAGAGAGATGAAAAGGAAATGTGAGAAGTGAAGGCAAATTCACTTCTCAAAGTTACCCACCACCTGAAAAGTTAGTAAAGGAATGCAATGCAATGCAAAAATGAGATGAAATGACATGGTGTGAATCAAAACCAGAAGCACATTCATGATATTAATGATGCTATGAGATGATGCAAACATGAAACAACACATGGGGATGATCATACAAACTTATGGATGCAAATGAAGCAAGTTAAGAACCATGATCATACATGAAAAGTTATGGAATGCAAATGGCATATCACATGGCAAATACAAGATGCAATGATCAAGCATGCTTTTAATATGTCTTAAAATGTCAAATGAACCAAATGGATGCACAAAATGCTATGGCAAGTCAAGGTATGCAAGCAAATGCAAGATGGATGCATATGGAAGCTCAAATTAGGGTTTATGATCAATGCATCAAGCAAAAACCAAAATCAGAAGCAAACATCAAGATAAAAAATTGAAAATGCATTTAAAGGAACCCTAAACCTATACTAACTCACTGCCCAAAGGAGAGGTTCCAACTCTTAACCTAATTAGAGTTATGAATTTCCTAAATTTTCTAGGGTTTTTGGGTACCTTAACAAGAAAAATGCCAAACAAATGGAAAATGAAAGATCAAATCATGCCAATTTAATCTCACAAACTACATGCTAAACAAAATGCAATGCAAGAAGAATCAAAGTCCAACTCTCAAAGACTAGGCAGAAATGATTTTTTGAACATTGGATCAAAATAATGCTTTGAAATGATTTTAATTCTATGAAAAATTCTCAAAAGACATCAAGATCAAAAAAGAAATTTGGTTTGAGGGTTGGACAATGTTTCTAAATGATTATGAAGGTTTCATGAATTTTTTGGTGATTTTTAAATACCTAAAAGTATTTTTAATTAATTAATTCTCATTAATTAATTAAAAATAAACTTTTAAATGATTTAAAAATATTTTTAAATGCAAAAAATAAAAATAAAAATGTTTTTGGTTTCTGAAATTAAATAAAAGTTTGTATAAAAAATTTCAGAATTTTTAAGGTTGTTTTACTATTTTAAATTAAATGGAGAAATAAAATATAAAGAAAATGAAATAAAAATGAAAAGTATGCAGTATGAGTGGCTCAGATGGAAAGTTGAGAGATCCAGGGGCTGTGCGTGCAAGTCAACAAGACTGGGAGTCACCAAAATCCAAGGCCCAGGTTCAAAGTTCCTACACGCGCGCAATCTGATGGCTGAGGTTTCAAGTTGATTTAATTAATTATGATTTACTTAATTAATCAGGATTAGGGCATAATGACTCATCTGGGCCGTTCACAAGCGCGCGGGAAGCAACATCCAAGGGACAAGATTTAAAGTTGCGTAATTAATCAGGCTTAACCCTAATCAAACTCAGGCGACCGGAGATGAGCTCCGGTCGTCTTCTCCGGTAGGGTCAAAACCCTAGCTTCCTCTATAGGCTACCCCAAGTCAAATTAAATGCCCAGAAACTTTCCCCTCCCCAAACTAAACCTAAATCCATCTTTAAAAACCATTCATCAACCATGAACAAAGAGAAACAAGCTCAAACTCAATCACGGGCAAAATTTCAGAGAGGCATAAAATGATCATTCCTTCACTATTTTCAATTCCAAGGACATCATTATGATCAGCACAACACACACTTCCATTTTATAACAAGAAAAGCAAGCTCTGTGAAAAAGTGTTCTTGGCCATACCTGAGCTGGAAAGCTTCAATGGTGAGCTTCCAGAGTCTCCCACTTGTGCAAATGAACTCCCTTGACCCTTCTGAACTCAATGGAATGCCTCAAAGTTCTTGTGGATGGCTGATTTGTGAAGGTGAGTTCTGGTGTAGCAGATTTCACAGTTGTGTTCTAGAGGGTTTCAAGCTGTGTTCATGGTGGATTCTGGTTCTTTTGAGTGTGTATGATTTGTTGGTGAAGAGAAAATGGGTGTTTGATGGCTGTATAGAGAGATTCGAAGAAGAGGAGTTTTTGACAGATTTTTGTGAGGGCTGTGTTGTGTGTTGTTTCAATGGCCAATGAGTTGCTATAACACTCCCATGATGCGTGAGTAGCCTGTGGAGCAGGTCAGTAGAGGTGGCTGATCACTGTTCCAAGAGTATGGGGGTTTTGGCCAAAAAGTCAAGTTGATTTGTACTTGCAGCATGGGCTATGGCAGCAGCAGTCTAAGGGCTTGTCTTGCTTCAGCTTGAGTCAAGGATGACCCTTGGATTGCTTGTGAAAGTCTGCAGCATTTGGATCATGAGTTGTGAGAGATTTTGCAACTTGCCCACTTGTGTTATTTCATGTTTTTTTGATTATGTACATGAGATAATCTTTGCTGAATTTTGGTGTATGATGCTTCATTTGGTCATGGCAATGTGTTAGAACCAGCTAGTGATCACACAATTCATGGGAGAATGATTTTGCCAAAAATTCCTCTTTGCATCTTTATGAAAATGGCTTATGAATTCTTGAAAATCAAGTCACACAAATGAGGAATTCCTTGGGCCAATTCTGATTTTATGTCATGTGTAGCATTGGTATGATGATTAGAAGTCATGTTGAAGTCACATAAAGGCTTGCCATGAGAAATTGCAAGTTTTCCATTTGGTGCAAAAGTGAATTTTTAATGATTTTGCTCAACTTTGCAAGGCCATAACTTTTGATCCAAAATGAATTAGGTCATGTTCTTGTACTTTTTGAAAAGGGAAAGATCTATTCTACAACTTTCATGACCAAAGTTTTTCCATTTGAAGCTTTTTTGAATCAAAAAGTAAAGGTTGAAAAAGTTGCCTAAAATGACAATTTCATTAAAAGTCAAACTTGCCCAAAAAGTCAACTTTGCAAAAGACTTGGAATTCTTCAATTTTGTGAACTTCCAACATCTTCCATGATCAAATAAAGATCATATACAATCAAAATGATGAATAACACCCCTTGGTTGGGTCATTGGGGGCCTCAGATGCCCTGATTTTGCACTGACTTGCTTGAAAAGTCAACTCCTGATCAGATGACTTCCCCATGGAATTTCTTCATGAAAATTGATATGCATACTCCCTATACCATATAGAGACCAATAGAAACAAGAATGACCAAAAACTTTGGAGTTATGGCCTCTGAAACCAAAACCCTAATTCTAGGTCATCTGTGCAGTCAAACCTGGCTCTGCTTCCACACCATTTTCAGTTCTTGTGATTCTTTGACATTCTTGACTTTGAGAGGATATAATATGATACTTGAACATACATGGACCCCTTTGAAGTGATTGATGACCTTTGGAGAGGCTCAAGAAGCTCTTGGATTTCTCAGATCACAAACCCTAGATGCAGATGAGTTAGAACCAATGTAATGAATCAAAAATATAATATGAGATGCCATGATTGAGTTTATGTATATGAAATGATCACAAGCCATGATGTGAATGGGTGAGGGAAAATTTGGGGTGTTTACAGCTGCCCCTATTCAAGCATGAGTTAGCTGTGCAGGATGTAAGTGATGGCTTATCAGGCAAACAAGATAACTTGTGGTTGAATACCAAAGACAGTCCAAAATTTGCACTCACAGAATGAAGAAGAAAAGGGATATAGATTGTAAGGGAAAATAAAGTATATTGTAATGTATGGGCGACGGAGGATGACCGTCGAGCAGAGGACGACTGCTGGGTAAAAAGCAATGACGGGGACGGCCGACATGCTGGAAAAGTGCGGGGAATAAAGCGATGACGGGGACGGCCGACATGCTGGGGAGAAAAAGAATTATGATGGGGACGGCCATCAAGATAAAGCGGTAAGATTCTCTGGGGATTAATGAAACATGACGGGGACGACCATCAAGTTCATAAAGTAAAGTAACCAACGATGGGGACGGCCATCGGGCTAAACTGATGAAGGACGATCATCAGGAAAAGGAAAAGGGACCACGACGGGGACGGCCATCGGGTTAAAGAATAAATGAAATAATGATGAGGGACGGTCATCAAAGGTGAAGGACGATCACCTAGCAGGGGACGGCTGCTCTCAAGGTTTATCCTGACGTAGGACGAATGTCAGATAACAAGATCAACGATGGGGACGGCCATCGGATAAAATGATGAAGGACGATCATCAAGAGGTGAAGGACGACCACCTAGCAGGGGACGGCTGCTGAATATCACGACACTGGACGAATGTCGGATAGAAAAGGTCGACGATGGGGACGGCCATCGGATGAGCATGATGAAGGACGATCATCAAGAGGTGAAGGACGATCACCTAGCAGGGTACGGCTGCTCTCAGGGTTTATCATGACATAGGACGAATGTCAGATAGAAAAGAAATTTCGCTTTGCTGGCGATCTACTGGGGAATAGTAAACACGGACGAGTGTTTATATCCAAGAAATAAAGGGTATAAGTGTTTTGACGCTGTGTATGGATTAAAGATGCGGACGAGCATCCTTAAGACTACGATACGGACGGGTATCGGGTAGAAACAAATATTGACACGCGTTCAGAGATGATGATACGGACGAGTATCAACTGGTTAACAGAGAACACGGATGAATGTTGATTCTGAGGGGACTCTTCTGGGGAAAAGTAGACACAGACGAGTGTCTAATTTCAAGAAGACAAGAGTGTTTGACACGTGTATGGATTAAAGATGCGGACGAGCATCCTTAAGACTATGATACGGACGAGTATCAGGTAGAAACAAACGTTTGGCGCATGTCCTGAGATGATGGTACGGACGAGTACCAACTGGTTAACAAAGAACACGGACGAGTGTTGAATCTGCGGGGATATAAATAGTGTATACGAGATACGGACGAGTATCTGTATAAGTAAAATAAGTATGAGTGGTGTATAGATGAGTGTTTAACTTGCTGGGGGGAGAGACACAGACGAGTGTCAAAAGAGAAAGGTGTAATATAAACAAGTATATGCTTTACAAAGTGTTTATGTTACTGTGCTGGGGAAAATGACATGGACGGATGTCAAGGAATTGTATATAAGTATTTGTGAGTGCAAAGGGGACGCTTTGGCTTTCTACTGGGGATATGACACGGACGGGTGCCACAAGGAGTATATACTGATGTTTGGGAGTGTAAGGCAACTGTTTTAGCTTTAGCTCTCCGCTGGGGAATCTGGGGAGCATTCTGTATACTGCTGACGGGTTGAAAACTTTTAACTCTGATGGGAACGAAGTGTTGGCAACCTGATGCTTGTTGGAGAGGTTTTCACTGGAGGAAAGACGACTCTGCGTGAGGTATACTTTGTTTAACTGCTTTGAACATCTGCTGAGGATCTGATCATCCTGCTCTGACTCCACTGGGGAGAATTTCTTCTTGCTCTGCTGGGGAAATCCCTTGGAAATGAGAATCCCGATGACTCTATGGGGAAAGATCATCTTTAGACTTGGCTAGGGAAGATGCTTGATCACACAATCCTGCTGAGGAGGGAATTCTGATAATTCTAACTTTGTGGGGAAGCAAGGCCTTCAGCTTCCTGTTGGGAAAACTTCGTTGTGGAAAGATAAGTCCGCTTGGGGACGAGAACGATTCAATTAGCCTTGAAGTTCTGTTGGGGTTATCATCTGTTCCAACTCAGCTGGGGATGTCAACCTTCATGGTTGAGAAAAAGATTTGGCAATGCTCTGCTGAGGAGAGACTTTGCTGGAGACTTAGAGATCGAAATAAGCCAAATTAAGCCCCATGTATAGCATGACGACTGTGCTGGGAAGATATGCCAATGAAAATTGGCTTTGACTGAATGCGAATAACCAACTCCTCATGAGGGAATCTTGTCGGCTGAAAGAAGATCTTTATGCTCGGGGAAGAAATAAACTTCTAATGCCCTGCTAGTAAAATAAATACCAGACATTCCCTGAGAATTAACACAGTGCTTCAAACTTCTGAGCTCAACAAAAGCATTACTGATCATCCTGAGTGAACTAACATTCCCTTAACTCCTCAATTATACCGTACTGCATCATCCATAAAAAGATCGCCTTCAGAGGATTTTACAGAAGACTTGGCATCCAGAATTGCCCCAGTGTCTTCAAACTCTCGCGGAAATTCAACAAGTCTTGAGATGACTGCCCCAGATTACGTCTTGAAACGATTCTTGCCCCACATCAGAGCTAAAACAGAAACCATGCGGTATGAAGATGCAATGCAAATGATGTACAATGCAGACGTATGCTCATAACAAAAGATATGAAACAAGGATGGTTGGGCGCTAGGGCCAGGTTGATAGATATATTTTTTTTTTTTGGTTGCTAAGCAATTGGACTTTTGAAGGTGAATTACCAGACGAGAACTGGTTTATTAAAGGTAGGCCAACAGACGAGAACTGATGGGCAAAGAATAAGTCGTCAGACGAGAACTGACTCCTTGGGTGTTCATTGTCAAACGAGAATTGACTCTGAAAAAGAATGACTACCAGACGGGAACTGGCGTTTAACAGACTAAATGAAAAGGTGACCAGACGAGAACTGGTTAAAAGATTCGCCTACCAGACGAGAACTGGTATTTGAAATGGGTTTGCCAGACGAGAACTGGACTTTGGGTTTGTCTGCCAGACGAGGACTAGACTTTGAAAAGTTTTGCCAGATGAGAACTGGACCTTAAAACGGTTTGCCAAACGAGAACTGGACTTTGGATTGGTTTGCCAGACGAGAACTGGACTTTAAAACGGTTTGCCAGACGAGAACTGGACTTTGAGATGTTAAGAAGTTGGGGTTACGAGGCCCTGGATGAGATCTGATGTTGCGGGGGTTATGCTCAATGCAATGATGATGCATATGCTCTATATGCGACATGAATAACGTATGCAAATGATTTATGCAATGATTATGAAAAGCTAGAAAAACTCCCAAGGATGGGGAAAAAAGTCATAGGTGACAAGGCTTCTGGTTGAGAAGGGTGACAAAGGCGACGGTGGGTAGCATGATTTCCCGACACTCGTCTTGAACTCGGAGATTACTGATGTACTTGCTCTGCATAGCTAAAGTTTGCCCCTGTTGGGTGAGTCTCTGAACAGACTGTCACTGATTATCCAATTTATGGCATGGCAGACTTGGATGTTCTCTAGAGGAGAGTTGCACTTAGTGATCTCTGGAAATGTCCTGCCCCGGTATGAGCGTGGAAGCGACTTGACTCACTCTGACTGGGCATTGGAAGATTTCATCCTTGGACAACAGAAATGTTGGGTGGCCTGCCCCTGTTTGGCAGATTCAGCTCTGATCAACTGACTTTGAATGATGTTCCTCAATCAACTGATGCTTGGGAACTTGCTTTACTCTGATAGATTCCTTGGTCAACAAAACCGCTGGATAACATGCCCCTGATTCATAGGCCCGCACGATGCGCTTGATTCTGGTCATCATTGTTGAATGATCAAGTTCCCTCGCGATTGCTCTTTGTAGGAACTTTCCTGATGACACAGGCTGACTTGCAATTAAAACTGTTCATTTTCAAATGGTAATTTTAATGCAGTACACATGCAAGTTTTTTTTTTTAAAATTTATTTATTTTGATGTTGTGACAGTGTGTGACGAATGGATGATTAGTCCAAACGTAGTGTTGAATTAGCAAACCTTTAGGAGTCAGTTTACGCAACCTTGTCGTAATATGCTTTCAGAATTGAACCCGATTCAATTAGGGCTTTCAAGGGTTGTAACGTGGCTTGGTTCACGGTTTTAGAAAGAAGGATTTATGGCTCAAAGTTTATTTGTGCCCACCCATTCTCCTTGATGTTCTCCAGTCCTATGTTCAGCTAATTCGACTTAAGCGCTTGCTTCTCACAAGGGTTTTGTAATGATTGAGGAACCAATGACGTTGATGGTTTACGCACCAATGAGGTTTCTTGGAGTAATAGTCACCCATTCTGACTTTGTGTCTGGTCACACGACTTTGTTCTCATGGAAGATTTTCTTTCATTTTTTTTTACTCCCTAACTTTTGCCTGGACTGGTTCTCTTTTTTTTTGAATTTTTCGATTTTGAAGTCCAGCGGGATGCCCTAACTTTTGCCTAAGTCATATGTTTTCACACATTTTTTCGACTTAGCGGGCTTTATTTCTTTTTTTTTTCCCTTTGATTTTTGTTGAACAAATCGTGTGACACTGGCTTGTCATGACTTGCTGAAAGGGTTGACTGCCTCATTCCTTTGTTGGTGAGGGATAACCATTGTGGTTTCACGTCCCTTGACCTCTTGAGGTGTAATGAATAAAGGTAATGGATCCTCGGATGCACAACTCCTTTGGAAATTTGAACGCTCGGTCAAATTAACTGATGACTACCCTGCCCTGGGTTGAATGTGAGGGTTTTTTCGTTTAGGAAAGAAACTCCTACTTCAAGGCTCAAAGGGGTTGACGAGGGTCTATCTCCCTTATATCTCCGGTGTTTGGGAATTGAAGCAATGCCTGTACATCGTCAACAGGTTCTACTCTGAAAGCATACCTTCAACAATTATGGGTATTCAGTTGTCATCATCCTCCCTCAAACCTGCTAAACAACAGTGAAATAGATGGGAGGTAAATGGATGCAATTTTTTTTTCTCTTTTCAATGCAAGTAAAGAAAAATGAGCGAATGCGACATAATTGATTCAAAAGTGCAAGATCACTACATTAACATTACCATTTAAAATAACAATGCTTAAAAGACAAGTAGCTGCTAACAGGAAAGAAACTACAATGCAAATGATAAAAGGATACAGCGATCACCAACTCTGATGACATACTGTTGTCTGAGCCACTGAAATCAAGATACGCTCCTTCGAAGTCTTTGAACTCAATCAGGCGAGAGGTTGACGCACAACCAAGCTTCCTTCTGGAAAGGAGATGTAGCCTTTGTCGATCAACTGTTGTACTTTGGCTTGAAAAGCTTTGCAATCTTCAGTTGAATGCCCCATTGATCCACCATGATACCCGCACTGCTCATGAGGATTGTACCCTGGAGGGTACGGCCCTGGTCACGGCTTGAGAGGCTTAGGAACCACCAAAGAGCTCTGAACTAGATGTGGCAAGAGTTCACTGTATGCCATGGGGACTGGATGAAGAGGAGCAATCCTTCTTTCCAGATTGTTACGAGGCCTAGGCTGGCTCTGAAGTTGATTCTGAGGTCTTCGACCATGAGATTGCAGATTTGGACGAGGAGAAGCCCAGGGTTTCTGACACGGTGCTCTGAGCATTGCCGAACGTCCGTAAGAGTAATAAGATTCAGGAAAAGATGATCTCTTAGAAGATGTTGCTCTAGAATATTCGATATTTGCCATTCCTGCACTGACGTCATTCCGTTCTTCCTCTTGGGAGCTAACAACAGACTCACTTTCACTAGCTGGGATATTCGAAAAGTCCTGGATCTTTCCACTTTTGAGCAGGCTCTCAATGCGTACTCCAACTATCATCAAATCAGAGAAGCTTGTCATCCCAATGCTACTCATTCTTTCCAAGTATGGACCCTGCAAGGTGCCCACGAACAGGTCAATTAATTCTCTGTCTGAAAGTGGTGGTTGCACTTGAGCTGCCAATTCTCTCCACCGCTGTGCATATTCTCTGAAAGATTCACCACTCCTCTGGGATAGGCTCTGCAAGTGCGCGCGATTGGGCGCCACGTCCATATTGTACTGGTATTGCTTTACGAAAGCTCTGGATAAATCATTCCAAGATAGGATATGACTGCTTTCCAAATCCATGTACCAACTTAAAGATTCCCCACTTAAACTGTCCTGAAAACAGTGAATCATCAACTTATCATTGCAGGCATAAGAAGTCATTTTTCTACAGAACATCACCAAATGACGCTTCGGGCAACTGACACCAGTGTATTTCTCAAACTTCGGAGTCTTGAAATCTGGAGGAATGACAAGATCAGGCACCAAACACATGTTTAGAGCATCAAAACCAAAGGCATCAGGATCCGATAAGGCTTTGAGTTGCTCCTCCAACACACGAAACCTTTCAGCAGGATCAATAGCTCGTGGATCCTTGGTTTTCGCACGAGGGATTGCCCCGTGGAAATCTGGCATAGGGAAAGCAAAACTCTGATAATCTGTAGACTCAGAAGAAGATGAAGGTCCACCTCGGACAGCAGATGGTTCAGGTACATTCTGATTCACGATCGGGGTCTGTACAGGCTGAGCTTGAGCAAGATTGTTCACTTGTGGAAGATCCTCATCAGGAGAAAGACCATAAAACGGATTGGTCATTGAAGTGAAACCAGGTGGAAACTCAACATTCTGACAGTCGCTCTCTGACATAGCTACTGACGGCTTCCAATCTGACCCTTTACCTCTTGACACTGCTCAATCTTCCTTCAAACACTGTCGTCTTCCAACAGTTAACACTTGTTCAAACTGAGTACCGGGAAATCAACTAGCTGGTCATGGACAAAAGAGGATGGATGAGCTCTCTGGAGGAGGAAAATGCAATGCAAATGCAAATGCAAAATGCAATATGATGATGCAAAAGATGCAAAGACATGGGATCAAAGCTGGAAACTGCCTGGAATCTGGAATACTGCCAAGAATCAAGTGTCTGTAACCACAAGATCTCTGTATAGTAACCCGAAATAGTAACTGAAAACCAGAGGTCAATAACTTCAGGATCATAGTGATCGGATCAAACAATTGTACTGGTAATGAGGGTATGTTGAGGTCAAGGGTTCCTGCAAACCTGTAAAGAGCCCAACCCTCTCACAGGTAGTGTTCTAAAACAAAGATCCTCAGACTTGGATCAGTTATGATAAGTGTAAACACTTCTAACCCGGAGGTACAGTGTTTACAATAACCATAAAAAATCCTCCTCTAATTCTCCTCAGTTTCTGAAGGTCATAATAAAGGTCATCCAGACTTAGCAGGCTTCCCAGATAGCCCTAGCACTACAGGAAATCTGTAGCACAGAGTTCTCAAGAAGAAACCCACATCTGAACCGTGTTTCATATTTCCGCACCATACCGAAATGGAATGGGAAAGAACATGAACCACTCTAGCCTAGGTGTCACTCAGGTCCCAGGTATAGGACCTTAACTCTCAGTAGAACACCCACCCACCAAAACAGAAACAACAGATCCAGCCAGAATAGTATGACAGTATGATGTATATAAAGCTATAAAGAAAGCAATAAAACAACTGTACATAAAGCAATAAACAAAATAAATAGACAAACACAAATAACACATAACACCCCAGTAAACACAAATCAAACAAGCGCTAGGAGGAACCCACAAAAAGAACCAAAAGCCCTGGTTGCAGTATAAGGTTTCCCCAGTAGAGTCGCCAAGCTGTCGCTCCCAAAAGATGAGACTGGGCTCAAATATGGTACAGACGCGAATGGTCGGCGAGAGGAGGGTGTGAGAACACACAGGAGTGAACTCACAGGGAATGAAAAGAGTCGCCAACTAGGCATTTTTATCCCGGAGGAAAGGCAATGCTGCATAGGCCTAGAAAAGATATGGATAAGACGGTTGCGAACCAGAGAGACTGAGAAAGGGGGTTGGTTACAACCTGGGAAGGTATTAGCACCCAAATTGTCCGTCGTACTCGACGGGATCCACGCTTAAAAGATTTGTGTTTTAAAGGGGTAGTGTCAGTGCAATCTGTGTATAAAAGAGCTGGAAAAGGATGTACAGGTGTCAGTGTAAGAGAAGTGAAGTGTATAAGTGAAGTGTCAGTGTAAGAACAAAGATGAAATGCTCATGATAATGAGGCTAAAAGAATGATGCTGGAAGGAGGGGGAATATACAGAGACTTTTGTTCGATAACTGTTAAGTTATGCCTACGTATCCTCTCGTGCAATGAGGAATTCAGAACACCGTAGTTCGACCCAAAGAGACTGAAAGGTGAATTGACTTGTGAACTGCTTGCTTATCTATGCTCAAGTGTATGACCTGTCTGGCTCAGGTGCTAACTGTCTTGCATTAGACGGAAGAAGCGAGTTCTCGTTTGAGAATGAATGAGATGAGAAAAGAATCCCGGAGGAGACGATTATTGTTTGTTTTTGAGTTTTCAATCTTTTATTTCTTTTGAAAGTTTGTCATAGATTAATGAGCTTAGGCCTAAACCAATGGATTTAGTAAACTCATCACATCCTCCCTCTGATTAGGGGTAATGATAATACCTTAAGTGTGAAGTCAGCTTCTCACACTTAATCACCTTTGGTGTAGGTTTAAGATCATTAACCTACTTGTGATTATTTAGATGTTTTTGTGGTTTTTGTTTAGTGTTGAGTAATGAGATTAAGCCATAATCAGGGATTAAACAGACTCATTACACCATCCTAATAGAAGGATAATAGATGAGAATGTTTAAGCAGAGGAAAGCTCCTCAACTTAATCCATGAATAGGGATTAACCTCATGACAAAAAAAAAGCCTTTATTAAGTGGATTTTAGTTAATGATATGATGAAGAAGTGATTTTTATGATTTGTAAGACAACTTGAGGGGGACTTGTCCATTAACACTAGGGTTAGTCCTTCTTAACCAGTTAAGGAAGAATTAGAACCCTAATGCAAGGCCCAAGTTACAAGCTTGATGTCTTGATGGTTATTAGATGAATTGATTAAAGGGTTTAAACACATTAAGGGTTTAACACTTAGGATTAAAGTTATACACTCCATCCTAATAGAAGGATGCAGGCATAAGCTTAATCACAAAGCCTTAAAACCTTTAAGGTTTAGTCCCTGATTATGGGATGAGAAGAGAAGACTCAATGAGACGCAAAGGTAAAACTAAGAGGGGAACTAATCAAAACCCTGATCATTGTCATGCTTGGTTGTTCCTAAGGTTTGTGAGGTTTAACAAGAAAGATCTTCAATGGAACCACCAGGAAGCAGATGAAAGGAGCAAGGAGAAGCAAAGCAACTTGCTTCATTTAAGAAGACAAGTCACTTGAGGAAAGAAAGTAAGAAGAAAAAGAATGAGCAAGCTCAATCTCAAACACATAACAAAATGCAGCATGGATGCATAAGAGAGATGAAAAGGAAATGTGAGAAGTGAAGGCAAATTCACTTCTCAAAGTTACCCACCACCTGAAAAGTTAGTAAAGGAATGCAATGCAATGCAAAAATGAGATGAAATGACATGGTGTGAATCAAAACCAGAAGCAAATTCATGATGTTAATGATGCTATGAGATGATGCAAACATGAAACAACACATGGGGATGATCATACAAACTTATGGATGCAAATGAAGCAAGTTAAGAACCATGATCATACATGAAAAGTTATGGAATGCAAATGGCATATCACATGGCAAATACAAGATGCAATGATCAAGCATGCTTTTAATATGTCTTAAAATGTCAAATGAACCAAATGGATGCACAAAATGCTATGGCAAGTCAAGGTATGCAAGCAAATGCAAGATGGATGCATATGGAAGCTCAAATTAGGGTTTATGATCAATGCATCAAGCAAAAACCAAAATCAGAAGCAAACATCAAGATAAAAAATTGAAAATGCATTTAAAGGAACCCTAAACCTATACTAACTCACTGCCCAAAGGAGAGGTTCCAACTCTTAACCTAATTAGAGTTATGAATTTCCTAAAATTTCTAGGGTTTTTGGGTACCTTAACAAGAAAAATGCCAAACAAATGGAAAATGAAAGATCAAATCATGCCAATTTAATCTCACAAACTACATGCTAAACAAAATGCAATGCAAGAAGAATCAAAGTCCAACTCTCAAAGACTAGGCAGAAATGATTTTTTGAACATTGGATCAAAATAATGCTTTGAAATGATTTTAATTCTATGAAAAATTCTCAAAAGACATCAAGATCAAAAAAGAAATTTGGTTTGAGGGTTGGACAATGTTTCTAAATGATTATGAAGGTTTCATGAATTTTTTGGTGATTTTTAAATACCTAAAAGTATTTTTAATTAATTAATTCTCATTAATTAATTAAAAATAAACTTTTAAATGATTTAAAAATATTTTTAAATGCAAAAAATAAAAATAAAAATGTTTTTGGTTTCTGAAATTAAATAAAAGTTTGTATAAAAAATTTCAGAATTTTTAAGGTTGTTTTACTATTTTAAATTAAATGGAGAAATAAAATATAAAGAAAATGAAATAAAAATGAAAAGTATGCAGTATGAGTGGCTCAGATGGAAAGTTGAGAGATCCAGGGGTTGTGCGTGCAAGTCAACAAGACTGGGAGTCACCAAAATCCAAGGCCCAGGTTCAAAGTTCCTACACGCGCGCAATCTGATGGCTGAGGTTTCAAGTTGATTTAATTAATTATGATTTACTTAATTAATCAGGATTAGGGCATAATGACTCATCTGGGCCGTTCACAAGCGCGCGAGAAGCAACATCCAAGGGACAAGATTTAAAGTTGCGTAATTAATCAGGCTTAACCCTAATCAAACTCAGGCAACCGAAGATGAGCTCCGGTCGTCTTCTCCGGTAGGGTCAAAACCCTAGCTTCCTCTATAGGCTACCCCAAGTCAAATTAAATGCCCAGAAACTTTCCCCTCCCCAAACTAAACCTAAATCCATATTTAAAAACCATTCATCAACCATGAACAAAGAGAAACAAGCTCAAACTCAATCACGGGCAAAATTTCAGAGAGGCATAAAATGATCATTCCTTCACTATTTTCAATTCCAAGGACATCATTATGATCAGCACAACACACACTTCCATTTTATAACAAGAAAAGCAAGCTCTGTGAAAAAGTGTTCTTGGCCATACCTGAGCTGGAAAGCTTCAATGGTGAGCTTCCAGAGTCTCCCACTTGTGCAAATGAACTCCCTTGACCCTTCTGAACTCAATGGAATGCCTCAAAGTTCTTGTGGATGGCTGATTTGTGAAGGTGAGTTCTGGTGTAGCAGATTTCACAGTTGTGTTCTAGAGGGTTTCAAGCTGTGTTCATGGTGGATTCTGGTTCTTTTGAGTGTGTATGATTTGTTGGTGAAGAGAAAATGGGTGTTTGATGGCTGTATAGAGAGATTCGAAGAAGAGGAGTTTTTGACAGATTTTTGTGAGGGCTGTGTTGTGTGTTGTTTCAATGGCCAATGAGTTGCTATAACACTCCCATGATGTGTGAGTAGCCTGTGGAGCAGGTCAGTAGAGGTGGCTGATCACTGTTCCAAGAGTATGGGGGTTTTGGCCAAAAAGTCAAGTTGATTTGTACTTGCAGCATGGGCTATGGCAGCAGCAGTCTAAGGGCTTGTCTTGCTTCAGCTTGAGTCAAGGATGACCCTTGGATTGCTTGTGAAAGTCTGCAGCATTTGGATCATGAGTTGTGAGAGATTTTGCAACTTGCCCACTTGTGTTATTTCATGTTTTTTTGATTATGTACATGAGATAATCTTTGCTGAATTTTGGTGTATGATGCTTCATTTGGTCATGGCAATGTGTTAGAACCAGCTAGTGATCACACAATTCATGGGAGAATGATTTTGCCAAAAATTCCTCTTTGCATCTTTATGAAAATGGCTTATGAATTCTTGAAAATCAAGTCACACAAATGAGGAATTCCTTGGGCCAATTCTGATTTTATGTCATGTGTAGCATTGGTATGATGATTAGAAGTCATGTTGAAGTCACATAAAGGCTTGCCATGAGAAATTGCAAGTTTTCCATTTGGTGCAAAAGTGAATTTTTAATGATTTTGCTCAACTTTGCAAGGCCATAACTTTTGATCCAAAATGAATTAGGTCATGTTCTTGTACTTTTTGAAAAGGGAAAGATCTATTCTACAACTTTCATGACCAAAGTTTTTCCATTTGAAGCTTTTTTGAATCAAAAAGTAAAGGTTGAAAAAGTTGCCTAAAATGACAATTTCATTAAAAGTCAAACTTGCCCAAAAAGTCAACTTTGCAAAAGACTTGGAATTCTTCAATTTTGTGAACTTACAACATCTTCCATGATCAAATAAAGATCATATACAATCAAAATGATGAAGAACACCCCTTGGTTGGGTCATTGGGGGCCTCAGATGCCCTGATTTTGCACTGACTTGCTTGAAAAGTCAACTCCTGATCAGATGACTTCCCCATGGAATTTCTTCATGAAAATTGATATGCATACTCCCTATACCATATAGAGACCAATAGAAACAAGAATGACCAAAAAATTTGGAGTTATGGCCTCTGAAACCAAAACCCTAATTCTAGGTCATCTGTGCAGTCAAACCTGGCTCTGCTTCCACACCATTTTCAGTTCTTGTGATTCTTTGACATTATTGACTTTGAGAGGATATAATATGATACTTGAACATACATGGACCCCTTTGAAGTGATTGATAACCTTTGGAGAGGCTCAGGAAGCTCTTGGATTGCTCAGATCACAAACCCTAGATGCAGATGAGTTAGAACCAATGTAATGAATCAAAAATATAATATGAGATGCCATGATTGAGTGTATGTATATGAAATGATCACAAGCCATGATGTGAATGGGTGAGGGAAAATTTGGGGTGTTTACAGCTACTTCTAAGGGAAGAGTGGTATTTCTATTATTGTGTGTTGCATGCAGTTATTTATAGAGGCTTGATTATATGTTAGGACTGCTACTGATGTGTGTGTGCACATATGCATACACTGATGTGAGACCATATGTTATGAATTATATCATGATATGGTTAGGATTAAGTGTGACTTCTGCCATATATGTTTCTAATGTGTGAGCTTGAAAGGTTCATGTTTTTGTGTCTTGTGCTTTGGGTTTTCCTCTTGAGAGAGAGTACTGGTTATGTGGGACATGTGGAGCGTTTGACATGTCTGATATGTGGCTGCAATACATCTATGATATATATTTTATGGTTGCAGGTGTACAAAGTTTACATGTTTACATGTAACTTGTGTTGTTTGTGGTTTTATTCCTCTCTTCAGTGTTTATTGTGCAAAAGGTGTTTTAGCCAAACTTTGTCAAATAGGGAGATTGTTAGATCCATAGTTTTAAGATTGGTAACGATTTTGCTAAAACTTGATTCACAACAAGATGATGTGTGTGTATTGTAACATGTTGTTCAGTTCACCTGGTGTGAAGATGTCCTGACAGATGTTGTACCAAAACATCAGTTTTGGCTGTTTTATTTATTGAAGGGATTTATTTTGATTTTATGAGATTTCTTTTGAAATTATCTCACTGATTTTCACAGGTCAAGAAGATTTAATCTAGAACAGTTGATTTGATCTCCAATTGTTCATAAGTTTCTAAAATTAGATGTAAAGACAATTTAGGAAACTAGATGATTTGTTTCAAGATTTAAGGAGATTTTTCAACATAACTGATGCAACCCTTATCGTGTGGATCAAGAAATATTTTGGTGAAGATTGTGAAGCCCATGGATTGATAAGGAGTATTTAAATAACACTTAGACCTAATTTAACCAGCGACTTTCACTATTCTAAAAAACTAGGGGAATGTTTAGAAACTTAGGTTTTAAGAGTCTCTTATGTGTGACTTTGTAAGTCACCCTTTGTATCTTTTGATACACTGTGGTAGACAAATTGTTATTGTTAATTGTTCACTCAAAAGATTTTAAGCAAATATTATATTGTTCTTGGTGGAAGCTTTGAAGCAAACCAAGTATTTTAGTGGAAATAGGGTACATCTTTCTTTTTGGTTTCTTGAGGCAATGGTCGTTAGGATTATGAATGTTTGTTATAAAGTGAGAGGGGCATCTCATAGCTAGACGGGCTTCTAGGTAGAGTTTACACAATGTAAGGATTATGCGAGAAGTTGTAATTGAGGGAGTTTAGCTTTGAACTAATATTATCATAGTGATTTTTCTTCCGTGTCATTTATCATTCTTCAATTTTTGTGTGAATAGATTGTGTGATTGTTAATGTTGCGACATTTGTCTCAACATCTGGTATGTAAGTGTCAGAATTTCAATTTTCATTGTATGACACTTATTCTTGTAATATATATATATATATATATATATATATATATATATATATATATATATATATATATATATTCTACTTTGTATTTTTAAAAATTGTATTAATTTTATCCACTAACAAAAAAAAATTGAAGTTGAGAATTATGTAAGAAAATATAAACAATAGATAATATCGTAATTATTACTTTAAAAACACATCATTTTAAATTATTATTTAAACCATTCTCCATCATAATAGTTGATTTCAATAGTGTTAGGAAGCAAAAGGCTAACCCTAACAAGATTTACAAAACTAAGAGGAATAAGTAAATAAACTAAGAAAAAGAGAGATAAAAGATAAATTTGATTTTCATTCATTGCCTCCAATGTCTCTATGAGACTACATTATATAATACTCTAATGAGTAATAAGCTAAAAGACCCAAATATTACTAGGAGTCCACTAAAATTAATCATACAAATAAAGTACTATTTATATAAATTCTAAATGAACTCAATTAATATAATTATAAATCACTCTCTATCATTGCCACGGGGTTCACTTGAACCTTGTCCTCAAGGTTCTAAAATCAATATGAGAATAGAGATAGTTTTCCTGGATCTCACTTCTTGAAGTATGCAGAAACATCATCTCGTGAAGCAAAAACATGTAATGATATCATACTTCCCATAACAGTTCCATATAAAATGCACTCTAATGGAAATTGAGTGGTTATGCTTTTCTTCCACAACAAATCACGAAGTAAATGCAAATGCTTCCCACCAGCTTGTGACTCCCACACGTATTGCTCTTCATCATTATGTTTGGTGGTAACAATAATCTTCCCAGCTCCAAGATAAGTAGAGTAGAAACCAACACTAAACTGTCCAAATATGCTAACATCAGCAGCAGCAACCAAAGCTTCCATGAGTTCCTTGGTACCTGACCTTGCAATGGTACCTAGGTTGTTCACCAAATCAACTTTAGTCATTCCAACTCCACTATCAATGATAGTCCCTGTAAACCTTTGCTCAGGAGCCTCTTCACCCTCAAACCTCATCTTAAACCGCATGCCTATGGTATAATTGTTTTTGAGCGATTCCATGTATTGATCATATGGAACAATGAATTCCATTGGACTGGTCTGAGGTTTATAATAGACAGTGAACATGGTACCTATCAACACGGCCTGCCAAGCAGTTGCAAGAACACCAAGATATATGTGGTGGCGAGAGATGACCGAGGATGGAACATTACCCTGCTGACTCATTGAACACCTTACACCAACTCGAAGCTTCTCGTTCTTCCCTCTTAGAAAGGTGAACTTATCTCCAACAACCAGCCTCTTAGAACTGACGAAAACACTCCAACAACTTTGCAGCAAGTGTCTACGCGGTTGACCTCAAAAAATGTGCCTAAAACACCACTCATTTACTTTCAATAAAAATTCATTGAATTCAGGTCTTGCCAAATCCAAAAACAATAGAAAATCAGCAACCCAAATCTCCAATAGCCGTGAATTCTCTACATCGCTCTTTCTGTCAATCTGCAACCTTTCCTTAATCAACTGCAGAATCGAACTAGTTCCTTTTTCCAAAACAGCTATCTTCTTTTCTACTTTGGAATTCTCTCCATTTTGTTTGGCCCCTCGGGTCTTTTGATTCAACTCAGTAACCTCAAGCACAACATAATCAGTCACCAGTTCCCATGCCACAATTTTCCACACAAGACCAAACAACACAATGAGTTCATGTGCAAACTTATCATACACCTTTCCAGAATACAAATAAAAGACTCATTAAAACTACTAACCAAACTAGCATCAGTTGGACATTCCTTTGTATCCGACACCGAGTCGACAATCTCTCTATCAATATGATTATCAACAGCAACCTCAACATGGTTACCATCATCCATCTCAATCACGTGATAAATATTGTCAGCTGATGTAGCGTCGGGATGTGGAGACCAACACTTCATTGTCATCATAGTTGAAATTGGAACGGCACCACATTTCCACTTGTTTACAAGATTCTTCAAGTTAGTTACAGTTGCCATGTATCCATTCAAACCAGCATGAAGTATATGGTAGCATATGTGCCCAAGAACATATGCGTAGTCACTGTCAAACGTTAATGGAAGATAGCCTCGAGCTTGGTATCCGAAAAAGTGGAAAATGGAATTGAATTTATTTCCCTTGTATGTGCTTTCTTTCGGATGCTTGTTTATCTCTGCTTCCACAAGGTATGCTAGAAGTTTCTCGGTCTCAATCTGAGACAACTTATCAGCAGCAACACCTTGTCGGAGTAAGTCGAGAATTTCCTTTAAGAGTGCATATACTACAAGAATGCTCTCAATCATACCTTCTGGAATGAGGATTTCTTTGTGATATTTGTCTTGCTCTGCTCTAGCCTGAACTGCATCGGAAATCTTTTGTGAAATTTCGAAAAGGGTAAGCTTTGATTGAGAAACCTCCTCCCCGAGAATGACCATGTTTGGATGGGACTGAAGAGTGTATTCCAAAGCAACATGTGATGCCTTGCATCCCATCAGACAAATGAAATAATAATACTTCTCTGCAAAGAGAGCATCGGTGCAGATATTGCTGATGAGTTGGGAATTCACCTTACAAATTGAATAAACACCAATATTGGTTTCTACAAACTGGTTTTTAGGATCTCTATTTGAAGTCACAGGAACACCACGCTCAGATGGAAAATCAGCTCTCCGAGGAATCACAGCCCTAACATCCGGATGCCCATGATTCTTATAAATAACAAAAGTTTCAGCACAACCAAGAACTACACTAGAACCATCAGTATCCCAATGAGCAGGACGTGTATTTCTTTCTTCTGAATCAGGTTGAGGCACTTCATCAACTTCAATCACAGAATCAAACTCATTGGGAACAACATCCAGGGCATCAAGCTTTTCATCTAGAGTTTGAACCTCATCCATGTTACAATTTGCTTGTTGTTGTTTTTGTAGTGAATCAGTTTTGCAAACAGGTGGTGGGTGTTATTGGATAACGACCTTGCCGAGCCTGGTCCAATCGGAAACGGCATTCCAATCAGCTTCAATGTTCTTTCTAATTTCGTCGATTCCATGAGTGTCGAGTAAGGCTTCGTCGGTGGCGGCTTCATGGAGAATAGATGGAAGAGATATTTTATCAAACATATGGTGGGCATCATATGAAGATGTAGTAGAACGAGAAAACGGTACTTCAATGTGTTGTCATTTCTTCTTCTCTTAAACTTGACTTTGTATCTCTTGAAGCAAGTATTCGACATACGAGATTTTGCAAAAACCATTGTTGCAGAAGGTTGAGGGAAATTGTTGTAGTCATATGAATTGATTTGTTGTTGTTGTTGGTAGTAGGAATTTGGATATCTATAAAGATTTGTGGGAGTTGAATATAATGAGTATGGATAGGGTGAATATGATTGTTGATGTGGTGTGTATCCATGGTTATAAGAGAAGTTTTGAGATGGGGTAGAAAAAGGGATGTTGGTGGAATAATATGGAAGAATTTCCCATGGAAAAGAAGGAAACGCAGTGATGGTGTTGGGATAATAACATGGAGCAATGAAAGATGAGGGAGATGAATATTCCATGAGATGTTGAGATTCAAGAACGAAAGCATCAATTGTTAGGAAGCAAAATGCTAATCCTAACAAGATTTACAAAACTAAGAGGAATAAGTAAATAAATTAAGAAAAGAGAGATAAAAGATAAATTTGATTTTCATTCATTGCCTCCAATGTCTCTATAAGACTACATTATATAATACTCTAATGAGTAATAAGCTAAAAGACCCAAATATTACTAAGAGTCCACTAAAATTAATCATACAAATAAAGTACTATTTATATAAATTCTAAATGAAATCAATTAATATAATTATAAATCACTCTCAATCAAATAGTCTTATATTCTAATCTAACAATGATATCTTTAAAATTACTTTCCTAAAACTTCTAGCTTTATTGAGGCCACACAGTTAAGTAGAGAAGTAGTGGTTCCTGATGGTAACCCGGTTCCTAGAGTTACACAACATGGCATGAAAGCTTTATTAAGACTCAAATAGATGTTGTAGTTGACACAGAGGGATTCCAATAAGTTGGATTGAATTATAAAAAGAAAGGCACAAAAAAGACTATCATCAGTAACTATATCATTAGGTCATGTCTTAGTAGTGCACACAATTCTCCATGAATTGAATATTATGGAATGTGAGAGGTATTGTCACCTCTCCAACAAAATTGGCTTTAAAAAGGTTAGTTCTCAATAACAAGCCTCATTTTGTTTTTATTGTTGAGCTCTGGATTGATGTAGATAGGTTTCTTTAGAGTTGGCTTAAGAGATTGAATCTAAAAATATTTGTTGCTAACAATAGAAATAACCTTAGCTCTTATTTGTAATAATAGTATTGATTCTGATATTGTGGACATTGATGACCAATAAGTTTTCTTCGCCTTCAAGATGAATGACAAAATCATTGGTTTGTCTACATTGTAGACATATACTTGATATATAGCTAGAATAACTCTTTGGGTTAAGTTGCAAAGTGTAATAAGCGTCAACAAAATGACCTAGTTTTTATTGGTGATTTCAACACCATTCTTGGTTCCCAAGAATATAGTGGTATCAATATGCCTGCTAGGAGTCCAATGGATGAGTTTTTTTCTTTTGGATTGATAACATTCATCTTTTTCACTTGCCAAATTCTAGAGCCAGATTCACTTGGTTTAATGTTAAAAGTGGACCTAGGCTTATCCATAAATGGCTGGATTGATTAGTTTGCAACTAGGGCTATATTGATTTATGTGTTACTAAAACGTGTTCCACTTTGTTGAAAACTATATTTGATTACTACCCTCTACTTTTTTACTTTAACTGTCATGACAAATATTTAAGTTTCAATTTAGGTTTCTCCAAATGTGGACTCTTTATCAGGATTGTCTCAACCTTGTGGAATCTTCTTAGAACTCAAGGGTGGTTGTGTGTCCCATGAATGTATTATCTAGAAAACTTCAAATTCTCAAAAGTACTCTTGAAAGTGTTTTTGGTGAGTAAGTATTTTATCTTCTCTATAGGGGTTAATATTATATTTCTGTCGTTCTACAGTTTAATAATGTCTTAAGAAAGGGTTTCAAATGGTTTTTTATTGGTAAAAGTAACATTCACTAGAGTTTGTAACAATGGTAAAAGATTCGAAAAATTTAACTTTTAAAAGGCATATTAAGACTATATTTCATCAACCTATTTCATATGTATTCGAATAATCAAGCATGTGAACATCATTTATAATCAACATAATCGTGTATAACTCGTCAATACCGCTTATGCCTAACCGATATTGTGATTTTTACCGTATTATTTAATTGACGATATCTCAACCTATTAAACAATACAAATAACATTTAAGATTTGATACAAAGTGAATATCAAATTCCAGCTCCATGTTAATAGTTGGTCTTTGATAGATGATAAACTTAGATCAAGACTTAAGAGATGTTTCTCAACAATGATTCAAACCACATATATTCAATAAAAATAAAGGTCATCATCTACGTTGATCATTAATTTTTTCACATACAAAAGATCAAAAGAAATACATACTAGTTTAGATTAATTACAACTAATTTGGATACAATGTGTTTATCTATACATCATTGTAGCTTGCTTCATAATAAATAAAGAGAGATGAATGAGCATCCAAGTTGAATAATCAATAATGGATGTGAATTCAGCTCCGATTAAATATTTGTGTATTCTTTTGAGTTATAACTGAGTTTCTAGGGTTTTGTGTCAAAAGAATGTGAGAGATTATGAGATTGAGCCCAAAAATCAACATTGGATCCTTTAAATATATATTTCCATTTGTACTATCTCGCCCGACGAGCAAGGCTTTGCCCGAAGAAAACCACTTTTTGGCACTTCTAACTTCCTGCTGAACATCAAACAACCCTCAACAAAAATATCTGACCTAGCCCGAAGAACTCAAGTTCTCAAACCCTCGTCGGACAACCATGGCATGGTTTTACCACTACCATAACTTTGATTTGTCTCGACTCAACCTCGCCAGAGCTTACTGGGCGAGCTTGCATCTTCCTCGCCAGATCTCGCCATGTGAACATACTAAAACTCAATAAATTTGGTTTTGTTCCTTCTTCATTGTTTTATGCCTTTTTTCTTTGATTTCTTGCCACAATTCCTGCATACTAACACACATAAAGGATACCAAAGCCACATGCAAATATTATGACATTTTATGTAAGCTTATGGAATTCAACAATCGAAAATGCAAAATAGTTCAAAAAATGCCAACTTTTAATATGATTATTTATTCAATATTTGCATTTAAAATTATCTTAGGCTTTGGGAAAGAATAATTTTGGTAATATGCAAGACCAAGTGAAGTAAGCAGAGCAGTATTTGATGAACACCCATAGTAAAATTAATAACTTTGGTCATACCGATGAGCTTGTTGAGCAAGAAAGCACCACACAATCAAGGTTGGATTATGCTTTAAATATTGAGGAATTATTCTAGAGAGAGGGGTTATGGTTCATTGACATATTTATGGGAATAGAAATACAAAAAAAAACACATAATCACAAAGATAAGAAATGTTATTAAGCTTATTCACTAATTGAAAGTGGGGTACTCTATTATCATAAACCAATACAGATGACTTGGCATGTGGTGGATCAGTATAAGGATTTATTTAATATTGTTTCTATTTTGCAGGATAATTAGTTAGTGGATGAGGTGATACCTCAATTAGTATCTGATCAGACTAACAAGCTTTTAACCCTACTTCCCCAGATGAGGGAATTTATAATGACATATTCATCTTGAAGAAAGACATTGCAGTTGGTCCAGATGGTTTTGACCCTTTGTTCTATCAGACTTACTGGAAAGTTATCAAGGATGATTCCATAAAAGCTACAATGCAATTTTTCAAAGAGAGTTGAATTCTAGAAGTATCAAGGATTATATATGCCTAACATCCGAAGTGGCCAGTATTCTCCATAAGAAGTATCTTAATGGGAAGATATTTATGAAGGTTGTCATAGCTAAAGCATTTGAAACTTTGAGCTGGTATTTCTCCTGCTCATAAGCAATTCGAGTTCAATGACACTTTATGTAAGTGGATTGATTATACTCTCCATTCAACAATAGTGATTATTTCTAATAATGGTGGTTTGGATGGTTATTTTCAATGTCAAAGAGGGGTGAGGCAGAGATACCTTTTGTCCCCTCTTTTGTTTTGTATTACAGAAGATGTTCTTAGCAGATGCCTATCTAGGTTGACTTATTCTACCATTATTAACCAGATTAGAGCCTATATAAATATGGTGTTTCCCTCTTACATATTATATGTTGATGGAATTATGCTTTTCATTAAAGTAAATATTTCTTCTTTGGATGTTATTATTATTATCTTACAATAATATGTTGATTGCTCGGGTCAGGTTTGTAATACATCTAAGTCAATTATGTATGTTGGTTCAATGTTAGTTTCCCGACATGGTACTGAAATTCTGATATAGTAGACCCAGATGTCATATGACATGTCGAGACGTCTGGTCTGTTATATATAACATGGCAAGGTATAAACAATAACAGTAATGAAAAGCATAAACAACACACAAGGATTGTTAACCCAGTTCGATGACTCACATATACATCTGGGGGCTACCAAACCAGGAAGGAAATCCACTATCAGTAGTATTAATTCAGAGTTAAACCACTCAATTTACACTCTTCACTTAATCCCTACCCAAAGAAACTTCTATCTAAGAGTTCCTAACTCATAGTATATGAGCATTCTCACCCACTTCCCTTCAGTCACACATCGTGACAATTATAATTAACAAGATCAAACTAGAAGACATACTTCTATGATAATACCTAGACATGACACACATGACTAAGAACAATACTTAGATTTGCTTCACAGCTTACTCCAAGAACGATACTCACTCTTGCTTAAAAGCTTCGAGGAGGACGGTGACCATCTCACAATCCGAGTGGTTTACACATATCAACTCTCCTAAAGAGTGGTTCACAAACTAATCCCTAATATTTACATATTTTATATTCATAACTTATATATAATTCTAGGTTACAATGCTTCTATTTATAACTTATCTACCAACTAGATTTGGGCTTTTGATCACAAATTATTTGTTATTACAAATTTGCAACAAATTCTGCTACAAAATAGGTCTTCAATCAAATCTTACTAAAATATCTCCATATTTAAATACTCAATCTTTTCTTGAATATATCTTGAATCCTCCAAACCTTTAAATCAGTGCCCCTTTAAATCAGGCCACATAAGATACATAATATTTCCAGGATATTTTGTATCTTTTAAATCTTCACTAATCCCAATTGTCCAGCTCAGCACAGGCGCGGTGTTAAACGACATGTCACAAGACATTTTCATTCAATATGTTGCTTCAGATCTGCTCAACATGTTTCTTCATAAAATAGTATTCCTCAAACTTGGAAGCCACATAAGATTACCTAATATTCCCATAATATTTAGTAACTGAAATTAACTAAATAAACCCAAGTTGCAGATCTGCACCAGAAACGACGTTGAATGATTCAGTATAGGACATCTTGTTCGACATGTTCCAGAACAACAAAAGAAACCTTTAAGATATTCTTCTCAAAGTTAGAACTTATATCATTAGCTCCAGAGTATTTTAATAGTTAGAACCTAAGGGGTTTCGTTGAAAATAACTTGAATCTCTTAATCCTTTAAAACAGTTACACCTGTGATAGCATAATATTCTATAGAATATTCTGCATAATTTAAATCATAAACCAGTCCAAATTTCCATGTGCACAAAACAGGATGTCATAACATCTTGTTGGACATGTTCTTGTAGATTCTAGAATATGTTAATTTAACATATGGAACTTCTTATTCAACATGTTCCGGCCATATTAGTTTTACCAAACATAAGGCCAATCATAGAATCATAGAATTAACAATATCCCCCTTTGGCTTATTTTGGATAAAACTAATTTACATATCACAGGTGTAGCAGTACCTCAACATCACATCTTCATATCAGACCAATTCAGCTATACAACTCTCACATCTTCATATCAGACCAGTTCAGCTATAGAACTCTCAACACCTGTTATAGAGAATTATAAACATCACCCCCTCAATAGTACACATTATACTTCTCCCCCTTTTTAGCCATAAAAAGAAAAATTCATAGTAATAATCATAGAGGTATATAATATCCATAAGCTTGAAACACACACAAGCTTCACAATAATTATACCACTGCAGCCACAAACCACATACTTCACAAAAATGTCAATAAAACAAGACCATAACTCCCCTGTTTTATACAATCATTTCTCTTCCTCAAGAAAAACCACATCAGAGAGAATAACATCAGCAGAAAACACATGAAGAACCGATCAAATACCAACAACATCTCACCAAAAGAAGTTTAAAACTCCCCCTCCAGCCAAAGAAACAAAGATCCACAACATAGAGCCACATTGAACCAGTCAGGATTAACTACTCCCCCTCAACTCAGAATTACCATGCAAAGAGTTGAAAACACAAAAATCTCTCCATGTCAGTAGTAGAACCATCATGAAAGATTATCATGCTTACTCCTTCTTGAATCATAATCACCATTTTGCAGAGAAAAAAATTCTCCCAGACAACATCCAACATTGTTTCTAAGTTCATTCTTAAGAAACATGTGCAACTTTGATTGAATCCATTAACTTTGGAATGCCTCATATTCCTCAAAGAGATATACAAAATATGTTAGTATGTTATCTTATTCAAAATTTCATTCACACCTGAACACATGCTCTAGAACTTCTCAGCTTGCCTTCTCCACAAACATCAAATTGATCCACTTCTCTCTAGCATAAATTGTAGTAGAAGCAACCTCTTTTTCACAAGATTTTTTACCTCAACATGATTCAAATAACTAGATAAACACCCCATAATCCAAGACAATCTTTTACTCATCATTGTCTAGTATGATAAGATAGAATACTTTTGAGACAAGATGTGAACATCTAGAACATGTTAATATAACATATGGAACTTCTTATTCAACATGTTCCGACCATATTAGTTTTAACAAACATAAGGCCAATCATAGAATCATAGAATTAACAATCTCCCCCTTTGGGTTATTTTGGCTAAAACTAATTTACATATCACAGGTGTAGCAATACCTCAACATCACATCTTCATATCAGACCAGTTCAGCTATAGAACTCTCAACACCTGTTATATAGAATTATAAACATCACCCCCTCAATAGTACACATTATACTTCTCCCCCTTTTAGCCATAAAAAGACAAATTCATAGTAATAATCATAGAGGTATATAATCTCCATAAGCTTGAAACACACACAAGCTTCACAATAATTATACCACTGCAGCCACAAACCACATCACAAAAATGTCAATAAAATAGGACCAAAACTCCCCTGTTTTATACAATCATTTCTCCCCCTCAAGAAAAACCACATCAGAGAGAATAACAGCAGCAGAAAACATATGAAGAACCGATCAAATACCAACAACATCTCACCAAAAGAAGTTTAAAACTCCCCTTAAAGCCAAAGAAACAAAGATCCACAGCATAAAGCCACATTGAACCAGTCAGGATTAACTACTCCCCCTCAACTCAGAATCACCACGCAAAGAGTTGAAAACACATAAAATCTCTCCATGTTAGACGTAGAACCATCATGATAGATTAGCATGCTTACTCCCTCTTGAATCATAATCACCATTTTGTAGAGAAAAAAAATTCTCCCAGACAACATCCAACATTGTTTCTAAGTTCATTCTTAAGAAACATGTACAACTTTGATTGAATCCATTAACTTTGGAATGCCTTATATTCCTCAAAGAGATATACAAAATATGTTAGTATGTTAGCTTATTCAAAATGTCATTCACACCTGAACACATGCTCCAAAACTTCTCAGCTTGCCTGCTCCACAAACATCAAATTGATCCACTTCTCTCTAGCATGATTTGTAGCAGAAGCAACCTTTTCTTCACAAGATTTTTGACCTCAACATGATTCAAATAACTACATAAACACCCCATAATCCAAGATAATATTTTACTCATCATTATCTAGTATGATAAGATAGAATACTTCTGAGACAAGATGTGAACATCTAGAACATGTTAATATAACATATGGAACTTCCTATTCAACATGTTCCGACCATATTAGTTTTAACAAACATAAGGCCAATCATAGAATTAACAATCTCCCCCTTTGGGTTATTTTGGCTAAAACTAATTTACATATCACATTTGTAGCAAAACCTCAACATCACATCTTCATATCAGACCAGTTCAACTATAGAACTCTCAACACCTATTACAGAGAATTATAAACATCACCCTTCCAATAGTACACATTATACTTTTCCCCCTTTTTAGCCATAACAAGACAAATTCATAGTAATAACCATAGAGGTATATAATATCCATAAGCTTGAAACACACACAAGCTTCACAATAACTATACCACTGCAGCCACAAACCACATACTTCACAAAAATGTCAATAAAACAGGACCATAACTCCCATGTTTTATACAATCATTTCTCCTCCTCAAGAAAAACCACATCAGAGAGAATAACAGCAATAGAAAACACATGAAGAACCGATCAAATACCAACAACATCTCACCAAAAGAAGTTTAAAACTCTCCCTCAAGCCAAAGAAACAAAGATCCACAACATAGAGCCACATTGAACAACACAGGATTAACTACTCCCCCTCAACTCAGAATTACCATGCAAAGAGTTGAAAACACATAAAATCTCTCCATGTCAGCAGTAGAACCATCATGATAGATTATCATGCTTACTCCCTCTTGAATCATAATCACCATTTTGCAGAGAAAAAAGAATTCTCACAGACAACATCCAACATTGTTTCTAAGTTCATTATTAAGAAACATGTACAACTTTGATTGAATCCATTAACTTTGGAATGCCTCATATTCCTCAAAGAGATATACAAAATATGTTAGTATGTTTGCTTATTCAAAATGTCATTCACACCTGAACACATGCTCTAGAACTTCTCAGCTTGCCTGCTCCACAAACATTAAATTGATCCACTTTTCTCTAGCATGACTTATAGCATAAGCAACCTCTTCTTCACAAGATTTTTGAACTCAACATGATTCAAATAACTAGATAAACACCCCATAATCCAAGACAATCTTTTACTCATCATTGTCCTGTTTGATAAGATAGAATGCTTCTAAGACAAGATGTGAACATTAAGTTCCACATACAGAACTTAAAATCCTTCTCCAAGGATAACAGACCCAGGTGATATTCTAACATTAATTAGGACATCCTTCACATATTAGACACACCACACCAAATGGTTATTGATATACCCACCACTGGACTTACTACTGCTAGTAATCCAATCGAAGATCTTTAGAAAGCACAACTCCACCAGCTTGATCAAATAACTATAGAGAGAAATAAACTCTCATACACCCACTAAAAGAATTTAATCATTTATAATCACCGTATGGCTTCTACCACAAGCTCCAAGATAGGAACAAAACTAGAACCTTCGTAAGTCTTTAACTAACCACTCTTCTGCACAAGAGTAATTTTTTCCAAGACATAGGTCGAATTCACCTATGATAATAACCAATTTCCACAGTTTGGTTAACTCAAAATCCTTGAATTCACATATGATAACAACCAAATGCCACTGTTTGGTTAATTCATATACTTTCAGATTTAAAAAATCTACTGATCCACCAATGAAACTTTATTTTCAAGTAATACTCCACTTACTCCATACCAAGTCATCTTATATACACCAAAAACACTTTTTTCATCCAACACGAGTGAAACGAACCAATATATCAAAACATCACATGTGTGATAACTCACTTCATCAAACAAACCATCCATCGAGCTCCTTCAAATTTTCCAAAGAAAAATAAATTCCCATAGACACAAATAAACCTGCCCTTTAGACTCCTCCTAGGACGCATGTGTGCACATGACTCAACCAACCAGCTTTTCATAGCTAACTACACAACGTCTTATTTTACATCACAACCTCACCAGAGGAAAATACTCTTTACAAGTTTGATTATCACGCAAGCTTAAAAGAAATCTCCTCATGTCATGGATAACCAATACTCCAACTGAGCATAAAATCCACAAATTCTCAGCTTCACACATGTATTGAACATACTTTCAAACTGTGAAATCAACTGTGACATTTACAAATTCAGATACACTAGCTCTACGAGAATACCACCAAGAACACAAAGTACACCAAGTTATTTAACAAGGAAACATCTAATAAATGCCCATATATGTCCACACAAGACACACTTGACTTTGAATTTCTCACATATTCCAAAACTAATGCTCTTAGTTTTCTTGCTACATATAATACAGACTACCACTATCCGTGACCAGTAGTAGAAGAAACTACCTGCTTAACAACCATTCTGATTAGACCCCCCAATCTGACACTCTTCCCTTGATTTTAGAAATTGTTGGTCTTATTGTTATCTTCAATCATGACCAAAGTTATGCATTTATCACACACCTTTGTAGATACAGTCAGAATCTTCTCATCCTACTTCATCATATTTAGAGTTGTCACTTCTAAATACAATATTAAACACACAATCTCATCTTTATAATCCCAAGTTTCTTTTAACCACCAATAAACATGATTGTTTCAATATCATGTAGGACATCAGCACAAAGTTCCTTGAACCCAAGACGATCTCCAAGGATCACACCTTCAGCAGCTTATTCAGGTTATCATACACTAAAACACCGCGAAGAGAAATAAACAACCACATAGAGAAAAGTAAATTCTCAACACTTCTTAAATTATGATGTTCAGACTACAGTCCTGCACTTTTACATCAGACATATACATAGTCTCTCGTCAATGTATTTTGTCATCATTTGAATGCACAACATCTTTCATAGACAGATAAATGCTCAACTCTCGTCATAGTATTCATCATCGGTTAGATGCACATCCTTATCAAAAGAAGACAAACACTCAACTCCTATCAAGGTATTTATCATATGTGATAAGGTAACCTTCTCACATAAGGTATGGCATTTGGTCTGACATTATTTTCCTACACACTTGTGGCACGAGAGTTAATCCCTCTTTTATTAATCGACACCACTAATCACTTCAAATTAGGTAAGTGGCCTGACCTGATACTCCACCATGAGCACAACTAACTTCCTTGGATAAAAACTCAACACCTTTGAGATATTGTTCCACCATCAGATCTGACAACAATCTCAAACACATGGATTTGGCACTTACTATGGTTTTGGAGGTAACACCCATAGTAATCCATGTACAACTCTGTGCAGGGGATACAAGAGTTCACCAGTAGCTGATCATCCTTTCTGATCGGACCATAAATACATGCAGTAACTTGCATGACACACACCATCATGTGGGGACATCACATAATTGGACCTAAGCTTGATGAAGATTTCCCTTGATCATACACAAATAAATATGGTTATTTGCAACACATTCCTCTAAACATATGCAGACACCATTCGAACATCCATTCATTATCCTTCCTTGGATAATTTTTCTTCTCTTAACAGAACGAGAGTTCCATGCTCTCAAGACATGATAGTTATATCAAGTTTGAGTAAACAACCTCCATCCTGTTTATGAAGAGAATAAACATTAGCTAGCCATCTTGAACAACTGCTGCTACAAGTCCCTTTCTTTGACTCATACACGCACAAATTTGGTTCCTTTGGTCACTAGATGTTAGAGATAACGTCCTTGACATACGGAATGGACTTTATACATAAAGAATTTTGTTGAGATGTCTTTAACAAGTCTCCAAAATACAAGCTTTAGCCTATGCACTCCTACTTTCTTCAAGTTGAGACCTTCTTCAACACATAGCATAAAAGCCTCCTCTTCCAAGTTAGGAGTAGGTTTCAAACATACGTGATCATTACACATTTGTCTAGCACCCAAAGCATCTATCATGTTAGCATGATAGCACATCAGTTTCCTTCTTCTGGAACACAAAACTGAGATTGGTTCTGAAGTCATTATTGCTTTCAGAAAAATCAACACATCCCTTGATCACCTAAAAGGTCTTCAAACCTAATCCAAGCTCCAGCAAAACTAAACAACAGCCAGACTCATAGTCACTTTCCTAATTAGGTCAAGAATTTGGAAGACTCTTCTAGAGACCAAAATAAATGGCTTTTTCCTTTCTTCAACAAATTTCTTGAAGAATATATCAACCACACATCATAATGCCTTTAAGAATGGTGTAACACGGTGGGAGAACTGACTTTCTATAAATGTCGTGGATAGCAAGAGTCGCCACCGACTTTTATTTTATCAATAAGGAAAGGACGTAAAAGAATAGGAAAGACCGTTTTAAAAGACTTGGGTTCGGAGGGTAGGTTATATAAATGGATGGTGTTAGCACCCTTTATATCCATGGTTATCCATGGGCTTTTAGTTACTTAGCTCACTTAATTGTTTTGAAAATGTGAAGTGTATGATTAGCAAATTTTATAAGTACTTTGTAATGATCCTCGTATGGATGTATACAAAGCCTTGTTTTGAAAATATTTGAAAATAGTGAGGTGTGAAAAGTATTTTAAAGTGTGAGTAAATAACTATGAGGTACCTACCCTAGACTAAGTCATTCGTGTTCTTATATGTTCTTTCAAGGGTAAGATTATCCCTATTATTAAGGAATAGGTAGTCATTACCTTGGATTTGTTTAAGGGACGGGCGTAGGGTCATCGTACGGTCAACGAAGGCAACCGGAGGGTGTCTTTAGCAATTGGGAGGGACTATCATCTTTTTAACCGAAGGGACAAAATCATTCTAGGCAACACCGTAGGAAACATCGTAAGGACTTGATCTTTTAACCGAGGGGAGGGACAAGATGATTTTTTTATTTGCAGGGTTTTGCTTAAGACACCCCACTTTCGAGGGACTTGACCATTTAAAAGGCAACTTAATAGGAGTAACCCTAGGAGGTGCAGATAGCGATCATAGATCGACTTACGTGTGTGAGTGTTTATTTCAGATATTTATTCTTTTTTTGTTTAATTTTTCTAAGTCCAATTTTATTCATTTAATATTTTCACTCTCTGTTTACTAACCAAGCAATTAAATAAATAAAAAAATTAAATGCGAATAATATAAGACATACGCTATTACATGGCTTTGGGCAGTTACATAATAATATGAACGGAAAATAAATAAATTAAATAAACTACGACCTGTACAATTTTACTAATAATTAATACAAAGCAAAATAAAATCAATAAAATAACTAAAAATTAAATAGGTTTAGAATTTTTTTAAGGTTTTATGAAGTTTTTGAGAAAATTAGGGTTAGAATAAATTTATTAGAAACATACAACCTAATTATTAATTATTAATTAATTTATAAAAATAGTAAATATTAGTTATATACAAAATCATTATTAAAGAAATAATTGAAAAAAAATTAATTGGAATGAAGTTATTAAGAATTTTTTAGAAAAAATCTAGCTAGATTATTATTTTGTTTTTTTAGGAAAAAGATTAGTAATTCATCTTCTAATTAAAATAAATTAATTATAATTTATAACCTAAATACCCTAATTAACCTAATTATAAGAATTAATAATTAAAATAAATATTAAAAAAAATAACAAAAGAGAAACCAGCACCCAAAAGAGAAACCAACACCTAAATACCCTAATTAACCAAATATTATGCTAGCTTTTGGTCATTTGTGGTCTAATACTTAAGAAACTGTGCAATGGTTGTACTTTTCTATTTAAAAATGTCAAAGTTCCTTTCACATGTCAGGTACACATTAATATTTAACTGTACGAAAGAGTTTCTTGCTATACATGCCAACAATGTTTCTTCTATGTTCATTGACAACAAGCATTCACTTTATGGTGTTTCTCTTTCCTCTTACTATTTTCATGATAGTTTCAATATTATACTATTATTACTCACCAAAATAGCAACCATCCTGTCAAGTCTTACTTTTGGTACATGTAATGGTTCAAAGATCCACAAATACACTTAGTTAGTCCAAGTATAACAAGAGTAAATATACTTACTATTCAACTATACAAACTGGCCAATTAACATCCTGTATTGTAGTGGTTATTTTATTACAATTTAACCACATGTTATATTTTAATTCTGAAATTTTTAATATTTGCAGTTTGGTCCTCACAATCAGTTAATTTCAAGAAATCAATGCTTTTATGATATCAAGCATCTGATATTGACTTTCTGCAGAAAACTCAGGAGACATTAACAACAGTTCAACGTTTTTCACCCTATCACAACATGTTCATTACAAGGAACAATTGGTTAATCTTCTTTTAATAGGTGAGTCCTTTACTTAGAAACCACATTTATTACAACTAGCTTACAATTAAGGACCAAGTATATTTTTGGAGCATTTATAATAATCAGTATAGAATGCAGTCAAACATTTACGATTGATTCATGCTTATTTGATGCATAAGGACATACAATCATTTAATACATCCATAGGCTACTAATGAACATCACTTATTTGATTTTAGGTCCAAACATTATACATGCTTCTATTACAAATGATTATCACCGCTAAACTTTGGTTACTATTAAACATCACTTCTTTGAAGCATGTTATCACCTCTAAAGTTTGGTTATCCAATATCATAAATTATGTGTTTCATTAATATTCTAGGCCAAAATAAGACTACCTAGGATTTGTGTGTTTTCTTATTTACAAATCTTTTAGGTTATCAACTCTGAGAATTTTGATTGTGAATTGCGAATTATACATGAAAACACATGCTAGGCTGCCAATATAAAGGGCACTTTTAATGCATATACCTGCTAAGAATACAATGCTAACTTCTTATTCACAACATTTGTGTGTAGGAGAACAAAAACACATTTATGTTGGAATCATGAATGATGTAGAAAGACAAAACGGGGGAGTATTTTTTTTATATGGATACGGTGGAACATGTAAAACTTTTATGTGGAACACTTTGGCAGCTTCACTTCGTGCTCAAGGAAAAATTGTCTTGCCTGTTGCCTCAAGTGGTATTGCGAGTTTGTTGTTACCTGGTGGTCGAACAGCTCATTCAAGGTTTAAGATTCCTGTCCCTACCTTAGAGTCTTCCATTTGCAACATTGACAAAAAGGACGATCTTGCTGAGCTTTTAAAGTTGACACATCTTATTATATGGGACGAGACTCCAATGGCTAACAAGTTTTGCTTTGAGGCTCTTGATAAGTCTTTGAAGGACATTATGAGTGGAACTCCACATGCAAAGGACAAACTTTTTGGAGGCAAGGTAGTAGTCTTTGGTGGTGATTTTAGACAAATTCTTCCTGTTGACAAGGCAGTTTTCATTTCTTTGTTAATTCATTACATTGATACAATTAAAATGGGATTCATTGAGACTAAATCAATTTCCATATTGGAATAACTTATTATTCTACAAGGTTCTAATGGTATGTTTATGGAAATGATATGCAACACTTATGATGGAAAATATGACATATGCATACTATTTCTTTGATTTCCTATATATTATTAGACATTATTGTTCAATATCTATAAATGATATTGCAGTTTCTTTGCAAAGCACCAATGTTGCTACAATTGAATGGTGTTTGACAAAATATAAATTTACTCATGTTGTCAAAATTTCTTTCATTTATATTTATTTTATAATTATATTAGGTATTTTGAACTTAATTTTATATTTAATTATTGTATACCGTATAAAACGATTTTACCCGTGCGGAAGCACGGGTATATTACTAGTAATTGAAAAAAAATTAATTGGAATGAAGTTATTAAGAATTTTTTAGAAAAAATCTAGCTAGATTATTATTTTGTTTTTTTAGGAAAAAGATTAGTAATTCATCTTCTAATTAAAATAAACTAATTATAATTTATAACCTAAATACCCTAATTAACCTAATTATAAGAATTAATAATTAAAATAAATATTAAAAAAAATAACAAAAGAGAAACCAGCACCCAAAAATAAATATGGGGAGGCTTGGTTTTGATCCCAGGACCTCCCATTTACATGACATGGGGGGGCCTCAATTGGGTTGCGCGCGCCTATTGATGAAACCATGACCAAAATGTATAATATATGAAACCTGCAAAAATAGGGTGAAATTAAAAAATAACGGAGGACCTGGGAATCGAACTCAGGTCTGGTACCTTCCAAAACGTATCACCCCACCATTTGAGCTAGAAGCGCGGTTGTAATCTGTAGGAAACAAAAACAATATCAATTATGTTAAAATTCAAAAATCCATTCGCGCCAAAGCCTTCTTCTTCAACCTTAGGATGAGGGCTTTTAGCGACAGTTTTTAGGGACTTCTAGCTACGGTTTTCCAAACGTCACTATAAACCTGCAAACTCATATTATTCAAAATACGTAAATTTTTATCAAATTAACTACGTCAATGTGATCCTTGTAACGTATACAGTTCAACCATGGCCTTCGAAAATATTTATATGGCCTGAATAAAGAACCCCCAAAGTCAAGTTCAAAACCCTAACAATGGCAACACCTTCAACCTGCAACGAATCTCCAATTGAACGATCCAGAAACATTCCAAATGTTAATGCAAGCAAGAATATATGATCATTTAACATTTATCACGCATCAACAATCGAAATCGAAAAACTCAAAAATAAACAAAAACATGAATGTGGTTTATGCGATTCTACATGATTTTGAGGATGGTGATCATGTATTCATGTTCTAAGAGTCCCAGGGAATGCAATGTAACCTTCAAAATTTCCTTAGAACCTCTGGAAGGGCCAAACCGAATTTGAAAATTCTTTGTATTTTTTTAGCTTTGGTGCGTGTTCTTGAATCCTGAAAAAGTCCTCCCCTTGCTTTGGTCCTCTTATGTTCATATAATAGAATGAATCTAGGTCAATTGTTGGGCCTTGGATGGTCTTTTGATGTTACTTTATCATGAAGGAATCCATGGCCATAAATGTGATAAAAATCAAATATTTTCATACTTCAAAGGTTTTTGCACGAATTTAAATTGCATCCAATCACTTTAAATGTTATAAGATTCATTCTAAAACCAATATTTGATCTAAATATTGACTTTTTATATTTTATTTTTATTTAAATTGAATTTTAACAAATAAAATCCAAATAAATAAAAAAATAAATTATAAAAATCAGAATAATTGGTTATTGGGTCGTGCATGATCTTAACTTTGAGATTGGGTTGCAATTTGATGGGCCCATGTGGAAGATTTTGAAGTTTAGGCCTTATTTGCTTCATACACCCCTTGAAATTTTCCCAACTTTGACAAGGCACAACTCTTTCAATTTTAAGGATATGAAGGTGATATTAGACTTTTTAGAAAGCTTAGAGAGTCCTATAACAAACATATTTGGTATCATGTCCATATCTTTTACCATTTTCAAATTATGAGCTTTGGAAAAAGTTGACTTTTTGTTGACTTTCAAAAGGACCTATAATGTTTTAGCTCATACCTTCCAAATGAAGCATTTTTAGGATTGGCTTATGATACAAAAAGTTGTAGAGAATTCAATTTCCTTAAAAATGAGCTTTGGATGGGAAATTTTTGATGAAGTATGTGAAAGTTATGGCTGGTCAAATTTCAGTTGACTTTTCCTATGAAAACCCTAATTTAAAAACTCCTGATTTTTAATTATCTGAAACTTCCTTGATGAATCATGATCAACCCTTGATCAAATGATTAATTTTACCTCATAATATTTATGTTGGCAAAAAATCTTGAAGTTTGACTTTAATTTGACCATAGTTGACCTCAGTTTGACTTTTTAACCAACTTGACTGATTTTTTAATATCCGATCATCTGACTGGTCAAAGTTATTGGGGAAACCTTGAAACTTGACATGGAGATTCTTGAAGACATGTGGGATTTTATGAAGCTCACTTAAGGCCTTGGAAGTCCATTTATCTTGGAGAAATTCAAAACTCTAGTTCTGGATCCATTGTTTAGGAGAAAGCTTTGTCTGATGAAACCTTCAATCCATTTTCCCAATTGTGATCTTTTGTGAACCTTGTGAGAACTCTTGGGACACATTGCTTTGATTGTGGGAGGGAAAATTTTGGGGTACAACAAGTGGACTTGATAAATAAAACGCAAGTATCATTGGCATCTTTACATAGTTGGTTGAAACAGTCTTGCATAACATTTTCCCTTTGGCTAATATTGGTTGAAACAACCTTTGCATGAAATACTAGGAACCACAATCAAACACAACAGTACAACAAATCAGAGGTGCACACAATGGAAATAACAGAGTAATTATTTGGAGAGAAGTAAAATCCCCCACAACAAGATCCTCCAAAATAAACTAAAACACTATGTCAAGACATCTTGTCTGACGTCACAACTACACAACAAACACATATAAATGTCAGGACTTCTAGTCTGACATCACAACTACACATCAAACACACATCCACCATACTCCAGGTGCAATTGGTTAACTTAACACATCAATTCACCACCAAAGTTACAGGCCTGATAACAACACATACAGGTCCAACACACACTATCACAAATAGTCCATCCACCACTTATAGGGACCATTCAAACACCAATATGATTATATCACATTCAAACAACTTTTCAGTATAACATCCTTCTTCCTTTACCATGAACCAGAAAGTATCCCTCTCGGATCTCATCCAGAAACAGATAAGATGCCAACTCTGATACCAATTGAAATTCTGGTGTAGCAGACCCAAATGTCTTATGACATGTCGAGACTTATGGTCTGTTATAGATAACATGGCAAGGTATAAACAATAAAAATATTGAAAAGCAAAAACAACATACTAGTATTGTTAACCCAGTTCGATGACTCACATCTACATCTGGGGGATACAAAGCCAGGAAGGAAATTTATTATCAGTAGTATCAATTCAGAGTTAAACCACTCGGTTTACACTCTTCACTTAATCCATACCCAATGAAACTTCTACCTAAGAGTTCCTAACTCATAGTATATGAGCATTCCCATCCACTTCCCTTCAGTCACACATCGTGGAAATTATAATTAACAATATCAAACTAGAAGACATACTTCCATGACAATAATTAGACATGACACACATGACTAAGAACAATACTTAGATTTGCTTCACAGCTTTCTCCAAGAACGATACTCACTCTTGCTTAACAGCTTTGAGGAGAACAGTGACCATCTCACAATCTGAGTGGTTCACATATACCAACTCTCCTAGAGAATGGTTCATAAACTAAGCCACGTTGTTTACATATTTTTTTTATTCATGACTTATATATAATTCTAGGTTACAATGCTTCTATATATAACCTATCTCCCAACTGGGTTTGTGCTTCTAATCACAACTTATTTGTTGTTACAAATCTGTAGCAGATTCTGCTACAAAATAGGTCTTCAATCAAATCTTAATAAAACATATCCATATTTAAATACTCAATCTTTTCTTGAATATATCTTGAATCTTTACTCATCCCAATCTTTTCAGTGCCACATAGGATACATAATATTTCCAGGATATTATGTATCTTTTAAATCTTTACTCATCCCAATTGTCCAGCTCAACACAGGCGCGATGTCGAACGACATGTCACAAGACATTCATTCAACATGTTGCTTTAGATCTGCTCAACATGTTTCTTCATAAAATAGTATTCCTCAAACCTGGAAGCCACATAGGATTATCTAATATTACCAGAATATTCAATAATTGAAATTAACCAAATAAACCTAAATTGCAGATCTACACCAGAAAGGATGTCGAATGATTCAGGATAAGACATCTTATTCGACATGTTCCAGAATAGCAAAAGAAACCTCTAAGATATTCTCCTCAAAGTTAGGACTTCTATCATTAGATCCAGAGTATTTTCACAATTAGAACCTAAGGGTTTTCCTTAAAAATAACTTGAATCTCTTAATCCTTTAAAACAACTCCACTTGTGATAGCATAATATTATATAGAATATTCTACATAATTTAAATCATAAACCAGTCAAAATTTCCAGCTGCATAGAACAGGATGTCAGGACATCTTGTTAGACATGTTTTTCCAGATTCTAGAATATGTTAATTTAACATATGAAACTTCTTATTTAACATGTTCCAGCCATATTAGTTTTATCGAACATAATGTCAATCATAAAATAATAGAATTAATAGGTATGTTGGCAAATATAATCAGTTTCACTATTGATTTGATTCCTTTTATTTATCTTAAGGTCCCAATCATCAAAGAGAGACCTAAAAAAGCTTGCCATCAACCAATTACGAATATAATCAAAGGTAAACATATTGCAGGAAAAGTTTCACTCTTGTCTATAGTTGGGATAATTCAATTTGTAAGGTTGGTAATTCAAGGAATAATGGTGTAGGAGTTTCACTCTTGGTTGGTGAGCTTAATTCAAGATGTGGAGAAATGGTGTAGGAGTTTTATTTGGAGCGAGGATACCCAAAAAAATATAACTTCTGACGGTGGCCTGGAAAATTGTTGAAAAGAGTTCAATAATAGAGGCTTGGGATTGAAATCATTCCATTTGTTGGATGGGGCTATAAGCTTGTATCAATGTTGGTACATTTTGAACGAAACTGAAGATTCAATGACTATTTTAAGCGAGATGGTTTTAAAGAATAATAGTCCAATTAATTACCATGTTTTCTCTTCCTTATGGAATGGTAGCAATGATTTTAATGTGGAGTTGGATCAAAATTCAGTGTGGTTAATTGGAAAAGTGAATCACATTAATTTGTTATTGGAAAATTTGTGTGGTCAAAGGCTGGTTGGTATTATGCAGGTTCCTCCTATTTTACATCATAATTTGAAAGTTGAGCTTCAAGAAATCATTGAGTAAAATTTCGTATCTTTTCCTCCAAGATTGATACAGTTGCGCCCTTCTTTTCCCCAACTTACTTCTAATATGTTCATCAATTCTTTGAAGGGAGATATGAGGTTTGGAGTCGGAGAGTAATGGTCAATTATCAGTTAACGAAGCATATGACCATCTTTCTAATGCCCACCAAGTTATGGCACGGGGAAGGATAATTTGGAGATTAATGTTTGGGAGATTAATTCCACCCTCGAAATCCATTATGTTTTGGAGATTAATGTTTGGGAAATTATCAACTAATGAAAACTTGCAGTTGAGGGGCGTGTATATGCCTTATTGTTATTGTATGTTGTAACGCCCCGAAAATCTAAATTTAATTATTTAATCATTTATTTAATTAATTTAGAAAAATTGGAGAGTTTGGATTATTTTGAGAATTTTGGAGAAAATGAGTATTTTTATATAATAAGGATAAATAGTGTTTTATTATGCTATTTTATTATTATTATTAAAAATATATTGAAGAAAAGGGTAAGGTGGTCTTTTTGTGAAATTATGAGGGTAAGGTGGGAAAAGGCTAAACTGGGATAATATATCCAAAGAAGAGAATACGATCAGTTTCTCATTTTTTTGTTTTCTATCATGTTTGGAGAAGTGCTGTGAAAAAAGGAGAAGCTCAGAGTCAGGAGGCTGTGGAGAACCCCAAAGAAGAGTGTAAAGTGACGAAATCCTCTAAGGTATGGGGAGTTTTTATAATCTATGATAAATGTATAGGAATTGGAATATGAATGGATTAGGATGGTATGAGTTTTAGGGGTTTTTGGGGTTTTGAGTTAGGTTGAGTTTTATGAGAAATCTTGATGAATTAGAGCGATTGGAATGAGTTATAAATGTATATTTGTTTGTATGATTGTTGTCTGGATGTTGTTGAGGTTTAATTGATGTTTTTGAATGGTTTTTGGAGTGTTATGATGTGAAATCCGTAATGGTGTTTGGGGGTTTTTGGAATTGGAACAGTCTGCAATTGTATAGCAGAGAACTGCTGGAAAACGTGCGTTAACCGGTTAACGCTATGGGTTAACCGGTTAACCATTGTAATTTTTGGAAAATTCTGGAAATTCGTCGGCGTTAACCGGTTAACGCTATGGGTTAACCGGTTAACACTGTTGGGATGACAAATTTTAATTCTTTGAAAATTCATATCTTTTAAACCGTAAGTCCGATTCGCATTCCGTTTGAAGCGTCGAAAAGAGCACAAACTGAACTTTACTTTGATGAATAGAAACGAGAAAATTGCAATAGTTTTTGATAAATGTGTTTGTGAGATAACCTTATAACTACCTTATAAATTACCGGGTACGGGTTAATCTTTGATGTGTCAGAGTGGTTAGAGAACCAGTGTTCAGGGTGTAATGTCATGATGATATATATGATTATTTGATGGTTGTTCTGCTGATTGAAATGAATGATGCGAATTGTTTTGATGAATTTTTCGATGTAGCGCATCATTGCATTTCATAACATTCACGATGGGGCTTCGGCCTATTTATTTGCTTCAATCCCATTGTGTGGATTAAAATGTCTCGATGATTTACGATGTGCTCCTTTGTGGAGGGTTGATGGTCATGTATCCATCTCACGATGAAAATGGTACCACATGCATATTGCATATCAGGATGTTAGAATTGCATATTCTAGATGAATTACATGACTGTGTTGGTATTGATTGATTTCATGATAGTGTTATGGTTGTTGCTGAATTTTGTAGTTGACGATGTCATGATATGTGTACTAATTTATTTATGATTCTATATTCTTGTACGTTTATGATATATTATGATTACTCACCCTGCCTGCTTGGAAATGTTGCCTCTTTCGTGGGTAACTTGCAGATGTCGAAGAATAGTCCTGCAGTGCAATAGGAGTAATTCATGAGTCTCGGAGCATGCTTTAGTGTTCCTTAGGAGTGGTTCTGGTTTATGTGTCCTGCTCTGTGTCATGTAACACTGGGATAGGTTACTTTTGTTAAACTGTTTTCAGTATGTTGTTATCTGGATAATGTTTTCCATTTTATGATGTTAAATTCAGGATGGTGAAAATGATGTTTATGAAGTTTTGAATCATGAAGTTAAATTCCGCTGTGAAATGATTTATGATATTTTTGATGTTGATTAACCCGTGTTACGGGACAGGACACTATTGTGTTGATTTATGATGATATGTAATACCCTTTTAGATGATTACTCTGATATTATTTAAATATTATGTTTTGGGGTAGAAGGGTGTTACATTAGTGGTATCAGAGCAGGTCGGTTTGTCCGGCCAAGTCTTGTTGTTGTCATTCAGTTGTCAAGTCGTTATTTATTTAACGATTATTCTCTTATGATGTGGTAAGTGTTGTGCAGAATGGCTGGAAACAACTCGCGTGCTCTCGCTGATGCTATTGCAGCTCTTGCTCAGACTGCTGCTCGAAACAATGTGCATGATGAGTTCCGTGCATTGGAGAAATTCCAGAGGAATAATCCACCTGTGTTTGAAGGAAATCATGACCCGACGAGCGCTCTGAAGTGGCTCAAGGAAATTGAGAAGATTTTCATAGTGATGGCGTGTGCTGACGCGCAGAAAGTTCAATTCGGAACTCATATGTTGTCTGGGGAAGCTGAAGACTGGTGGGATAATACTCGTCAGCGTCTCGAGGATGAGGTTGTTGTGGTGACTTAGACTGTATTTAAGGCGGAGTTCCTTAAGAAGTATTTTCCGGAAGATGCTCGTGGTAAGTTGGAGATAGAATTCCTTGAGCTGAAGCAAGGAAACATGACAGTGGCAGAGTATGCTACCAAATTTGAAAGGCTGGTGAAGTTTTTTCCTCACTACAACAGGGCAGATGCTGAACTTTCCAAGTGCCTTAAGTTTGAGAATGGACTGAGACCTGAAATTAAGCAGGGAATTGGATGCCAACAAATTCGCAAGTATGCAGAGTTGGTGGATAAGATTCGTATTTATGATGAGGACAGCCGAGCTCGGTCAGCTCACTATAAACTGCTGAGCGAGAAGAAAGGCAAGAGTCAGTATAGAGGGAAACCTTATGTAGCTACTGGTGATAGAGAGAAGCAGAAGGCATCTGATGAGAAGAAGCAAAGTAGGGGAGCTACCAATGGACCTGTTAAGTGTTACAAGTGTGGAGAGGCATGTCATAAGGCCGGTGTGTGTACCACCAGAGTTATGAAATGTTACCATCGTGGCAAGCTTGGGCATAAGATGAGTGATTGTCCTAATGAGGATCCAACCTGTTACAATTGTGGTGAACAGGGGCATATCAGCGCCCAATGCCAGAAACCAAAGAAGAATGCTGCTACTGCTCAGAATGCTAGAAGAGTTTTTGCATTAGCTGGTTCAGAAGCTCCAAAGAAGGACAACTTGATCAGAGGTACCTGTTTTATTAATAATATTGAGTTGATTGCTATTATTGACACTGGAGCTACACATTCATTTATTTCTCTTGAGTGTGCTAATAAATTGGGTTTAAAGTTGTCTAATATGAATGGTAATATGATAATAGAGACTCCTGCTAATGGTTCTGTGACTACCATGCTTGTCTGTTTGAAATGTCCTGTGACAATTTTCGAGAAGAATTTTGTGATGGATTTGGTGTGCCTACCATTACACCAAATCGATGTTATCCTTGGTATGAACTGGTTGGAATTCAATTATGTTCGTATTAATTGTTATAGTAAGACGGTGCAGTTCCCTGATTTGAGCGGGAATGGTGAGTTGATGTTTTCATCTGCTAAGCAAGTGGATGAACTTGTTTTATATGAAGCTTTGATGTTTGCAGTGTCTACCTCATTGCAAGTTGATGATAGGACTGTCAGTGCAGAGTTGCCTGTGGTTTGTGAATTTCAAGATGTGTTTCCTGGTGATATAAGTGATTTACCACCGGAACGTGAGATTGATTTTTCTGTGGACTTAGTACCGGGTACGAGTCCTGTCTCGATGGCTCCTTATAGAATGACGGCTTCAGAGTTGAATGAGTTGAAGAAACAATTAGAAGAATTGTTAGAGAAGAAGTTCATTAGACCCAGTGTTTCTCCTTGGGGTGCTCCGGTGTTGCTTGTTAAGAAGAAGGATGGTAGTATGAGATTGTGTGTCGATTACCGACAGTTGAATAAAGTGACTATCAAGAATAAGTACCCACTTCCGAGGATCGATGATTTGATGGATCAGCTAGTAGGTGCTTGTGTCTTTAGTAAAATTGATCTGAGGTCTAGTTATCATCAAATTCGAGTTAAAGCTGATGATATTCCGAAGACAGCTTTCAGGACGAGATATGGGCATTATGAGTATACGGTGATGTCGTTTCGGGTTTCTAATGCGCCTGGTGTGTTTATGGAATATATGAATAGAATCTTTCATGAGTATTTGGATAAGTTCGTGGTGGTTTTCATAGATGATATCTTGGTATATTCTAAATCAGAAGAGGAACATGTTGAGCATTTGAGAGTTGTGTTGCAAGTGTTGAGAGAAAAGAAATTGTTTGCTAAATTATCTAAGTGTGAATTTTGGCTAAGGGAAGTGAGTTTCCTCGGCCATGTAATTTCAAGTGGTGGAATTTCGGTGGATCCTTCAAAGATTGATGCGGTATTGCAGTGGGAGACTCCGAAGTCAGCTACAGAAATTCGTAGTTTTCTTGGGTTGGCTGGTTACTATCGTAAGTTCATTGAAGGTTTTTCTAAGATAGCTTTACCGTTGACGCAATTGACTAGGAAGGGTCAAGCGTATGTGTGGGATTTTGCTTGTGAAGAGAGTTTCATAGAACTGAAGAAAAGATTAACGACCGCGCCAGTGTTGGTCTTACCGAATCCAGATGAGTCCTTTGTAGTTTATTGTGATGCTTCCAAGATGGGTCTTGGTGGAGTTTTGATGCAGGATAATAAGGTGGTTGCTTACGCTTCTATACAGTTAAGAGTTCATGAGAGGAACTATCCTACTCACGACTTAGAGTTAGCAGTTGTGGTGTTTGTGCTTAAGATTTGGAGGCACTACTTGTTTGGTTCGAAATTTGAAGTATTCAGTGATCACAAAAGTTTAAGATAATTGTTTGATCAGAAAGAGTTAAATATGAGACAGAGGCGGTGGCTTGAATTATTGAAAGATTTTGATTTTGATTTGAATTACCATCCGGGTAAGGCAAATGTTGTGGCTGATGCTTTGAGTAGGAAGTCGTTACATATTTCAATGCTTATGGTCAAAGAATTAGAAATGATCGAGCAATTCAGAGACATGAGCTTGTTGTGTGAAACTACTACTGATAGTGTGAAATTGGGAATGTTAAAGCTGACCAGTGAGATTTTGGAAGAGATTCGTAAGGGTCAGAAATCGGATTTGAAATTAGTCGATCAATTGATGTTGGTTGATCAAGGTAATGCAGGTGACTTTCGAGTTGATGAAGATGGAGTTTTAAGATTTAGAGATAGAGTATGTGTGTTGCACCCCAAAATTTGCCCTCACAAGACAAGACTTTGTGTACTAAGAGGTTCACAAGGTTCACAAGACAAGACTTTGTGTACTAAGAGGTTCACAAGGTTCACAAGACATCTTATGAGGTTCACAAGATATTTTATGAGGTTCACAAGGTTCACAAGACCTCTCATGAGGTTCATGAGGTTCACAAGGTTCACAATTAGTCAGAAGATTTGACATTTCCCTCAGACAATGCATCCTCCTAAGCAATGCATCCTAAACTAGGGTTTTGACTTTAATCAGGCTAAATGGACTTCCAAGACTTCAAGTGAGATTCATAACATCTTATATGTGTTTAAGAATCCCCACGACAAGTTTCAAGACTTTTCCCAAAGGTTTGTTCAGTCAAATGACCAGATAAGGCAAAATCAGTCAAAGTAGTTAAAAAGTCAAACTGAGGTCAACTGTGGTCAAACCAAAGTCAAACTTCATGATTTTTTGCCAACATCAATTATATGAAGTAAATTTCATTATTTGATCAAGGGTTGATCATGATTCATCAAGGAGATTTCAGATCATCAAGAATCAGGAGTTTCTAAATTAGGGTTACCTTAGGAAAAGTCAACTGAACTTTGACCAGCCATAACTTTCACATGCTTCATCAAATTTTTCCCATCCAAAGCTCATTTTTAATGAAATTGAATTCTCTACAACTTTGTGTCTCACAAGCCAAGCCCAAAAATGCTTCATTTTGAAGGTATGAGCTAAGACATTATAGGTCCTTTTAAAAGTCAACAAAAAGTCAACAACTTCAAAAGAGCATAACTTGAGAATGGTAAAAGATATGGACATGAAACCAGTGGGGTTGGTTAGAGGACTCTTTAAGCTTTCCAAAATGTCCAAGAACACCCTCATAGCATTAAAATTGAAGGATTTGTGCCCTTGCAAAGTTGGGAAATTTTTGGGTGGTTTATGAAGTAAATGGGGTCTTAAAACCATAATTCTTCAAATGGGCTGAACTTTTTGTGACCCAATGTGTTCCATGACATCATGCACGAAATTTATTTAATATTTTCATAATTTTATTCATTTTATTTTTATTTATTATGATTTTTTATATTAAAAATCATTTTAAATTCAAATAAAATATAAAAATATGAAGATTTAAAAATATTTTGATTCTAGAAGGTCATGAAAGCTAATTGGATCAGATTGATATGAAAATTATGGTGATTATCTTAAAATAGCAAGGTTGTATCCAAGAATATTTGGATTTTAAGGCATGATCTTTTTCAATCTCATTGATCCAAAATATCCAAAGGATAATCCAACTTTTTGACCTAATTCAGTTCACTATATGTACACAAACTCATCACAATGCATAGAACACGAATTTGCTGCCTCAAGAACAAGTCTCAAACTTTCAAAATTCATCCAAAAAATCTCAATTCGGATTCTTCCTTAAAGACACTTTCAAGACAATTTGAAGGTTGCTACATGTTCTTTGGACATCACTGAGTCTATATCAATCCTCAAATGCATCAGAACCATGCTCATATCCATAACCCGAAGCATTTTTGTTCTTGAATTATTTTTTTCCGATTCCATAAATTCACTGCGTTTTAATGGATTTTGTTTGTTTAATCATGTTTATAGTGATGTGTAGAGTGTTTCTGGATACTTAGATCAAAGCTTCATGGCTGAATCATGAAAACACCATTCTTAGGGTTTCGACCAAGATTTAGGGTTTCCTGATTTATGGAATATAAATGAATTCTAAGATCATGGATTGATTCGAATGAACCTCTGGATTATGTTTGTGGATTTAATTTTATGAAATTTTGTGGTTTTGTTGATCATTGAGTTTCGTAGGGTTTGCTGCCAATGGAAATTCGCAGGAAAGTTTGTAGGGAAATTCGTAGCAAAATACGCAGGAACCAAGGTTGAAGATGAAGTCAGCGCGCCAAAATCCATATTCAAATATTTGACATAATATTTTATGATTTATTGTTAATATTATTTCAATTGATGTTGCCTGGCCCAGTGGTAATGGTTGCGCGTGTTATGGTTCAAGACTTTGGTTCGATTCTTGGAGGCAACATTCTTTTTATTTGATTTTCACATTCATTCACATAACTTAATATATTATGAATTGTTGTGGTTATCTAACAGATGCGCCCTTCTGGCTGGATGGTTGGAGTGTTTGTTTGTTGGTTGAGGGTCCTGGGTTCGAATCCCCCCCAGGCCCTTTTGTATTGTTTTGCTTTTTGTTGTGATTTTTGCAGGTTATGAAACAAAACAACGTGGTTCTCATTCTATATCACCAAACGCACGCTGGCCTAGTGGAGGATGTGCTGGTCTTGGAGGATTCAAAGCCTAGGGCCTGGGTTCGAATCCCAGCCCCAGGTAAGTCTTGTTTTTTTTCATTTGTTTTCTTATTTTATTCAATTTGTTTATATTCTAATTGTTTTAATAAAAGGAATAAATGTTAAAATAAATATATATTATTTCTTATACCTAAAAAATTAATTTTATCAAACTTTATTTTCAAAATTTAATTATTTATATTTATACATTATATGTTTATGTTATTAAATATATATATAATTTGTAAATAAGTAGATTTGTTGTAAATAAAACCTAATTATATTTTCTAAACTCATAAACCCTAAATTATTTATATTAGCCCTAATATTTTTATAAAACCTAATTTTGTTTATAAACCCTAATTATGATTATGAATGATAATTTTATGTGTTTGTAAATATTTATTTATGATTTGTTTATATAATTTAAATAATTTAATTAAAAATTAAACCCTAATTTATTTTTTTTAAAATATTAAAAACCCTAATTTTATTGTATGAACTTAATTTATTACTTTGTATGCTTATAATCAAATATTTTTATAATATGTGTATAAAATTAAATAATTAGACTATTAAGTTATATTTATTAGTATATAATTATTATTATTTATTTCTCTTATTAAAAATCTTAAAAAAAATAATTATTTATTTAAAATTGAACTTTTAATTTATTATTTATTATTATGCTAATTTTTTCTTTTATATTTATTTTGTTTATTACTAACCCCTTTATTTATTTATCATGTGATTATTTATTTAATTTATTTTTATTATTATTATTATTATGTAATTGTGCCACTTATGTAATAGTTGTAGAAAAATTTTTATTATTTATTTTTAAATGCCATGGTTAGTAAAATAGGGAGTGTAAAACATGTTTGTATGTAAAATTGAATTTAAATCACGAATCTCAAGATAAATCTTTGAATTGGTACACTCACACACGTAAGTCGATCTTTGATCGCCATCTCACTTCTTAAGGGTTACCTCTCAAGTTGCCTAAACAAAAGGTCAAGTAAAGTGTAAAGCAAAGTCCCTTCTCTCATATCATCTAGTCCCTTTACGATTATAAGATCAAGTCCCTTCAAATGTTGCCTTCGTAATGATCTTGTCCCTTTCGAATAAAGATGATAAGTCCCTTCAAATTGCTTATACACTTTACAGTTGCCTAATCACAGATGTCCCTTCACTTGTCCCTCTCACATCCAAGGTAATGACTACCTATTCCTTAATAATAGGGATAGTCTTACCACTTAAAGGATATTTAAGAACAGAAAAGACTTAACTTAGGGTAGGTTCCTCTTATGTACTTGCTCACTCTTCAAAAACATTTCAAACACTTCACATTTTTCAAGCAATTTTCAAAACAAAGGCTTTATATATATCCGTACATGGATCATTATAAAGTACTTAAGAAAATTTCTAAACACACACTACACATTTCAAAAACAATTTAAAGTGAGCTAAGTAACTAAGAGCCCATGGATAACCATGGATGTAAAGGGTGCTAACACCTTCCCTTTACATAACCTACCCCCCGAACCCAAAAATCTTTTAAGGTCTTTCCTGTTCTTTTATGCCCTTTCCTTTGGATAAAATAAAAGTCGGTGGCGACTCTTGCTATCCGCAACATTTAACTAAAGTCAGTTCTCCCACCGTGTTACAATGTGTTCCGGATATTGTGGGAATTAAAAAGAGTATTTTAGAAGAGGGGCACAAGAGTCGACTGAGTATTCATCCTGGTGCTACGAAGATGTATCAAGATTTACGCAGGTTGTTTTGGTGGCCGGGTATGAAAAGAGACATTGTTGAATTTGTATATGCTTGTTTGACATGTTAGAAGTCAAAGATAGAACATCAGAGACCTTCAGGTATGATGCAACCATTGAATGTTCCTGAGTGGAAATGGGATAGTATTTCCATGGATTTCGTGACTGGGTTACCTAAGACTGCTAGAGGTAATGATTCGATTTGGGTAATTGATGACCGGTTAACTAAGTTGGCACATTTCTTACCGATGAGGATTAACCATTCCATGCAAAGGTTAGCTGAGATTTATATTGAGGAAATTGTGAAGTTGCATGGTGTACCTTCAAGTATTGTATCGGATAGAGATCTGCGGTTTACGTCGAGGTTTTGGAAGAGTTTGTAGGATGCCTTGGGTACTAAGTTGAGGATGAGTTCTGCTTATCACCCTCAAACGGATGGACAAGCGGAAAGAACAATCCAATCTTTAGAAGATTTGCTGAGAGCTTGTGTATTAGATCAAGGAGGGTTTTGGGATAGTCATTTGTCGTTGGTCGAGTTTACGTACAATAACAGTTTTCATGCTAGTATCGGGATGGCTCCATAAGAGGCGTTGTATGGTAGACATTGTCGTACTCCATTATGTTGGTATGAGTCAGGAGAGAGTTTGGTGCTTGGGCCAGAGATTGTCCAAGAAACAACTGAAAAGATAAAAATGATTCAAGAAAGGATGAAAATGTCGCAGAGTCGTCAAAAGAGTTATCACGATAAGAGAAGGAAAGCACTTGAGTTCCAAGAGGGAGATCATGTGTTCTTAAGAGTTACTCCTATGACTGGTGTGGGAAGAGCTTTGAAGTCTAGAAAGCTCACTCCACGTTTCGTCGGTCCGTATCAGATTATGCAGAGGATAGGGGAAGTGGCCTATCGGGTGGCTTTACCTCCCTCTCTTGCGAATTTACATGATGTATTCCATGTATCACAGTTGAGGAAGTACATTCCGGACCCGTCGCATGTAATTCAGATAGATGATGTTCAGGTGAGAGATAATCTGACTATTGAAGCTGTACCAGTAAGGATTGATGGTAGGGAATTGAAGCGACTTAGAGGCAAGGAAATTGCTTTAGTGAAGGTATTGTGGGGAGGACCAGCTGGAGAAAGTTGGACTTGGGAGCGCGAAGATCAGATGAGGGAGTCGTATCCGACTCTATTTACTTCAGGTAATTTTCGAGGACGAAAAATCTATAAGTAGGGGAGAGTTGTAACGCCCCGAAAAATCTAAATTTAATTAATTTAGAAAAATTGGAGAGTTTGGATTATTTTGAGAATTTTGGAGAAAATGAGTATTTTTATATAATAAGGATAAATAGTGTTTTATTATGCTATTTTATTATTATTATTAAAAATATATTAAAGAAAAGGGTAAGGTGGTATTTTTGTGAAATTATAAGGGTAAGGTGGGAAAAGGCTAAACTGGGATAATATATCCAAAGAAGATAATACGATCAGTTTCTCATTTTTTTTTGTTTTCTATCGTGTTTGGAGAAGTGCTCTGAAGAAAGGAGAAACTCAGAGTCAGGAGGCTGTAGAGAACCCCAGAGAAGAGTGTAAAGCGACGAAATCCTCTAAGGTATGGGGAGTTTTTATAATCTATGATAAATGTATAGGAATTGGAATATGAATGGATTAGGATGGTATGAGTTTTAGGGGTTTTTGGGGTTTTGAGTTAGGTTGAGTTTTATGAGAAATCTTGATGAATTAGAGCGATTGGAATGAGTTATAAATGTATATTTGTTTGTATGATTGTTGTCTGGATGTTGTTGAGGTTTAATTGATGTTTTTGAATGGTTTTTGGAGTGTTATGATGTGAAATCCGTAATGGTGTTTAGGGTTTTTTGGAATTGGAACAGTCTGCAATTGTATAGCAGAGAACTGCTGGAAAACGTGCGTTAACCGGTTAACGCTATGGGTTAACCGGTTAACCATTGTAATTTTTGGAAAATTCTGGAAATTCGTCGGCGTTAACTGGTTAACGCTATGGGTTAACCGGTTAACACTGTTGGGATGACAAATTTTAATTCTTTGAAAATTCATATCTTTTAAACCGTAAGTCCGATTCGCATTCCGTTTGAAGCTCGAAAAGAGCACAAACTGAACTTTACTTTGATGAATAGAAACGAGAAAATTGCAATAGTTTTTGATAAATGTGTTTGTGAGATAACCTTATAATTACCGGGTACGGGTTAATCTTTGATGTGTCAGAGTGGTTAGAGAACCAGTGTTCAGGGTGTAATGTCATGATGATATATATGATTATTTGATGGTTGTTCTGCTGATTGAAATGAATGATGCGAATTATTTTGATAAATTTTTCGAGTAGCGCATCATTGCATTTCATAACATTCACGATGGGGCTTCGGCCTATTTATTTGCTTCAATCCCATTGTGTGGATTGAAGTGTCTCGATGATTTACGATGTGCTCCTTTGTGGAGGGTTGATGGTCATGTATCCATCTCACGATGAAAATGGTACCACATGCATATTGCATATCAGGATGTTAGAATTGCATATTCTAGATGAATTTCATGACTGTGTTGGTATTGATTGATTTCATGATAGTGTTGTGGTTGTTGCTGAATTTTGTAGTTGACGATGTCATGATATGTGTACTAATTTATTTATGATTCTATATTCTTGTACGTTTATGATATATTATGATTACTCACCTTGCCTGCTTGGAAATGTTGCCTCTTTCGTGGGTAACTTGCAGATGTCGAAGAATAGTCCTGCAGTGCAATAGGAGTAATTCATGAGTCTCGGAGCATGCTTTAGTGTTCCTTAGGAGTGGTTCTGGTTTATGTGTCCTGCTCTGTGTCATGTAACACTGGGATAGGTTACTTTTGTTAAACTGTTTTCAGTATGTTGTTATCTGGATAATGTTTTCCATTTTATGATGTTAAATTCAGGATGGTGAAAATGATGTTTATGAAGTTTTGAATCATGAAGTTAAATTCCGATGTGAAATGATTTAAGATATTTTTGATGTTGATTAACCCGTGTTACGGGACAGGACACTATTGTGTTGATTTATGATGATATGTAATACCCTATTAGATGATTACTCTGATATTATTTAAATATTATGTTTTGGGGTAGAAGGGTGTTACATATGTGCTCGCGTGAGTGTGAGACCTTGCAACACTTATTTTTCAGTTGCAAGTACGCAAAAAATATTTAGACCTGATTAGCGAGCATGTTGAACAGAGGCCTTCATATCATATATTTGGAGGATTGTTTAAAATTTATGGATAGTAGTGGTTATGTGCATTGAAGAGTTAAGGTCATTATAGTAATCAACATTGTGTAGAGTATCTAGAATGCTAGAAATCTAGCTCATTTTGGAGACATTTTCAAACATTGGAAGTCTACTTGCTCCTCCATTATTTATTTAACATCATTGCCATGTAATCTTACTTCTAAAAAGGCCAATTCATCAATACAAGACTTTGTTATGATGTTCACCCTCTCAAGAATGAATTAAGGATAATATAGATGGTGCATAAAATAGAACACCTTTTCGGGCATCTTATGGGGGGAATTTGTAGAAATAATTTGAGTAAGCATTTAGGTAGTTTTGCTAATAATCTTGGACATTAAACTATTTTTTGTTGTCGTTGAGCTTGTGGGAGCAATTCTAGCCAAAAATCATGTTATTAATCATCATTGGGCTAGATTTTGGTTGGAGACAGATTATAAGTTAGTTGTGCTTATGTTCAGTAAACCATTTGTGGTACCTTAGAGACTAAGGAATAGACGAGACTAATGTATTCAAGCGTTATAACAGGTTCCTATTTTGGAAACACATATATTCATATAAGGCAATCATTATGTAGATAAGCTTTCTAATTTAGATTTAATAACTACTACCTATACATCGTGGAATGGTATACATACAAATGTGATTGTGTATTTCAATAGAAAGAACCTAGGTCTTCCTAGTTTTAGAATTTACTAAGTTTGAGGCTTTTCTTTTTTCCCCACTCATTGTTGTATCTAATCTTTTTATCTATATTACGAGCTCATCTCTTTTTGATTTAAAAAAATAGAAATCGAAACAAATAGCCATTCAAATTTAATTTTATACACTATTGGTGTAAAAAATGTTATATTGTTAAACAAACCATAATCAAATATCATTATAGAATTTTTTATAAGCAAGGAAAATTGAATTAAATAGGATTACAATGGTGTAACACCCCAAAATTTGCCCTCATATTTATTACCATCTGACTGGTTTGTGTTTCACATTTGCCTACATCACTCCTTAGTTCATAAATTCGCAGTCATGGATTTTCATTGGCTCACAGGGTGCAGGATCAAAGCGTTTCCTTGTGATATGAATGTTCATTGGAGATTTATCCGGCTAGTGCGCTCGAGGCTAAGGCAAAAGGATGAGCTCTCACCAACATAAAGATTTCCTTAGGTTCATCAAATAACAAGTTCAATTCTTCCAGGTTTCTCAACATCATCAAACGCCTGGCTAAGAAATCTGTGAATTAGGGTTTTGATTCATGATTATCGAGGAGCTCATCTACATCAAGCCAATAAAGTTAGTCTTCTCCAAAACTCGCAAGGTTTGGAATTGGAGTTTACTTCTTTGTATTTCTCAAGAAATCGAGGTGTGAACTCATGTGGTTATCGAGGGATTGTGGTTCTCTTAGTTTCTTGGTGCTCATGGTACAGATTGTTGATTAGGTTGACTGAATTTTGGTTGATTGAATACGGGATGATTCTGGATTTGGGATTTGAATGGGAGTTAACATGCTGTAATTAGTTGGAATGCCAGACACAAGTTCATAAGAAATATATATATATATATATATATATATATATATATATATATATATATATATATATATATATATATATATATATATATATATATATATGTACATGATAAGCCCATATCTATAATCACATCTAAGTTCAATATCCAAAGGCTCATTTTGGATTAATCGACTTCACTCTTCCGTGCCCACACCATTTCCTTTAATTCTAAAAATTCTTACGATCCATTTAGAGCATGTTAATGGTCATTAATAATGTCTATGCCATCTCCAAATTTCTTTGTTTATTCATTAATGATAAACCCATTTATAGTCACATTGAGTTCAATCCATTACCACAAATTAAAAGGTCCATTTTTAGAAAATCATTTTTTCCCAATTGAGAAATTTGGTTGACTTTATTTCTGCTCTACTGGTTATTCTAATGGGCAGTATTATCATTTATAAGTATTTCGGTATGTCAGATTAATTCCAGCTTCACTTCAGCTTTGGTTCTATTATTTCCATTAGATCTATCATAAAAGAGATATGACATGGACTCCCTCACTTTATTTTTATATCAAAAATATATTAGCAGAAAAGCTACCAAAAAAATTCAAAGTAACAGGAGGGAGTTACATAAACCGGAAAAAAAAACAAACAAAAATTGAGATCCCGAATTCACTTCATATTCTAATTAATGCTTACAACTTAATTGGACTTAATTTGACATGCTTAAATCCTCCATTTCTCTTTGAGTTTTACCATTTTCCCTCCTAATTCTAAGTTGTCAAACTATGGCAACATCCTCACTCTGTACCTCCTCCGCTTTCCGAATTCGTAATCCAATCCATTGATAGTTGCAGCATATAGCTTTTTTGTACCATCTCAGGTGTCGGCTCCTTTGAAAATACCGCCAGACGAACCACCGAGTGAGGCGACCGAAGCTATTTGAAGAGTCCTTATTGATGAAGCTAGAATTCCACTCATTATACCGGGACTTACGAAGACAGCAACAGACTTTGAACGAGTCATACGACACGTTGTGAATGAACAAAAATAAACAAGAAAAATTAGTTTTACTTTCTGAATAAGGCTATGCAAAGAGAATCAAGATTGTTACAAAATGTTCATACCTGAAGAAACTGTATCGATATCGGCGTTGTTGATAAAAACAGAAATAGCTGAATTTCCATCTACCAAAGACGCAGTTCAATAGCTCCATCATTCGGAAGCGCGGTCTTTATTAAACTCGTCGCCAAGTCGTCATCTATTTCTCTCCCTGCAAAGTCGAATCACAAAAAGAGGTGAATTGTAAAGAATCAGTTACAAGATATTGAAGAAGGGGAGGCAAGAGGCAGTTATCGGTTATGAGACCCCTAGACAGAAATCAAAGAAAACCACTTCTAACTGATTTTTCACTGAAAACAGAATTGCAAGAATGCTAACAGAAATTCAGTTTCACTTATAATAGAAAATATAACCGAATTCATAACCAACTTTTACCTGAGAATCACCAATACACTCCTCACTGCATCTCCTATAAAGTCTGGACTTCATCTCCATTTTGGGGGCGGATTATTTGATTCATCTTCAGTCTTCGATCAACTTTTTTCAAGCTCCACCATTTTCCCTCTATTCTTCATTGTAGAATGAGATTCATCTCTCTCATTCTTTCCTTGCTCATTCATCTTCCTCTTCAGCTTCTCCATCTTCCTCTCAGTCTTCAATCATCTTTATCCACCTCTTTCAAGCTTTCTGCAAGAAACTTGCATCTTCAAAATCGAATCTGCAACCACAAAATTCGGATTCGTATCACAACAATCCACATCAACAATCCGCAAGAATCATAACTGACAAAACCTTCAACCCGTGAACAACCATAACATCCAAATTCGATGACAATTCAGAATTATGAGCAGGAGCAGAAGAAAGAAAGATAAGCTTACTTGAAGTTCTCTGACATTTCCAGTCTTCTTCATCAATTGGCTTCCACATCTTCAAACGAAGGAAGCTCTCCATCAATCCTCGAACCATCATGAAGCATCCATCAATGGCATAGTCGCGGAAAAACAGAAGAAGAGGAATTGAATTCAAAAGGACTACAATAACGGAAGACACACACTGAAGAATCAAAGGGAATTCAGGATTAAAGATCTTGTACCTTAAACGATTTCTTCATTTTCTCCTTCGTTGGAGGCACATCGCGCAAATCTTCGAACATCCAAGAATTTGCAACTTTCATTTTTCCCGTGCGTTTGATTATTATGGAGTGACGAGATACGAAGACGACTGAGGTGGTGGCGGCGTCGAAACAAATTGTGACGTTTCTTCAGGTGATAGCATCGGCGCGTTTTCGAGCTTCAAGGTACGAATCTATGCCTTTGATTGTGTGAAATCATTTTGCCGTGTTGATTATTGATTTTTATTTCGTTAATTTCGGTACTTCGGAGCAAGCATCTGGGGTTTGGTCTTCGATTGTGAGATGAGGGAAAGAAAGGATTGGATTAGGCGGTTTCTCCGGTGGTTCTTACAACCGTGACGGCTAGGGTTTTGTGCTTGAGGAAGATGAAGATGAGAGTGAGAGGGTGGCGGCGTTAGGGTTATGAAGGGGATGAGTTTTTGAGAGAGAGGAGAGAATGCGTGTTTGAGAATGGGGATGAATTTATGAGTTAGAGTATTATTTGTTTTTTTTTTATAGTTTTTATTTTGTTTAATTAAAAAGATTAAAAGTCATAAAGAACCATTAAGGCCGTTAAAGTCTCCAAGAAACTATTAAAATGCACATTAAGTGTGATTAATCTCATAAAGATTTTTGTTTATTTCCATCGATTAGTTTGTGATAAGGTAGTGGATAAGTCTTCCTCCGGCGGTGACACTTGTCACCGTCCGGTAGGACCACCTTACTTTGGTTCACACGTGCGCTGGCCTACCATAAGCACCATACGCCACACGCCTTGCATCCATCATCATATCATCATTGTAGATGGTTGGATCAAACGATCAGGAGGAGAGTCAACCCTATTGACTAAGGTCTATACCATGCATCCCCAGGCCACCTGCGTCTTGGGACTGGCCATAGTTCTATTCACACCCCTGTTTTTCAGCCCTTGTGTTAGTGTTAACTAAAAGACATTTCTATTTCCACCCCCCCCCCCTCTATTTCTATTCTTTTATTTCTCTATGTTATGCCTTTTTAATTTAATTCCATGAAAAATACGAAAACTAATAATAAAATTCTAAAAAAATTATAGTAGAATATTAATTCAATTTAGAAATATTTCCTACTTTTACTTTATGAATTTTTCCATTTTTTGATTTATTTTCGATTTTTCATTTTAAGTGATTTATATTGAATTCCTTTATAAACACATAAATTTGTACAATTTATTTCTGCCACTTCCCATAATATTTTTGATCCATTCTTTTTGCTATGATTAAAGGACAAATTAAAGTACCTAGAATATTTTTGGTGTATTTTTTAGGGCATTTGTTCTACTGTTTTGGTAGTGTAATTTGTATAAATTTGTGATTAAACCTTAGATAGATTTAGGTGATCATTTGCCATAGTTAGAGATAGAATTTTTAAGAGATTTTTTAATACAATGATATAATCAGGTTAGATACCCTAGGGAATTAATTTCACATTTTTTCCATGACTTTTGATATTTTTGTCATTTTAATTCATTTCATCATATTATGCATATTCATGATTCATGTCATTCACTAACTATTCTCCTTTTTGTGCAAGGTATTTTCCGAGGATTTGCTAATGGACTTGGATATTTTTATGCCTCAATTATGTTTGTGTGCTTTGTGATGTAATAGCTTAGAACGTGTATGCTTGTATAGTTTATATAATTAGGATAGAAAAGATAAAACGAATCGATAGAAAACCAAAAATCTCAAAAATAAATAAGATACTCGATCCAACGTCGAGTAAATTTTCAAATAAATAAACAAAGTTGCATATGACTTTAGGGTTCCTCGATTACCATCGTTCCATTCTATTCAACCAAAAGCAAACCTTGTATGTTTCTCACCATAAGTCGTGCGTCTCAGCACCACGCAATCGACCCGCCCGATCCATCGTTTCATCCCATTTATGTTTCATTCACGTTTTTTCCCACCATGACTTAGGAGGACCATATTGTTCACCATTAACTTTTTTGTACTTGTATCTTTAGTTTAATATCTTTAGGTAGAGTTCAATCGTTCAAACCTCACTAACCATAGGTCACCATTAAACTCAATTGATTTAGGGTAAGTCTAGTCTCCCTTAGAATTTTTCCCTTTTATAACTTGAGTCTCATTTCTCTTCTTAAAATAAAATCAAAAAACACTTAATAAAGGAAAATGTGTATAATACGTCACGAGCCTTAAGCTATACGGGAAATGATTAGTGGAGGTCTCCTTCACTCTTCTAGGATGCTTTACAAACGTTCCATTGGGGGCGATCTTGGAAAGTATTCGCTCCTGTGTCATAGTCTTTAGTGTTGTACATACCATAAACACAAACTCAAAACATTTCTTTTAAAAGACAACAAACCAAGAAGTCACGTCTTCTCATCTCATCTCATACTCTTTGCGGACGAACATGACTTGTCTCGACAGTTCAAACAGCGATACGGTAAACACCCTCGAGTCAGAGCCGGTAACACCTGAGCTAGAGCTATGGTAACGTCATCCTAAAAATCACAAACGAGTGTCAGCCTTAGTTAGACGAACTACGGCGTCTCTGATCCTCATTTATCCTGATGAGGTACGTAGGCAGTGGGGTAGGGCCCATTCGAGCACAATCTTTCTTTTCCCTACATTTTTCTCCTTTATTTCCATTTTTAATTCCATTTCTTTTCTCAATTCCATTCCATCCCAGATAGCTATTCTTTCATTCGAACATCATATTATTTCTCACCCTTTGAAACAGACTTATAAGCGTGGATCCCGTCGGGTACGGCGGACAGATTGGGGTGCTAATACCTTCCTAATTCGTAACCGACTCCCGAACCCAGATCTTTGGTTCGCAAGGCCTCGTCCTTTTCCTTCTTCCTTAGGTTTGTGCATCATTACCTTTCCCACTCCTTCGGGATAAAAATGTCTGGCTGGCGACTCTAACCTTTTCCGCGCCACTTTCGCGTTTGTACTAGGATGAAAATCCCGGGAGCGACAGCTAGCGATTCTGCTGGGGACTTTTAGAAATTCTAATTTCCCCTTTGAGAGTCAATCCTAGCGCTTGTCTGTTTCTATTTTCTTCGGGTGCTTATTCATTCGCTATTATGCTTTAGTTTAGCTTTACTGTTTTATTTACAGTTTATCGCTTTCCTTTACAACTTTATTTACAGCTTTCTGCACTTTACTTTACTGTCGCATATACTGGCATGTACTATACTGGTTGTTCTGGTTTTCCTTGGCGGGATGGGATTATTGTGAAATAAGCCAAATACCCGGCTTGAGTATACACATAGGATTTAGAGTGGGCAGTCGTGTGGCTTGCGTGGTTTTGAGCACGTGTAGTTTTCACGAGTCCCACACCCAGATCAGGCTCTCTTGAGATATGTTCTATACTGCCTAGGCAGACCATAGAATGTTCCCACCTGAGCTGCTAACACTGGGAACCGGTCATCGAGGACCTTAGTGGAAACAACCCTCTCCAGTGGTGACAGTGGCAGACCACATTTCGTGGCAAACCCATTCGCACCCGAGGGCCCACTAGGAAATCGCATAGGATGACCTTGTTCTCTCGTAGGAACCTGGTTAAAGCAACTAGTTGTATGACGGTAGTATTATACCCTTCGGGATGAATGTACTATTGTTTCTCGACTTCAGTGCTTGAAGCCGGGAACTTATGAGGGATGCTTGTTTTTCCAGAATTCAGCTGAGGCCTCCCTGAGTAGTACATAATGCCAAACCGATTCCCTGATTTGGTCATGAGCAATTTCTCGGAAATGGTGAACGTATTATTGCTATTCGGCTTTGAGAGTCTGTGATGTTGACCCGTAGTAGCATACCCGTGAGATTGGGAGGGGTTTACAGGTTTGCAGGAAAACTAAACCTTCAACCTAACTTGTTCTTGATACTTGGGTTTTCTTCCGACACATACTTATGATCTGGTATTCTTGACAGTCGATATTCAGGCAAATCAGAAAGCAGTACAACAGTGCCCAATATATGCAACAGTGATCACATGACATTGCATTGCATCACATCATCCGCATACTTGCATTCCTGACACATGTTTATTCATTTGCAGGGCTGCATATCACATCCTTGATTCCGGTTGTGGGTATTGATCTATGAGCATGGAATCCAAGAAAAAGACCAAGTGTATTATCTCCTACAAGGTTCATCAGCCTATTGTGAAAGAAATTCTCAAAGTGAAGGCCTTAGCTCCTCCAGAAGTTCTGAATGTCTTCAAGCAGGATTACAGGTGGATTTTGTATTTCATAGAGCCCATCAGTGACCATGCTTTTAGAGGGATGCACACCTTGCTACAGTTTTATGATCCACAGCTTAGATTTTTCGTACTTTCTAATTTCGTGTTGGCACCTACATTAGAGGAGTATTCGAGCATCCTGAGAGTTTCCGTGAAGGACTGTGCACCATTCTTTGGGACCAAGATTGATCCTGACTTCAAAGATGTAGCAACTGCTCTTTATTTGAGCAAGTCATTATTGGAATACCGGATTGATAGCAAAGGAGGCTTCCGAGGATATCATTTGAGTTTCTTGTTAGATGAGGCTACCAAAGCAGCTGAGGCAAAAAGTTGGAGTACCTTCAATGCGACCCTAGCTTTGTGTATCTATGGAATCACTTTGTTCCCGAACATGCCCAACTTCGTGGATGTTGATGTTATTCGCATTTTCATAGCAAAGAATCCTATTCCTACTCTCTTAGGTGATCTCTACCACTCTGTGCATTATAAGAATGAGAAGCGAAGGGGTGGAATGTTGAATTGTTGCGCGATTGTATTCTACAAGTGGTTCACACGCTTTCTTCCGCAATCAGGAGCTTTTGAGAAGACGGAGAACACTCTTGAATGGTTTGAACGACTGATGGGCTTACAAGCAAAGGATATTATCTGGGTTAATCAGGGTTTGCGGTGCATTGACATTCTTCATAGTTGCGGAGGATTCCCTAATGTTCCATTGATCGGGAGGAAAGGGGGAATTAATTATAACCCTTCTCTCACGGTTAGACAGTTCGGGTATGCCTTAAAGGAACCACCAGCCGCTGTGGACATCACAGAGTCCTTGTACTTCCAATCAACAGATGGATTCGAGATTGCTCAGAAATCTTCTAATGCTTGGTATAGTCGAAAGACAAAAGGGAAGAAGACTTTGGGAGTAGGGAATTATCGAATGTATCCACCGTTTGCAGAATGGTTAAGAGAACGGGTTGAAGTGTTAATGTTATTATTTGGGTCTGCGCCTCTTCTATATCCCACAGTCATTGAACAACTTACCACAGTTAGAACTGAAGAGTTCAACAAGATGAAGACGGAAAGAGACGGGTTGTTAATGGAGAATGCATAGTTAAGTCAAGAGCTTGCTAAGGCTAATCATGCCAGACTTGAGATTGAGTGGAAAGCTCAAGAAGATGCTGAAAGGCATGCTATTGCAAGGAAACAGTGTGAAGTTGAGTTGGCTCGGTATGAGAAGTTCGAGTTTGCTACTAGGAGCTCTTCCAAGGAACACATTGACACTAGAAGGCAACTGGATCAGAAGACCTTGATGTTCGAGAACATGAAAAAGAGGCATGTTGCTTACAGGATCAAAAGAGAGGAACAAGACAAAGTTCAAGCTGAAGAGATCGCAGGTAAGCTAAAAGAGAAAGACGAAGAGATGGCCGGTAAGTTGAGAGAAAAAGATGCAAAACTTGCTAAAGCCCGAGAAGAAGCTGCTTACTACAAGCGGATGATGATTTGCTATCAGAAGAAGCTGAAGAGGTTTGAAGACAACCATGTACAGACGAAGGAATTGGTAGAAGTTCCTAAGACAGGACCGATCATTGACTCAGACCTAGATAGAGGATCGCATTGACAAAGACATATTTCTGTTTGCTTGTATGTTGTGGGATTACCATCAGGACTGTTGATGGAATCTTTTTATCATTGCACTTCTGTTTGAATCCATGCTTTGGGTGTTTTGACTATATCAACAAAAGTTCTTATCATAAAAAGGTTTCTTTACTATCATTATGTGTGCTCTCTCTTTGTGATTACTGACACATCTGACACATTTTCAAAAACACGTTGGTCTTTGTATTCTTGGAATTGTTTGGCACGTCTGCTACACACACATTATACTATCAACAATGCTTGTTATTTACAGCAAAAAGAGCTTCTGTCTTCATCAAACCCACAAAACTGGAATCAGGGGATGGAATGCCCTAAAAATGAATTGACATGCCATAAGCATCCATTTCCTGCATATCACATCCTTGTGTTTTTTGCAGGTTACCCAGAGTTTCTAACTTATTTAACTGCAGGCAATATAACTGGTCAACATGTTCACCGATATCCGACTAAAAGAAACCGAGTAAGGATGGCTGAACGAATGCAGACTGATCTCAACGAGCTCCGTCAGAGGATGGATCAGTTCATGGAAATGATGACTGACATGGCTCAGAACCAGGAGCGTCTCAGGATGATGGTTGAGCAACCACATGGGAATGTTAATACTGGAATACGGACTGAGAATGTGGATTCTAACGCTGCTCGTAACGGAGAGCCTAATCCAAATAGGACCACAACACGTAATGCAGGTTTAGAAGACAATCAAGAGGACCAGTTCACTCTACTGGATGCTGATATGGGTAATATGAATGAGATCAACAATCGCAGGTATGAAGAGCTGGCAGAGAAGATCAAGGCCATGGAATGTCAGAATTTCTTGGGCATCGATGTAACCAGTCTCGGGTTAGTACCAGGAGTCAGAATCCCTCCCAAGTTCAAGGCACCATTGTTTGACAAGTACAACGGCAACACGTGCCCTAGGACTCACATTCACGCGTACTTTGGAAGAATCTCGGCGCACACTGATGACGAGAAACTTTGGATGCATTTCTTCCAAGACGGTTTATCCGGAGCTTCGTTGAGCTGGTACATGAAGCTAAGTAGGGTCTCTATCCGAAGCTGGAAGGATCTAGCTGAAGCATTCCTCAAGCAGTATCAATACAACATTGATATGGCTCCGAACCGCACCCAGTTGCAGAACTTGTCTCAAGGACCTAAGGAGAATTTTAAGCAGTATGCCCAGAGGTGGCGTGAGCTGGCCGCACAGGTTCAACCTCCATTGCTGGATCGGGAAATGGCCGACATGTTTATGGGCACCTTGCAAGGTGTTTACTTGGATCGTTTGGCCGCCTGCCTGTCCATTGGTTTTGCTGATATCGTCATTGCTGGAGAAAGAATAGAGATTTTTCTGAAATTGGGAAAGATCCAGGATGCAAGCAGTGCTAGTTCTTCTGGTGTGAGAAAGCCATTTGGCAACGGCCAAAGAAGAAGAGAAGGCGAGACAAATGTTGTGTATAGAGGCCGAGACAGAAGTTATTCTCAAGGTTACTACCAAGCAGCTGCAGTGACTATTACTCCACAGGTTCAACAACAACGACCACAGGGTCAGCAACAACAGGTACAGAGACTGTTTCAGGAAAGAACAAGAGCGAGGAACCGCAAACTTGATCCCGTCCCATGCCCATATGTTGTATTACTCCCAGAGCTGCTAAAGTTGAACCTGGTCGAGCTTCGTACCATGAGACCTCCTCCTCCTGACAATCTACCTCTGAATTTTGATGTTAACGCCAGGTGCGAATTCCATTCGGGTACCTAGGGGCACAGTATTGAGAAATGTTGGGCTTTTCAGAACAAAGTACAGGACCTAGTTGACTCCAAGGCGATCAATTTCGCTCCTCTCCCAAATGTACTCCAGAACCCAATGCCTAGTCATAATGGAACTGGTATCACGGTTGTTCCACCAGATGGTTCATGTTAAGTTGAAGTCTTCGAGTTAATCACCCAGGACGCCAGGGTATTCATGAAGCAAATAAAGCCAGCAGTATTCAAATACTCTCAGTGACGACATTTATGTGTTTGCCTTTCTTCATTGTTCATTTTCATCCCTATTGAGGGGAACTACGTCGCTCTGATTCTTCATTGGTCATCAGTCAGTGGAGATACGTAGGCAGAAGATCGTCAGGTCTTTCCGAGCAACCTTATGGGGCAACTATACTCCCCGGCTTTACTCTTTCCTTCAGATGTCTCGTGTCAGAGTCAGAATAGCTAGAAGAAGAAGTATGACTGCCATGGTTAGGTATACAACTGCGAATTGAAGATTACAAGTCTGTGAAAGAGCTATTGATTGCTGAGAGTATCCAAGACTGACAGGTCCAGACGGAGCCAAGCCTCCTCAACTACGGCAATATTCAGTTTCTTTACTGCATTTCCATTTGTAGTTTCTTTTATATGCTAAACATTTGTCTACATGTATGAAATTTGTTTGCTTTTGAATGTTAGCAATAATAAAACTCACATGTTTTTCTTGAAGTAAATTCATTCGCATTCACTTATATAATTTTGCATGTGTATATCGCAATACCAGTTGTCGTGCTTAAATTCTATGAAGGAGCATGACGAAACAAAAACGCAAAATCTCTAACTGTGTGCTCTCGAGTAAGGCCCTGTTGACGATGTACAGGCTTTGTTTCAAATCCCTAAACACTGGAGATATAAGGAAGATAGACCCTTGCTAACCCCTTTGAGCCTTGAAGTAGGAGTTTCTTTTCACATGAAAAACCCTCACATGTAACCCAGGGGCAGGGTAGATGTCATCTAGTCGGACCAAGCATTCAAGCCTTCATAAAGGAGTGTATTTGAGGATCCATTACATTCCACTATGCTAATCAAGAGGTCCAAAGACCCCGAAACCACAATGGTTATCCAAGTCAAAAGGTCTAAAGATTGAAAACCACAATGGTTATCCTTCGTCGACCAAAGAATAAGGCAGTCACAACCCTCGTGAAACAATTAAGACAAACAGTGTCACACGACTCGTTCAAAAAAAATGAAAAAAGCCCGCTAAGTCGAAACATGAAAACAAGCGACTTAGGCAAAAGTTAGGGCATCCCGCTGGACTTCACAATCAAAGATTCACAAGAATCAGTCCAGGCAAAAGTTAGGGATAAGCAAAATAACGCAAAAGCGAAAGACGGAAGGGATTACACAAGAAAGATCCTCGAATGAAAACAAAGTCGTATGGCACAGACACGGAGGATAGAGGAGTGACTGACTCTCAACAATAACTCGATTGGTGTTTGAACTGATAACAGCAATGATTCCTCAATCAACACAAAACCCTTATGAAAGGTGAATGCTTGTGAAAACTAGCTGGACATAGGAATGGAGAACATCACGAAGAGTGGGTGGGCACAAATAAACTTTGAGCCTATATCCTTTGTTTCTATAACCATGAACCAGGCCACAATACAACCCTTAAAAGTCCTAACTGAAACAAGGTTAATTTGAGAGCATACTACTACGAGACCGCGTTCCTGACTCCTACGAGTTATGCTAAATGACATTGTTGGTATTGCATGTACATACTTTCATTCAAAATAATGTCGTATCTTAACCAGTGATTCGCTCACGAAGGTTTACGATCCCTTTTCAAAACTTCAAGATTAACATGTTTGTGGCATTAAAATTTTCATTCTAAGAATAAACATTTTCTCGCTTGCATACATTTGTTTAGCATCATAAATGGTTCACATGCGGAAATTCAATCCAGAAGCTCAAGCTTGCCAAGTTGAGAAGTCTAAAACTTCTGAGAGACAGTCAGGTCGAGGTGCACTTTTTCGAGAAAAGCTTCATTGAGTAAGGACTTTCCTAATTAGTCACGGTAAGAGCTAGCCAATCCGGGGCAATTACGTCGAGCAATCTCTTCAAATTTCAGTCAAACAAGGGCAATCACCTCAAGATTTAAATCTCTCCAAAAAGCGAAGATTAGTCAGTCAAGTGCAAGACTATTCAAGTACTCGTACTGGGGCAGGCCACCCCAATAGTACGAGATTTCATTCTTTCCCAAAGACAGACGATCGAAGGCATTTACCCGAAGTTTAGAATACCGTGGTCACTTGTCAAGCCAACTATCTCGTTCAGCACTTCTGACAGGTACCAACTCATCTGCATTGGCAATGGTTACCTCCCCAACAAGGTTGTTACGCTAATTCACGCAGTCGTCACGATACCTAAGAGTTTAAAGACACCAAGTCTTTTGTAAAATCCTCTTGAGGTAAAGTCCGTACAGAAGCAACTGACCCCCAGCATGAGACAACTTGAAATCTTTCCTCCTCAGCAGGACGTGTCTCGATTTTGGTTATCCCCAACAGACGAATGGAAGTTCCCCAGTAAGTCACCAAGCTTTTCCTTCGGTTGGTTCCCTTGATCTCGGTTCCTCAACCGATCTAAGGCAATTCCTATTCCCCTAGAAGATTTCAGATAAATCATTCTCATCCCCAGCAGTTCCATAAGAGTGGATAATCCTCAATAATCGAGATATCCCCTGGCACGGTTCTCAAATATAAAGTCCAATTTATTTTTGGCAAAGGTGGTAATTCGGGACAGATGAATTATTCACGCTCTTCTCCAACAGAGATGTTATCCCCACAGGGCTTCTTGATATCGAATTCGCAATCGTTGTGTTTCCCCACAGAGTTAGCAGAGACTTATTACTTCCGCGTCAGGAATTTCTTTTACATTCGTACCAGTTCATTAACAATACTCAAGACATAACGTCCCCAGTGTCATGGGGCAACATGCCATGCAATTCAACAGATTTCAAAGCCCAGCCGCATACTGGCCAAAGTCCATCTACGGGTGGCAAATTTCAAAAGTCCCCCGCAGTGGGCAAAAGTCTCCCACAGTGAGCAAAGGTCCAGCCGCAGACTGGCCAAAGTCCATCTACGGGTGGCAAATTTCAAAAGTCCCCCGCAGTGGGCAAAAGTCTCCCACAGTGAGCAAAAGTCCAGCCACAGACTGGCCAAAGTCCATCTTCGGGTGGCAAGTTTCAAAAGTCTCACACAGTGAGCAAAAGTCCCCCACAGTGGGCAAAAGTCTCCCACAGTGAGCAAAAGTCCAGCCACAGACTGGCCAAAGTCCATCTTCGGGTGGCAAGTTTCAAAAGTCCCCCACAGTGGGCAAAAGTATCCCACAGCGAGAAAAAGTCCAGCCACAGACTGGCCAAAGTCCATCTTCGGGTGGCAAGTTTCAAAAGTCTCCCACAGCGAGCAAAAGTCCCCCACAGTGGGCAAAAGTCTCCCACAGTGAGCAAAAGTCCAGCCACAGACTGGTCAAAGTCCATCTTCGGGTGGCAAGTTTCAAAAGTCCCCCACAGTGGGCAAAAGTCTCCCACAGCGAGAAAAAGTCCAGCCACAGACTGGCCAAAGTCCATCTTCGGGTGGCAAGTTTCAAAAGTCTCCCACAGTGAGCAGAAGTCCACCCGCAGTGTGGCAAATCTCTAAAGTCTCCCACAGTGAGCAGAAGTTCACCAGCAGTGTGGCAAATCTCTAAAGTCTCCCACAGTGAGCAGAAGTCCACCCGCAATGTGGCAAATCTCTAAAGTCTCTCGTAGTAAGCAAAAGTCCACCCGTAGTGTGGTAAATTCTCAAAGTCCACCCGCAGTGTGGCAAATTTCCAAAGACCACCCGCAGTGTGGCAAAATATCTGAAGTCCAACCGCAGATTGGCAAAAGTCCATCCTCAGAGTGGAAAAGTATCTTAAAATTCGATCGCAAATTGTTGAAAAGTCTGCCCGCAGCGTGGCAAGTCAGTAGTCATCTGACATCACTCAAAAGGCATCCCCTGTTTACTATTCTTCCCATCATAAGTATATCCAAGCAGAGATCGTTCGGTTTAGTTTATCTCTCTGTTCTTCTGCCACAGAGTGCAAATTTTCTGGCTGTTCCTGATATTCAATCCCTGCATACCTCAAATGTCTGAAAGCAACTGCTATCATCCATTCACGTCTACAGAGATTGAATAGGGGCAGCTGTAACACCCCAAAATTTGCCCTCATATTTATTACCATCTGACTGGTTTGTGTTTCACATTTGCCTACATCACTCCTTAGTTCATAAATTCGCAGTCATGGATTTTCATTGGCTCATAGGGTGCAGGATCAAAGCGTTTCCTTGTGATATGAATGTTCATTGGAGATTCATCCGGCTAGTGCGCTCGAGGCTAAGGCAAAAGGATAAGCTCTCACCAACATAAAGATTTCCTTAGGTTCATCAAATAACAAGTTCAATTCTTCCAGGTTTCTCAACATCATCAAACGCCTGGCTAAGAAATCTGTGAAATAGGGTTTTGATTCATGATTATCGAGGAGCTCATCTACATCAAGCCAATAAAGTTAGTCTTCTCCAAAACTCGCAAGGTTTAGAATTGGAGTTTACTTCTTTATATTTCTCAGGAAATCGAGGTGTGAACTCATGTGGTTATCGAGGGATTGTGGTTCTCTTAGTTGCTTGGTGCTCATGGTACAGATTGTTGATTAGGTTGACTGAATTTTGGTTGATTGAATACGGGATGATTCTGGATTTGGGATTTCAATGGGAGTTAACATGTTGTAATTAGTTGGAATGCCAGACACAAGTTCATAAGAAAGAAAAAAAAAAAAAATATATATATATATATATATATATATATATATATATATATATATATATAAATGTACATGATAAGCCCATATATATAATCACATCTAAGTTCAATATCAAAAGGCTCATTTTGGATTAATCGACTTCATTCTTCCGTGCCCACACCATTTCCTTTAATTCTAAAACTTCTTACGATCCATTTAGAGCATGTTAATGGTCATTAATAATGTCTATGCCATCTCCAAATTTCTTTGTTTATTCATTAATGATAAACCCATTTATAGTCACATTGAGTTCAATCCATTACCACAAATTAAAAGGTACATTTTTAGAAAATCATTTTTCCCAATTGAGAAATTTGGTTGACTTTATTTCTGCTCTACTGGTTATTCTAATGGGCAGTATTATCATTTATAAGTATTTCGGTATGTCAGATTAATTTCAGCTTCACTTCAGCTTTGGTTCTATTATTTCCATTAGATCTATCATAAAAGAGATATGACATGGACTCCCTCACTTTATTTTTATATCAAAAATATATTAGCAGAAAAGCTACCAAAAAAATTCAAAGTAACAGGAGGGAGTTACATAAGCCGGAAAAAAAAACAAACAAAAATTGAGATCCCGAATTCACTTTATATTCTAATTAATGCTTACAACTTAATTGGACTTAATTTGACATGCTTAAATCCTCCATTTCTCTTTGAGTTTTACCATTTTCCCTCCCAATTCTAAGTTGTCAAACTATGGCAACATCCTCACTCTGTACCTCCTCCGCTTTCCGAATTCATAATCCAATCCATTGATAGTTGCAGCATATAGCTTTTTTGTACCATCTCCGGTGTCGGCTCCTTTGAAAATACCGCCAGACGAACCACCGAGTGAGGCGACCGAAGCTATTTGAAGAGTCCTTATTGATGAAGCTAGAATTCCACTCATTATACCGGGACTTACGAAGACATCATCAGACTTTGAACGAGTCATACGACACGCTGTGAATGAACAAAAATAAACAAGAAAAATCAGTTCTACTTTCTGAACAAGGCTATGCAAAGAGAATCAAGATTGTTACAAAATGTTCATACCTGAAGAAACTGTATCGATATCGGCATTCTTGAAAAAAACAGAAATAGCTGAATTTCCATCTACCAAAGACGCAGTTCAATAGCTCCATCATTCGGAAGCGCGGTCTTTATTAAACTCGTCGCCAAGTCGTCATCTATTTCTCTCCCTGCAAAGTCGAATCACAAAAAGAGGTGAATTGTAAAGAATCAGTTACAAGATATTGAAGAAGGGGGAGGCAAGAGGCAGTTATCGGTTATGAGACCCCTAGACAGAAATCGGAGAAAACCACTTCTAACTGATTTTTCACTGAAAATAGAATTGCAGGAATGCTAACAGAAATTCAGTTGCACTTATAATAGAAAATATAACCGAATTCATAACCAACTTTTACCTGAGAATCACCAATACACTCCTCACTGCATCTCCTATAAAGTCTGGACTTCATCTCCATTTTGGGGGCGGACTATTTGATTCATCTTCAGTCTTCGATCAACTTTTTTCAAGCTCCACCATTTTGCCTCTATTCTTCATTGTAGGACGAGATTCATCTCTCTCATTCTTTCCTTGCTCATTCATCTTCCTCTTTAGCTTCTCCATCTTCCTCTCAGTCTTCAATCATCTTTATCCACCTCTTTCAAGCTTTCTGCAAGAAACTTGCATCTTCAAAATCGAATCTGCAACCACAAAATTCGGATTCGTATCACAACAATCCACATCAACAATCCGCAAGAATCATAACTGACAAAACCTTCAACCCGTGAACAACCATAACATCCAAATTCGATGACAATTCAGAATTATGAGCAGGAGCAGAAGAAAGAAAGATAAGCTTACTTGAAGTTCTCTGACATTTCCAGTCTTCTTCATCAATTGGCTTCCACATCTTCAAACGAAGGAAGCTCTCCATCAATCCTCGAACCATCATGAAACATCCATCAATGGCATAGTCGCGGAAAAACAGAAGAAGAGGAATCGAATTCAAAAGGACGACAATAACGGAAGACACACACTGAAGAATCAAAGGGAATTCAGGATTAAAGATCTTGTACCTGAAACGATTTCATCGCTTTCTCCTTCATTGTAGGCACATCGCGCAAATCTTCAAACATCCAAGAATTTGCAACTTTCATTTTTCCCGTGCATTTGATTATTATGGAGTGACGAGATACGAAGACGACTGAGGTGGTGGCGGCGTCGAAACAAATTGTGACATTTCTTCAGGTGATAGCATCGGCGCGTTTTCGAGCTTCAAGGTACGAATCTACGCCTTTGATTGTGTGAAATCATTTTGCCGTGTTGATTATTGATTTTGATTTCGTTAATTTCAGTACTTTGGAGCAAGCATCTGGGGTTTGGTCTTCGATTGTGAGATGAGGGAAAGAAAGGATTGGATTAGACGGTTTCTCCGGTGGTTCTTACAACCGTGACGGCTAGGGTTTTGTGCTTGAGGAAGATGAAGATGAGAGTGAGAGGGTGGCAGCGTTAGGGTTATGAAGGGGATGAGTTTTTGAGAGAGAGGAGAGAATGCGTGTTTGAGAATGGGGATGAATTTATGAGTGTAAACACCCCAAATTTGCCCTCACCCATTCACACCATGGCTTGTGATCATCTCATATGCATAAACTCAATCATAACACCTCATATTACATTTTTGTTTCACTGCATAGATTCAAAGTCATCTGCACCTAGGGTTTGTGATCTGAGCAATCCAAGAGCCTTTTGAGCCACTCCAAAGGCCACCAATCACTTCAAAGGGGTCCATGTGTGTTCTTATATCATATTACATCCTCCCAAAGTCAAAAATGCCAAAGAATCACAAGAACTGGGATTGGTGTGGATGCAGAGCCAAGTTTGACTGCACAGTTGACCTAAAATTAGGGTTTTGGTTTCAGAGGCCATAACTCCAAATTTTTTGGTCATTCTTGTTTCCATTGGTCTCTATATGGTATAGGGAGTATGCATATCAATTTTCATGAAGAAATTCCATGGGGAAGTCATCTGATCAAGAGTTGACTTCCTGGACAAGTCAGTGCAAAATCAGGGCATCTGAGGCCCCCAATGACCCAACCAAAGGGTGATCTTCATCATTTTGAGTGTATATGACCTTTATTTGATCATGGAAGAAGGTTGAAGTTCACAAAATTCAAGAATTTGAAGTTTTTGCAAAGTTGACTTTTTTGGGGCATAGTTGACTTTTAAAGAATATGTCATTTTAGGTCACTTTTCAAACCTTACTTTTTGATCCAAAAATGCTTCAAATGGAAAAACTTTGGTCATGAAAGTTGTAGAATACATTTTTCCCTTTTCAAAAAGTACAAGAACATGACCTAATTCATTTTGGATCAAAAGTTATGGTGTGTCAAAGTTGGCAAAAATCACTAATTTTCAAGATATGCCTCAAATAAGAAACTTGCAAAAACTTTGTACCAAGGCATTTGTGACTTCTAGTTCATGTCTAACCAATGTACAAACATCACACAAGTTCTAAAAATCAGATTTGGACCAAAAGATCACATGTTCATGGTTGGCAAAGCAAGAGATTTTCATGAAGTTTCAAAAATGATCAAGTTGCAAAAACTATCATCACACCTCACCCACTTGTTACATTGGATGCTGAACCATGCTAGCCTCCCTCACACACCATGATGCGCCAGCCCATGTACTTGTGCTAGCCTAGGGCTCAACCCATGCTTTCCTTACACCAAAGTTGACATTTTGCAAAAGTAAACTTACCTATCACAGCAGGCCAAGTCACATCAACTGACCAATGGGAGTTCTTAATGCAAAGCAAATGCTGGCCATAACATACATCAAGCAAGGCTGAAGCTCACAAGAACACACCATTCACAAAAACACTCCATCAAGCAAAACTCTTTGAATCTCTCTATACAGCTCACAAACACAAAAACCAAATCCATTGATCAAATCACCCTGCTTCACTGAGCCTAAACCAGCAAGACTTAGGCCTGAACCAAGCAAGAACACTACTCTTCCATTTTTTCACTCTCAAAGCCAAAGCCTTCGAAACTCATTCCACAGGCCACAAACACTTGAACAAACTCCACAAACCTTCTCAAAACATCACCCTGATCACAAAGAACCACTCACATTGGCCTGAAACAGCCTGAATCACCAGCACCATTTTCAACTGAGCTTGAGCAGGAGCTGTTCAAACTCCTTAACCAGCCAACATAAACTCCTCCTAAGCATTCAAGGATCATCAGGGGACCAAGTAGAGTGGATTGCATCAAAGGGAGAGGTCAGAAAGTTGATCTGGATTGCATCAGGGGACCAAATTTATTTTTTGATCTTGATGCATTTTGAGAATTTTTCATTGATTTAAAATCATTTTTATGCATTAATTTGATCCAAAGTTCAAAAAATCATTTCTGCCTATCCATGAGGAGTTGGACATTGATTCTTTTTGCATTGCATTATGTTTAGCATGTAGTTTGTGAGATTAAATGTCCATGTTTTGATCTTCCATTTTCAATTTGTTTGGTAATTTTCTTGTTTAGGAACCCTAAAACCCTAGCAAACTTGTAAAAATCATAACTTGAGTTTGGTTAGGAGTTGAGACTTCTCCTTTGGGAATTGGTTTAGTATAGGATTAGGGGTCCTTTGAGTGCATTTTCAATTTTTTATCTTAGGGTTTGCTTCTGGTTTTGATTTTTGTTTGATGTATTGTACATAAACCCTAATTTGGGCTTCCATATGCACCCATCTTGCATTCTCTTGCACAACATGACTTGCCATGACATTCCATGCCTCCATTTGATTCATTTAACATCATAAGACATATTGAAAGCATGTTTGATCATTGCATCATGTATTTGCCATTTTGTATGTCATTTGCATTCCATTACTTTTCATGTATGTCCATGCTCCTTAACTTGCTTCATTTGCATTCATGAACTTGTATGATCATCTCCATGTGTTGCCTCATGTTTGTAGCATCTCATAGCATCATTAGCATCATGTACATGCTTCTGGTTTTGTTTCTCATCATGTCATCTCATCCCATTTTGCATTGCATTGCATTTCTTTTCTAACATTTCAGGTGGTAAGTGATGTTGAGAAGTGAATTTGCCTTCACTTCTCACAACTTTTCTTTTCATCTCTCTTGCATCCATGCTGCATTTTTATATGTGTTTGAGTTTGAGCTTGCTCATTCTTCTTCTTCCCACTTTCTTTCTTCAAGTGACTTGACTTCTTGAATGAAGCAAGTTGCTTTGCTTCTCTTGATCCTTTCATCTGCTTCCTGGTGATTCCTTTGAAGATTGTTCTTATAAACCTCACAAACCTTAGGAACAACCAAGCATGACAATGATTAGGGTTTTGATTAGTCTCCCCTCTTAGTTTTACCTTTGTGTCTTCTTTGAGTCTTCTCTTCTCATCTCATAATCAGGGACTAAACCCTAAAGGCTTTAAGGCTTTGTGATTAAGCTTATGCCTGCATCCTTCTATTAGGATGGAGTGTATAACTTTAATCCTAAGTGTTAAACCCTTAATGTGTTTAAATCTCTTAATCAATCCACTTAATAATCATCAAGACACCACACTTGTAACTTGGGCCTTGCATTAGGGTTCTAATTCTTCCTTAATTGGTTAAGAAGGACTAACCCTAGTGTTAATGGACAAGTCCCCCTCAAGTTGTCTTACAAATCATAAAACTCACTTCATCATCATATCACTAATTAAAATCCACTTAATCAAAGGCTTGTTTTGTCATGAGTTTAATCCCTAATCATGGATTAAGTTGAGGAGCTTTCCTCAGCTTAAACATTCTCATCTATTATCCTTCTATTAGGATGGTGTAATGAGTATGTTTAATCCCTGATTATGGCTTAACCTCATTACTCAACACTAAACAAAAACACCAAAAAACATCTAAATAATCACAAGTAGGTTAATGATCTTAACCCTACATCAAAGGTGATTAAGTGTGAGAATCTGACTTCACACTTAAGGTATTCTCATTACCCCTAATCAGAGGGAAGATGTGATGAGTTTACTAAATCCATTGGTTTAGGCTTAAGCTCATTAACTTATGACAAACTTTCAAAAGCAATAAAAGACTGAAAACTCAAAAACAAACAATAATCGTCTCCTCCGGGATTCTTTTCTCATCTCATTCACTCACAAACGAGAACTCGCTTCTTCCGTCTAATGCAAGACAGTTTGCATCTGTGACAGACAGATCATACACTTGAGCATAGACAAGCAAGCAGTTCACAAGTCAATTCATCTTTCAGTCTCTTTGGGTCGAACTACGGTGTTCTGACTTCCTCATTGCACGAGAGGATACGTAGGCATAACTTAACAGTTATCGAACAAAAGTCTCTGTATATTCCCTCTCCTTCCAGTATCATTCTTTTAGCCTCATGATCTTGAGCATCTTATTCCTGATCTCACACTGACACTATACATATTACACTGCACTTCTTTTACACTGACACCTGTACATCTTTCCAGCTTTTTATACACAAAATGCACTGACACTACCCCTTTAAAACACAAATCTTTTAAGCGTGGATCCCGTCGAGTACGACGGACAATCTGGGTGCTAATACCTTCCCAGGTTGTAACTAACCCCCTTTCTCAGTCTCTCTGGTTTGCAACCGTCTTATCCATCTTTTCCTAGGTCTATGCAGCATTGCCTTTCCTCCGGGATAAAAATGCCTAGCTGGCGACTCTTTTCATCTCCAGTGAGTCCACTGCTGTGTGTTCTCATTGTCCCTTTCGCCGACCGTTCGCGTCTGTACCTTTATCTGGGCCAGTCCCATTTTATCGGGAGCGACAGCTTGGCGACTCTGCTAGGGATCCTTATACTGTAACCAGGGCTTCTGGTTCTTTTTGTGGGTTCCTCCTAGCGCTTGATTGATTTGTGTTTACTGGGGTGTTATGTGCTTATTTGTGTTTGTATATTGGTATTTATTTTTGCTTTATGTACAGTTGATTACTGTTTTCTTTATAGCTTTGCATTATATCATATTGTTATACTGTGTTGCTGGCTGGATCTGTTTGTTTGCTTTGGTGGGTGGGTGTTCCATTGAGAGTTAAGGTCCTATACCTGGGACCTGAGTGACACCTAGGCTAGAGTGAATCATATTCTTTCCCATTCCATCTCGGTCTGGTGCGGGAATATGAAACACGGTTCAGATATAGGTTTCTTCTTGAGAACTCTGTGTTGCAGATTTCCTGCAATGCTAGGGCTATCTGGGAAGCCTGCTAAGTCTGGATGACCTTTTAGTATTGACCTTCAGAAACTGAGGTGAATTAGAGGAGGAACTTTTATGGTTATTGTAAACACTGTACCTCCGGATTAGAAGTGTTTACACTTCTCATAACTGATCCAAGTCTGAGGATCCTTGTTTTAGAACACCACCTGTGAGGGGGTTGGGCTGTTTACAGGTTTGCAGGTACCTTGACCTCAGAATATCCTGTTACTTTGTTTGTTTAAGAGTACTCCATCTTGGAACAGTTCTTGTGATTCTAAACCCTGGATATGTGGCTCTTTATTTGAGTCCCCCACCTTGGTTACTGGACTTATAGACCTCCATCTGGATTTCTTACACACATGGACTTATATCAGAGCACTTGATCAGATCCAGCTCAGTCACAAACCCTTGCATATCATTTGCATACATAATCATTGCATATATTGACATTTGCTTATTTGTGTTTCAGGGTATCCACCTTCATTTGGTTTTGGTTTTGACCCCATCTTCAGTATTGACCTATCTTCATCAGCACTTGTTTCAGCTATCAGCTACCTGTACCAGCCAATCAGTGGCCTATTCTTCAGTATCATCATCAGCACTTGTCTCTACTCAGTCTCAACATCATGGCACCTAAAAAGAGCAACATCACCTACCACTTCTTCCAGCCAGAGTTAGCAGACATCAGGAGGATTCAGACCCTGATCACTCCAGACCATATACCACTGTTCAGGGAACACCATGGAGATATACTTGATATGGTTATGGATCTGGACCCTTCACAGAGAAGCCTGATCCACACTTGCCTTCAGTTTTATGATCCCCCACTGAGATGTTTCACTTTTCAGGACTTTCAGATAGGCCCCTTGTTGGAAGAATACTCATCATTAGTTGGTATGCCTATCAGAGGTGGAATCCCTTTCAACCCTGAGATGGTCTTTCCTGGTAATGAAGAGGTAGCAAAGGCATTGCATCTGGAACCAGTCCTGATTGGGCAGCATATGACTTCTAAGGCTGGAATCCCTGGCCTGCATCTAGATTTCTTGATCTCTCAAGCTACCCTGAAAGCTTCTTTAGGAGAGTGGAAAGCAGTCTGTGCTTTATTGGCCTTGAGCATATATGGGATCATATTATTTGCAGATGAGCCTCGATTTGTTAGCAAGAATGCAATCCATCTTTTCATCCTGAAGAACCCAGTGCCAACTTTATTGGGGGATCTCTACTATTCAGTGCATCAGAGGAATGAAAAGCAGAGGGGAAGATTAGTAAGATGCTGTGCTCCTTTGTTCCATACTTGGCTTCTCAGGCATCTACCCAGGACAGATGCATTTTTGAATCCTCATCAACAGAGAAACTGGGCTGGAAGACTTACTACTCTAACTTCAGCTGATATCAGGTGGTGCACTCAAAGCACAAAAGGCAGGGATATTATCACCAGTTGTGGGCATTTTCCCAATGTGCCCCTAATAGGAGTTAAGGGTAGTATTAATTACAACCCTCTGTTGTTCAAAAGACAACTGGGCTATGCACTGGTCCACACTCCTAAGGCACAGGACTTGGTTGAGACTCTTTATTGTGAGAACAAGCTTAATCTGGCTATTGTTAGGCAGGCAGCCTGGGCCTGGGACAATGTGCAGACTAAGGGGGTAACCATCCTGGGGAAGTGTAACAATGTGGCATCAGCACAATACTATGATTGGTCCCATGCCAGGGCTCAATTCTCTGGGATGCCCTTTATTATAGAAGATATGCCTGGGCCTTCCACAGCACCACCTCCAGCAACTGTCAGCTTAGAGGAGTTTGAGAAGTTGAAAGAGAGAAATGAGAAGCTGACTCAAGCTCTACAGAAGACCCTCTGGGAGAGGAGTGATGGCAGACTGGATATTGAGAGGTTGGAGAAGTTGAAAGTGGAGCATCTGGCTAGAATTGAGAAGTCTGAAGATTACATTAAGAAGTCTAGGGCTGGAGAACAAATCCTGAAGAATGCTTGCAAAGAAGCCCAGTTCCAGAAAGCCAGGACAGACTTGTATCTGAAGGAGAGTCAGGCTAGGTGGGTCAGGATCACCGAGGCTCGTACTCTGGAGGACAAGAGGGTCTAAGACAAGATAGAGCAGATGGAAGCTAGTGCAAAAGAGCAACAAGAAGCCCTGGCAGCAGCCCAGAGGGAGATATCAGAGCTAAAGATCAGAGCTGGAGTGAAGAGGTCAAAGGACCAAAATCAACACAAGAAGCTAACTGCAGCTGTTACTGCCCGGAACCTCCTTATCAGGAACCTCACGGAGCGTCCAGCTGATCCTGTGACCGAAGCACTTCTCAAGGAAGTTCGGGAGGATGAGTTTGGTCTTGGTGTTTGACCATTTGCTTGTTGTTGCTTTTATTCCATGTACTTTTATTTTCTTGTAATGTATTTTGACCCCTCAGAGGGCTTGTATTTGTAAACAAACTGTGTACCATTGGCCTTTTGTAATATATGTATTAGTTTGTTCCATCCAAGTTCACTTCAAAAGCAACATCAACAGCATCTTCAAGGGTCTGGAAGGGTCAAAACTGAATGCCAAGCCGGATACCTTGAAAACAAATAAGCATACTGCATTGCATGCTAACCCTTTGTTTGTTTTGTAGGTTTTTGTTTTGTTGTTGCTAACTCTGTTGTGATGTTCAGGAATTATTGCTCGACGACGAGGGTTTCCACTCAACCGACCACACAGGTACCCCACCCGCAGTAACCTTCCGGGCATACAGATGGATCAGATGCAGCAGGACCTTACGGAGGTCAGGAACCAAATGACCAACGAGAGGTTGGAAATGAGGAACCAAATGACACAGTTTATGGAGGTAATGAACAACATGGCTCAAAGCCAAGAGAGGCTCAGAGCACTGGTGGAAGGGAGAAATCAGGAAGATCATCAGCCAGGGACTGCTGGGACTAGCAACAATGAAAGAGTCCAACCTCATGTCAATCCCCCAGTTTTTGGACCCCACCTCCATCCAGAGGCCAACATTCCTGTCAATATACAAGGGACTGCCACAGCAGGGAGGGTACTGCAAGAAGACCCTCAAGAAGACCAGTTCACAGTAATGGGAGCCGGGGAAGAAGCTTATGATAGAAGGTTGGATGAGATAGCTGAGAAATTAAGGTCCCTAGAGTCTCAAAACTCTTTGGGTTTTGATGTTATGGATATGGGCTTGGTAGATGGGGTCAGGATTCCCCACAAGTTTAAGCCACCATGCTTTGAGAAGTATAATGGGACTTCCTGTCCCCGAACCCATCTACAATCTTTTCTCGGGAGGCTAAAGGCCTATACCATGGACGAGAAGCTGTGGATGTTCTACTTTGAGGATAGCTTGACTGGAGCTTCGAGAGAATGGTATTCCCATCTGACAAGAGCAACTATTAGATGCTGGAAGGACCTGGCAGAGGCCTTCATCAGACAGTATCAGTATAATCTGGATATGGCACCCAACAGGACCCTCCTAATGGGAATGTCACAGTCATCTAGAGAGAGCTTCCGAGAATATGCTCAAAGATGGAGACAGCTTGCTGCTGCTGTCCAGCCACCTATGTCAGAAAGGGAGATGGCTGATATGTTCATGAACACCCTTCAGGGGACTTACATTGACAGGCTAGCTGCCTTCTCATCTACCAGCTTTGCAGATGTAGTCATAGCCGGAGAGAGAATTGAAAGCCTATTGAAGATGGGTAAGATCTCAGACAACGGTGCAAGCTCATCCAGTAATGCAAGAAAGCCTTTTGCGGGCCCAAGAAGGACTGGTGAGACCAATGCCATCCACACCAACAGGGGCAGGCCCCAATATGTTCATAGATCTGTGGCAGCAGTCACCATTCCCGCTCCAGCTCACCCACAACCAGCTTATCAACCTCCGCAACAAAACTATCAGCAACAGCCTCAGTACCATCAACAAAATCAGTATCCTCCGAGAAATTACAACAACAGCAATACCAACAACAATAACCAGCAAAGGCCATTCCAGCAGAGGCCATCTCAAGCCAACAGGGTGATCGATCCGATCCCCATGCCATATGCTACATTGCTGCCACAACTCCTGAAACTCAACCTAGTTGAGCTAAGGACGTTGGCACCTCCAGATCCCAACAGTCTACCCAGGAATTACGACTCCAACGCCAGATGTGCTTTTCATTCGAATGCACCTGGCCATAGTACAGAAAAGTGCAGAGCCTTGCACATGAAGGTACAAGACCTGGTAGACTCAAAAGCTCTGAATTTCGCACCACCACCCAATGTCAACAAAAATCCTATGCCGCACCACGGTGGTCCCAGAATCAACGCTATTGAAGAAGACAAGCCGTCTTATTTAATAACCAGTGTGGGTCAGATTCGGACACCGTTGGTAGAAATTAAGGCTCAACTCCTCGAATGTCACATGTTCCCGGGGTGTGAGTTAGGGTGTGCTTACTGCAATATTTCAGTAAATGGGTGCGATAATCTGAGGAATGGCATAGATGGTCTTATTCAGAGTGGCCAGCTTCAGATCACCACATCATTTCCAACAAATCCAGCAATCTCATCAGCAACAGTACCGGTATCTCCTACAACTGCAGCAACCATTGTTCCCGACAATTCTTCGGCTTCATCAACAAGTACTTCATCTGTCTTCTCAACTGATCAGTTATCAACAAATTTTCCTGCTACAACATCACTCCAATTTGAATCTCCTACAACAACAACGTCCATCCTTCCGACAATGTCTCCTACAACTCCAGCAACGAATCATGAAGATGTCTCAACTGTCACAATATTTTATGATCCTGAAAACAACTCTGCTTACAACTCAGAAAGTGCTGCTCCCATTAGAGCACCAGTCACAATTTATTATGACCCACAAACTATCGCAGTCCCTTCTGCAGCTGCCATCAGTCCAGTCACTGTTACAATGCCTGGGCCGGTACCTTATGAAAGCAATAGGGCCATCCCTTGGCACTATGGCTCTGACGTATACTGCGAAGGAAAGAAAATCACCCTTGAACCATCAACACCTGCACCACAAATAGACAATGTGGGAGGAGGCGGAGGCTTCACTCGAAGCGGACGTCTCTTTGCCCCACAGTTTCAAAGACCCATTGCCGAAGCAGAAGCTGCTGCCAAGGCAAAAGGAAAGAGCCCGGTGCAGGAAGATCAAGCTGTTAAGGAAGCTTTGAAAACACCATTCGATCAAGAAGTTGATGAGTTTATGAGAATCATCAAAAAGAGTGATTACAAAATAGTGGATCAGCTTCACCAGACGCCATCCAAGATCTCTATCCTATCACTGCTTATGTGCTCCGAAGCCCATCGGAATGCACTACTCAAAGTCTTGCACGCAGCTTACGTGCCTGAAGAGATCACTGTCAATCAGTTGGAAACCGTGGTTGGAAATGTTACTGCTAGCAATGGGCTAGGGTTCACCAATACTGACTTGACAACGGAAGGCCGCAACCATAACAAGGCCTTGCACATCACCATGGAATGTAAAGGTGCAGTCCTTTCCCATGTGCTGGTAGACACAGGGTCATCCCTTAATGTCTTGCCAAAGAAGGCCCTGGTGAAGCTAGAATATGAAGGATTAGCATTGCGTCCCAGTAACCTGGTAGTAAGAGCCTTTGATGGTTCTAAGAGATCGGTGCTGGGAGAAATTGAGCTACCTGTGACAATTGGCCCACAAACCTTTAAAACGATCTTCTATGTGATGGACATTCAGCCTGCCTACAGCTGTTTGTTGGGTAGACCATGGATTCATGCCGCTGGCGCAGTAACGTCTACCCTTCACCAGAAGTTAAAATTTGAGTGGGAAGGCCAAGTTGTTACTATCTGTGGGGAGGAGGATATATTTGTTAGCCATCTGGCTACTTATAAGTATATTGAGATGGATGGAGAGATCCATGAAACGATGAGCCAAGGGTTTGAGGCCCTGAATGTTAATGAAGCATCTGCTGTATCTGGGATCTCCATGTCATCTTATCAACAAGCCCGGAAGGTTGTTGAGGAAGGAACTGCCCAAGGCTGGGGCAGGGTTTTATCTGTGGAGGAGAAGAAAGACAAATTTGGGTTGGGTTACAGACCAACTCAACAGAATCAAGCAAAGGCTGCTGAGAAGCCCGGTTTTGTCAGTGGGGGGATGCTCACCCCCGATGCTATCAACAATTTGGAAGACGAGCTGGAAGAGGAGCGCAATCTGGAGGATTGGATTCGTCCAAAGATCCCGGGGAGCAGTATCTCAAACTGGTCTTCCCAGGAAATTATAAGAGTTACTCATGCAGAGTAATTATTATTTCCTGTATTTTATAGCATGCATCAAAGTCTTGCATCTTGCCCAAGATGACAAGACTCATTTTGTAATCGGGCCATCTGTACTTTTTGTGCAAACAAGATTAATCAATGAAATATCAGACATCTTTTTGCAAATGAGTCCTTTTCTTTTCCGCTCACTGTTTTTCCATTTTTCTTTTTGTACAAAAAATAAATGGCGATGTTTTCAAAATGATAACTTTATTTCACTTTTCTAAAACAAGATTAAAATCAAATCACTAAAATGAACAAACTGAACCCTTGCAGAGAGTGCCTTCCTGACAGCACCGACAACAGCACGGCTACGACTTCGTATGACTTTGACAATCCGATCAATCAAGCTGATGAAGGGGTTGAAGAAGAATATGAGCTTCCTGAAGAGCTAGCTAGGTTGTTGAGACAAGAGGAAAAGGTTATTACTCCTCACCAGGAGGAGGTTGAAGTGATTAATCTTGGTACAGCTGAAGACGTGAAAGAAGTTAAAATCGGGGCTTGCCTACAGAACTCAGTGAAGAGACAACTGATTGACCTGCTTCAAGAGTATGTGGATGTGTTTGCTTGGTCGTATCAAGATATGCCAGGGTTGGACACCGATATAGTTGTGCACAAGCTGCCTTTGAGGGAAGAATGTCCACCAGTGAAACAGAAACTGCGCCGCACCCGCCCAGACATGGCAATGAAAATCAAAGAAGAGGTACAAAAGCAATGGGACGCCGGGTTCCTTGCTGTGACTAGCTATCCACCGTGGGTTGCTAATATAGTACCTGTGCCTAAGAAAGATGGTAAGGTAAGAATGTGTGTTGACTACCGAGATCTGAATAGAGCCAGCCCAAAAGATGACTTCCCATTACCTCACATCGATGTATTGGTGGATAACACGGCTCAGTTCTCGGTATTCTCCTTCATGGACGGATTTTCAGGATACAATCAGATCAAGATGTCACCTGAAGACATGGAGAAGACAACATTCATCACACCTTGGGGGACGTTCTGTTACAAAGTGATGCCATTCGGACTGAAGAATGCTGGTGCAACATATCAACGGGCTATGGTGACGTTATTCCACGATATGATCCATAAGGAAATCGAGTGTTATGTGGATGATATGATTGCCAAGTCCCTTACTGAAGAAGATCACCTGGTGAATCTGCTAAAACTGTTCAAGCGTCTGAGGAAGTACCAACTAAAGTTGAACCCCAACAAATGCACATTTGGGGTGCGATCCGGTAAGCTGCTGGGTTTTATTGTAAGCGAGAAAGGGATTGAAGTTGACCCTGATAAAGTCAAAGCTATTCAAGAGATGCCTGCACCGAAAACAGAGAAAGAAGTTTGAGGGTTCTTAGGTCGATTGAACTACATCTCACGGTTCATATCTCACCTCACAGCAACCTGTGAGCCTTTGTTCAAGCTGTTAAGAAAGGAACAGACGGTCAGGTGGAATGAAGACTGCCAAAGGGCTTTTGACAAGATCAAGGAGTACTTACAAGAGCCTCCAATCCTTATGCCTCCAGTTGAAGGAAGACCTCTAATAATGTACTTGACAGTATTAGAAGAGTCAATGGGGTGTGTGTTGGGCCAGCATGACGAGTCTGGTCGAAAAGAGTATGCAATATACTACCTAAGCAAAAAGTTTACCGACTGTGAACAACGTTATTCACTGCTCGAGAAAACTTGCTGTGCTTTAGCGTGGGCTGCTCGCCGACTGAGACAGTATATGTTGACCCACACTACTCTATTAATTTCAAAGATGGACCCAGTTAAGTACATATTTGAGAAGCCAGCTCTCACCGGACGGGTTGCAAGATGGCAAATGATTCTCACGGAGTATGACATCCAATACACATCTCAGAAAGCCATCAAAGGCAGTGTATTGTCTGAATATCTTGCTGAGCAACCTATTGATGATTACCAGCCTATGAGATTTGACTTCCCTGATGAAGACATCATGTTCATAAAAGAAGAAGATCATGAAGAGCCTATTCACACTGAAGGGCCCGACCCGAAAGAAGAATGGACTATGATGTTTGATGGGGCTGTTAATATGAATAGTCGTGGTGTTGGTGCAGTACTCATTACACCTAAAGGAGTTCACATGCCTTTCTCGGCAAAACTCACTTTCAACTGCACTAACAACGAAGCTGAATACGAAGCTTGCATTATGGGTCTTGAGGAAGCCATTGACCTCAGGATCAAAACATTGACTGTATTCAGAGATTCAGCTTTGGTAGTCAATCAAACCAACGGCAAATGGTACACCCACCAGGATCATCTGATACCTTACAGGGATTATACAAGGAGGTTATTGACTTTCTTCACAACAGTCAAGCTTGAGTATATCCCTCGGGATGAGAATCAGTTTGCAGATGCTCTTGCTACCATTTCATCCATGATCAAAGTTCAGACTGCCAACTTTGTACCTCAGATTTCAGTGTCCAGACTTGATAGACCAGCATATGTGTTTGCAGCAGATGTTGTAAAAGATGATAAGCCTTGGTTCCATGACATTAAATGCTTCTTGGAGGATCAAACATACCCACCTGGGGCATCTTCCAATGATAAGAAGACTTTGAGAAGGCTTGCCGGTAGTTTCTTTCTGAACACTGATGGGTCTTTATACAAAAGGAACTTTGATATGGTACTCCTCAGATGTGTTGACAAGACGGAAGCAGATTTGTTGATGCATGAAGTGCACGAAGGATCCTTTGGTACCCATGCAGGAGGGCATGCCATGGCTAAGAAGTTGTTAAGATCAGGTCATTACTAGATCACAATGGATGCAGACTGTTGTGCTTATGCCAGAAAATGCCATAAATGCCAGATCTATGCAGATAAGGTGCATGTGCCTCCCAATCCTTTGAATATAATGTCCTCACCCTGGCCCTTTGCCATGTGGGGCATTGACATGATTGGCAAGATTGAGCCAACTGCTTCAAATGGCCACAGATTCATCTTGGTCGCCATTGATTATTTCACTAAGTGGGTTGAAGCAGCCTCATATGCAAATGTTACAAGACAAGTGGTAGCCAGATTTCTGAAGAGAGATATCATCTGTCTGTATGGAGTTCCCGAACGAATCATTACTGATAATGGTTCCAATCTAAACAACAAAATGATGGCTGAATTATGCCGGGACTTCAAAATCCAACACCACAATTCTTCTCCTTACAGGCCAAAGATGAACGGCGCTGTTGAGGCAGCAAATAAGAATATCAAGAAGATTGTGCAGAAGATGGTAGTCACTTACAAAGACTGGCATGAAATGCTACCATTTGCCTTGCATGGGTACCGCACGTCAATCAGAACATCCACCGGGGCAACACCGTATCAGCTTGTGTATGGTATGGAAGCAGTCCTACCTGTTGAAGTTGAATTACCCTCTCTGCGGGTACTAATGGATGTTAAACTGAGTGAAGCAGAATGGGTTCGGGCCCGATACGAACAACTGAGTCTGATCGAAGAGAAAAGACTGGCTGCAATCTGTCATGGGCAGTTATATCAGAAAAGAATGAAGAAAGCCTTCGATCAGAAAGTCAGGCACCGAGGGTACCAAGTAGGAGATCTTGTGCTGAAGAGAATCCTCCCTCCTCATACAGACCACAGGGGCAAATGGACTCCAAATTATGAAGGACCATTTGTGGTAAAGAAAGTTTTTTCCGGTGGAGCACTGATGCTCAGCACCATGGATGGTGAAGATTTCCCGTCCCCTGTGAATTCAGATGCAGTTAAAAAATACTTCGCATAAAAAATGACCCGCTGGACATAAAAACAGAATGTAAGTCCAGGCAAAAAACAGGGCATCCCGGCGAGTCAAAAACAGAATAAAAGACTCGGGCAAAAATAAGGGAAAAAACAAAAAAAAAATGTGTACACCCGCTGAGCTGAAAAGCCGCATTGGACAGCTCAGGCAAAAATGGGTATCCCGATGGATTGAAAACCCGAAAGGGCGATCCATGCAAAACGAGGGAATAAGCGAACAACTGCATTCTGAATTCGTCTGTATCGCCTACAACTTAGCAAACCTCGAAAGGATCAAGCTTCAATCAGAATCAGCCTCCTTCAGAAAGCAAGACGAGAAGAACGTCAAAAGTCATACAAGTCATAGCAGAAGAGGAAGCTCCTTAAAGCGTCGTCAACATCGCCAGCACTTTGTTTCTCAATTTGTAACAATCTCCTCATTCCAGGAAATATGTTCCCTTGACTGTATCTTGCCAATTCAGGGCACATGAATTAATAAAAATCAGATTTTTCAGTCATGTCTCGTCTTATACATTTTTATTTGCAAAGAATGTCTGATGTCTCTGAAAAACTAATTGCATGAGTACAGATGCTTTTCTCTAAAGAAAAAATAAATAATAAAAACACATGCTAGCAGGGAATATACTTACTCTCAAGAGTGTCTAACTCCTATGACGGAATCCGGTAAAGGATACCTCGGGACCATTTGTGCGTTTCCTTATCTTTGCAGGATTGCAGGTATCCAGAACGCAACTTGGGGCATGCAAGCTACATCCCGGCAAGCTGGCAAATCAACACTCACTCTTGGCACTAGAGGTGTTTTCTCCCCAGCTGAGTTGCCAACAACTTTCCCCAGCCAGTTGCCACTTGTCAATTTCCCCAGCCGTAGTGTCGATCTTTCTTCCTCAGCAGAATGCAAAAATCCAGGGGATCATCCCCCACAGAATCCTCAGCCTCTATTCAGAAGAGCAACGCATGAAGGAGTCACAACAGAGTACAGACGGCTTCTACAAACCCCAGCTGGGTCCCTCATTACAAGGATATGTCAATCAGTGACCTATATCCCCAAGCAAATATCATATCATCAGATCTGCCAATGATCTCATCCCCAGCTGGGATGTCCACATCAAACAGATCGACCAGAGATCTTCGCGGCAATGGGATCCGAATCCCGGTTTGGTATCTTTGCATAACCATGGCATTCGCATCATATCCACCCACAAAGCGTAGCATTCCGTCTAATACGGAGCATTACGGCAAAAATCAAACACATAGCATAATCATAAACCATGTTGTGAATCGAACACTTGTGAATAATAAACCATTCATCAGAATGAAAAATACTTTCCCCAAAATCCCCCCAGAGTCCCCAGCAAAAGCAGTTGCCTCATATTCCACAAACACCAGTATATACTCCTTTTGACACCCGTCCGTGTCACCTTTCCCCAGTAAAGTCGCCTGAACACCCTTTGCAAACAATACCACCCGTATTACAGATACTTCTTGACACCCGTCCGTGTCATACCCCAGCAGAAAGCCAAAGACATCCTCTTTGCACTCACATATACCTATATATACACTTTCTTGACACCCGTCCGTGTCATATCCCCAGCGCAGTTGCCTGCAATTTCACAACCCATACACTCGTTGATATTATTATACTTTTCTCTCTTGACACTCGTCCGTGTCACCCTCCCCATCAGATAAACACTCATATATACAATACTCATACTCACTACTCATGTTACACTTATATAGATACTCGTCCGTATCTTGTAGGTACCACTTATATATCCCCACAGATTCGGCATTGGTCCATGTTCTTTGTTAACCAGTTGGTACTCGTCCGTACCATCATCTCAGAATATGCGTCAAGTGTTTGTTTCTACATGATACCCGTCTGTATCATAGTCTCAAGGATGCTCGTCCGCATCTTTAATCCATACACCGTGCCAAACACTTTTGTCCTCTTGAATATAGATACTCGTCTGTGTCTATTATTCCCCAGAGGAGTCCCTTCAGATTCAACACTCGTCCGTGTTCTTTGTTAACCCGTTGATACTCGTCCGTATCATCATCTCTGAACACGTGTCAGTATTTGTTTCTACCCGATACTCGTCCGTATCGTAGTCCTAAGAATGCTCGTCCGCATTTTTAATCTATACACAACACCTAAACACTTATACTTCCTTTTCTTGGTTGTAAACACTCGTCCGTGTTTACTGCTCCCCAGTAGATCACCAACAAAGCAAATCTTCCTTTTTATCTGACACTCGTCCTGTGTCATGATAAACCTTGAGAGCAGCCGTACCCTGCTAGGTGGTCGTCCTCCACCTCTTGATGGTCGTCCTCCATCATGCTCATCCGATGGCCGTCCCCATCGTTGATATTTAGCAGTCGTCCCCTGCTAGGTGGTCGTCCTCCACCTCTTGATGATCGTCCTTCATCACTTTATCCAATGGTCGTCCCCATTGTTGATTTTTGGTTATCTGACATTCGTCCTATGTCATGAGAAACCTCGAGAGCAGCCGTCCCCTGCTAGGTGGTCGTCCTCCACCTCTTGATGGTCGTCCTCCATCATGCTCGTCCGATGGCCGTCCCCATCGTTGACCTTTTATCCGGCATTCGTCCTATGTCGCGATACTTTCGGCAGCCGTACCCTGCCCGGTGGTCGTCCTCCACCTTAGATGACCGTCCCTCATCTTAACCCCAACAGAGCAGCCGTCCCCTGCTAGGTGATCGTCATTCACCTTTGATGACCGTACCTCATCATCTGTTTATTTCATTTATTCTTTAACCCGATGGCCGTCCCCGTCGTGGCCCCTTTTCTTTTTTAAGCCCGATGGCCATCCCCATCGTCGGTTACTTTACTTTATGAACTTGATGGCCGTCCCCGTCATGTTTCACCAATCCCCAGAGAATCTTACAGCTTTATCTTGATGGCCGTCCCCATCATAATCTTATTTTTTCCAGCTAGTCGGCCGTCCCCGTCTTGGCTTTACCTTTTATCCCCAACATGTCGGCCGTCCCCGTCATTGCTTTGTTTCCCACACCTTCCCCAGCGTGTCGGCCGTCCCCGTCATTGCTATTTACCCAGCAGTCGTCCTCTGCTCGACGGTCGTCCTCCGTCGCCCGAACTTTACAATATACTTTACTTTCTTTTACAATCTATATCCCTTTTCTTCTTCATTTTGTGAGTGCAAATTCTGGACTGTCTTTGGTATTCAACCACAAGTTATCTTGTTTGCCTGTTAAGCCGTTGCTTACAACCTGCACAGCTAACTCATGTTTGAATAGGGGCAGCTGTAAACACCCCAAATTTGCCTTCACCCATTCACACCATGGCTTGTGATCATCTCATATGCATAAACTCAATCATAACACCTCATATTACATTTTTGTTTCACTGCATAGATTCAAAGTCATCTGCACATAGGGTTTATGATCTGAGCAATCCAAGAGCCTTTTGAGCCACTCCAAAGGCCACCAATCACTTCAAAGGGGTCCATGTGTGTTCTTATATCATATTACATCCTCCCAAAGTCAAAAATGCCAAAGAATCACAAGAACTGGGATTGGTGTGGATGCAGAGCCAAGTTTGACTGCACAGTTGACCTAAAATTAGGGTTTTGGTTTCAGAGGCCATAACTCCAAATTTTTTGGTCATTCTTGTTTCCATTGGTCTCTATATGGTATAGGGAGTATGCATATCAATTTTCATGAAGAAATTCCATGGGGAAGTCATCTGATCAAGAGTTGACTTCCTGGACAAGTCAGTGCAAAATCAGGGCATCTGAGGCCCCCAATGACCCAACCAAAGGGTGATCTTCATCATTTTGAGTGTATATGACCTTTATTTGATCATGGAAGAAGGTTGAAGTTCACAAAATTCAAGAATTTGAAGTTTTTGCAAAGTTGACTTTTTTGGGGCATAGTTGACTTTTAAAGAATATGTCATTTTAGGTCACTTTTCAAACCTTACTTTTTGATCCAAAAATGCTTCAAATGGAAAAACTTTGGTCATGAAAGTTGTAGAATACATTTTTCCCTTTTCAAAAAGTACAAGAACATGACCTAATTCATTTTGGATCAAAAGTTATGGTGTGTCAAAGTTGGCAAAAATCACTAATTTTCAAGATATGCCTCAAATAAGAAACTTGCAAAAACTTTGTACCAAGGCATTTGTGACTTCTAGTTCATGTCTAACCAATGTACAAACATCACACAAGTTCTAAAAATCAGATTTGGACCAAAAGATCACATGTTCATGGTTGGCAAAGCAAGAGATTTTCATGAAGTTTCAAAAATGATCAAGTTGCAAAAACTATCATCACACCTCACCCACTTGTTACATTGGATGCTGAACCATGCTAGCCTCCCTCACACACCATGCTGCGCCAGCCCATGTACTTGTGCTAGCCTAGGGCTCAACCCATGCTTTCCTTACACCAAAGTTGACATTTTGCAAAAGTAAACTTACCTATCACAGCAGGCCAAGTCACATCAACTGACCAATGGGAGTTCTTTATGCAAAGCAAATGCTGGCCATAACATACATCAAGCAAGGCTGAAGCTCACAAGAACACACCATTCACAAAAACACTCCATCAAGCAAAACTCTTCGAATCTCTCTATACAGCTCACAAACACAAAAACCAAATCCATTGATCAAATCACCCTGCTTCACTGAGCCTAAACCAGCAAGACTTAGGCCTGAACCAAGCAAGAACACTACTCTTCCATTTTTTCACTCTCAAAGCCAAAGCCTTCGAAACTCATTCCACAGGCCACAAACACTTGAACAAACTCCACAAACCTTCTCAAAACATCACCCTGATCACAAAGAACCACTCACATTGGCCTGAAACAGCCTGAATCACCAGCACCATTTTCAACTGAGCTTGAGCAGGAGCTGTTCAAACTCCTTAACCAGCCAACATAAACTCCTCCTAAGCATTCAAGGATCATCAGGGGACCAAGTAGAGTGGATTGCATCAAAGGGAGAGGTCAGAAAGTTGCTAGAGTGAAAGCTTCGAAACTCAGGTAGCTCAAGAACTTTTTTTCCAGAAATGGATTTTTAAGTTCTAAAGTTGTTCTCCATGCTTCACTGATTGCTCTGATATCTTTAGTTTTGAAAATGGTGGAGAGATGAGAGTTTAATCAGTCTCTGAAACCTTTTTGCCCTAGTTCTTATTTGCTTCGATTCAGCCATTCCTGGAAAAATAAATTTGTTTTGATTGAGGGTTTTGATTCGTGAGTGAGTGGGGATCATTTCTGTTCAATTAGATTTCATTTTCGTAACGTGTAGAAGGAGTTAGCACTTTGTCTCGCCGGAGAAGATGACCGGAACCACTGTTCCGGTCATCAGAAAGTAATTAGGGTTTGATTAATTAGGGCTAAGTGTAATTAAGTCAGTTTGAACGTAGGCCGTCCAGATGCGCGCCTAGTCAACTCCCGCGCGTGTGACTTTGAATCCAGGCCATCAGATCTGTTGACTTCTCATTAATTCAGTTTAAATTCATTTTTATTTTCATTTAATTCATTTGTTTTATACAATTTATTAAAAATAGTAAAATTGTTTTAAAAATTATGAAACTTTTTGTCAAGAGTTTCACTAATTTTTAAAACACAAAAATATTTTTATTTTCATTTTTAGCATTTAAAAAGTATTTTAAAATATTTAAAAGTTTATTTTTAATTGATTAATGAGAATTAATTTATTAAAAATACTTTTAGGTATTTAAAAATCACCAAAAAATTCATGAAATGTTCTAAGACATTTAGAAACATTGTCCAACCTTCAAACCAAATTTATTTTTTGATCTTGATGCATTTTGAGAATTTTTCATTGATTTAAAATCATTTTTATGCATTAATTTGATCCAAAGTTCAAAAAATCATTTCTGCCTATCCATGAGGAGTTGGACATTGATTCTTTTTGCATTGCATAATGTTTAGCATGTAGTTTGTGAGATTAAATGGCCATGTTTTGATCTTCCATTTTCAATTTGTTTGGTAATTTTCTTGTTTAGGAACCCTAAAACCCTAGCAAACTTGTAAAAATCATAACTTGAGTTTGGTTAGGAGTTGAGACTTCTCCTTTGGGCATTGGTTTAGTATAGGATTAGGGGTCCTTTGTGTGCATTTTCAATTTTTTATCTTAGGGTTTGCTTCTGGTTTTGATTTTTGTTTGATGTATTGTACATAAACCCTAATTTGGGCTTCCATATGCACCCATCTTGCATTCTCTTGCACAACATGACTTGCCATGACATTCCATGCCTCTATTTGATTCATTTAACATCATAAGACATATTGAAAGCATGTTTGATCATTGCATCATGTATTTGCCATTTTGTATGTCATTTGCATTCCATTACTTTTCATGTATGTCCATGCTCCTTAACTTGCTTCATTTGCGTTCATGAACTTGTATGATCATCTCCATGTGCTGCCTCATGTTTGTAGCATCTCATAGCATCATTAGCATCATGTACATGCTTCTGGTTTTGTTTCTCATCATGTCATCTCATCCCATTTTGCATTGCATTGCATTTCTTTTCTAACATTTCAGGTGGTAAGTGATGTTGAGAAGTGAATTTGCCTTCACTTCTCACAACTTTTCTTTTCATCTCTCTTGCATCCATGCTGCATTTTTATATGTGTTTGAGTTTGAGCTTGCTCATTCTTCTTCTTCCCACTTTCTTTCTTCAAGTGACTTGACTTCTTGAATGAAGCAAGTTGCTTTGCTTCTCTTGATCCTTTCATCTGCTTCCTGGTGATTCCTTTGAAGATTGTTCTTATAAACCTCACAAACCTTAGGAACAACCAAGCATGACAATGATTAGGGTTTTGATTAGTCTCCCCTCTTAGTTTTACCTTTGTGTCTTCTTTGAGTCTTCTCTTCTCATCTCATAATCAGGGACTAAACCCTAAAGGCTTTAAGGCTTTGTGATTAAGCTTATGCCTGCATCCTTCTATTAGGATGGAGTGTATAACTTTAATCCTAAGTGTTAAACCCTTAATGTGTTTAAATCTCTTAATCAATCCACTTAATAATCATCAAGACACCACACTTGTAACTTGGGCCTTGCATTAGGGTTCTAATTCTTCCTTAATTGGTTAAGAAGGACTAACCCTAGTGTTAATGGACAAGTCCCCCTCAAGTTGTCTTACAAATCATAAAACTCACTTCATCATCATATCACTAATTAAAATCCACTTAATCAAAGGCTTGTTTTGTCATGAGTTTAATCCCTAATCATGGATTAAGTTGAGGAGCTTTCCTCAGCTTAAACATTCTCATCTATTATCCTTCTATTAGGATGGTGTAATGAGTATGTTTAATCCCTGATTATGGCTTAACCTCATTACTCAACACTAAACAAAAACACCAAAAAACATCTAAATAATCACAAGTAGGTTAATGATCTTAACCCTACATCAAAGGTGATTAAGTGTGAGAATCTGACTTCACACTTAAGGTATTCTCATTACCCCTAATCAGAGGGAAGATGTGATGAGTTTACTAAATCCATTGGTTTAGGCTTAAGCTCATTAACTTATGACAAACTTTCAAAAGCAATAAAAGACTGAAAACTCAAAAACAAACAATAATCGTCTCCTCCGGGATTCTTTTCTCATCTCATTCACTCACAAACGAGAACTCGCTTCTTCCGTCTAATGCAAGACAGTTTGCATCTGTGCCAGACAGATCATACACTTGAGCATAGACAAGCAAGCAGTTCACAAGTCAATTCATCTTTCAGTCTCTTTGGGTCGAACTACGGTGTTCTGACTTCCTCATTGCACGAGAGGATACGTAGGCATAACTTAACAGTTATCAAACAAAAGTCTCTGTATATTCCCCCTCCTTCCAGTATCATTCTTTTAGCCTCATGATCTTGAGCATCTTATTCCTGATCTCACACTGACACTATACATATTACACTGCACTTCTTTTACACTGACACCTGTACATCTTTCCAGCTTTTTATACACAAAATGCATTGACACTACCCCTTTAAAACACAAATCTTTTAAGCGTGGATCCCGTCGAGTACGACGGACAATCTGGGTGCTAATACCTTCCCAGGTTGTAACCAACCCCCTTTCTCAGTCTCTCTGGTTCGCAACCGTCTTATCCATCTTTTCCTAGGTCTATGCAGCATTGCCTTTCCTCCGGGATAAAAATGCCTAGCTGGCGACTCTTTTCATCTCCAGTGAGTCCACTGCTGTGTGTTCTCATTGTCCCTTTCGCCGACCGTTCGCGTCTGTACCTTTATCTGGGCCAGTCCCATTTTATCGGGAGCGACAATGAGTTAGAGTATTATTTGTTTTTTTTTTATAGTTTTTATTTTGTTTAATTCAAAAGATTAAAAGTCATAAAGAACCATTAAGGCCGTTAAAGTCTCCAAGAAACTATTAAAATGCACATTAAGTGTGATTAATCTCATAAAGATTTTTGTTTATTTCCATCGATTAGTTTGTGATAAGGTAGTGGATAAGTCTTCCTCCGGCGGTGACACTTGTCACCGTCCGGTAGGACCACCTTACTTTGGTTCACACGCGCGCTGGCCTACCATAAGCACCATACGCCACACGCCTTGCATCCATCATCATATCATCATTGTAGATGGTTGGATCAAACGATCAGGAGGAGAGTCAACCCTATTGACTAAGGTCTATACCATGCATCCCCAGGCCACCTGCGTCTTGGGCCTGGCCAGAGTTCTATTCACACCCCTGTTTTTCAGCCCTTGTGTTAGTGTTAACTAAAAGACATTTTTATTTCCACCCCCTCTCTATTTCTATTCTTTTATTTCTCTATGTTATGCCTTTTTAATTTAATTCCATGAAAAATACGAAAACTAATAATAAAATTCTAAAAAATTTATAGTAGAATATTAATTCAATTTAGAAATATTCCCAATTTTTACTTTCTGAATTTTTCCATTTTTTGATTTAATTTCGATTTTTCATTTTAAGTGATTTATATTGAATTCCTTTATAAACACATAAATTTGTACAATTTATTTCTGCCACTTCCCATAACATTTTTGATCCATTCTTTTTGCTATGATTAAATGACAAATTGAAGTACCTAGAATATTTTTGGTGTAATTTTTAGGGCATTTTTTCTACTGTTTTGGTAGTGTGATTTGTATAAATTTGTGATTAAACCTTAGATAGATTTAGGTGATCATTTGCCATAGTTAGAGTTAGAATATTTAAGAGATTTTTTAATAAAATGATATAATGAGGTTAGATACCCTAGGGAATTAATTTCACATTTTTTCCATGACTTTTGATATTTTTGTCATTTTAATTCATTTCATCATATTATGCATATTCATGATTCATGTCATTCACTAACTATTCTCCTTTTTGTGCAAGGTATTTTCCGAGGATTCGCTTATGGACTTGGATATTTTTATGCATCAATTATGTTTGTGTGCTTTGTTATGTAATAGCTTAGAACGTGTATGCTTGTATAGTTTATATAATTAGGATAGAAAAGATAAAACGAATCGATAGAAAACCAAAAATCTCAAAAATAAATAAGATACTCGATCCAACGTCGAGTAAATTTTCAAATAAATAAACAAAGTTGCATATGACTTTAGGGTTCCTCGATTACCATTGTTCCATTCTATTCAACCAAAAGCAAGCCTTGTATGTTGCTCACCATAAGTCGTGCGTCTCAGCACCACGCAATCGACCCGCCCGATCCATCGTTTCATCCCATTTATGTTTCATTCACGTTTTTTCCCACCATGACTTAGGAGGACCATATTGTTCACCATTAACTTTTTTGTACTTGTATCTTTAGTTTAATATCTTTAGGTAGAGTTCAATCGTTCAAACCTCACTAACCATAGGTCACCATTAAACTCAATTGATTTAGGGTAAGTCTAGTCTCCCTTAGAATTTTTCCCTTTTATAACTTGAGTCTCATTTCTCTTCTTAAAATAAAATCAAAAAACACTTAATAAAGGAAAATGTGTATAATACGTCACGAGCCTTAAGCTATACGGGAAATGATTAGTGGAGGTCTCCTTCACTCTTCTAGGATGCTTTACAAACGTTCCATTGGGGGCGATCTTGGAAAGTATTCGCTCTTGTGTCATAGTCTTTAGTGTTGTACATACCATAAACACAAACTCAAAACATTTCTTTTAAAAGACAACAAACCAAGAAGTCACGTCTTCTCATCTCATCTCATACTCTTTGCGGACGAACATGACTTGTCTCGACAGTTTAAACAGCGATACGGTAAACACCCTCGAGTCAGAGCCGGTAACACCTGAGCTAGAGCTATGGTAACGTCATCCTAAAAATCACAAACGAGTGTCAGCCTTAGTTAGACGAACTACGGCGTCTCTGATCCTCATTTATCCTGATGAGGTACGTAGGCAGTGGGGTAGGGCCCATTCGAGCACAATCTTTCTTTTCCCTACATTTTTCTCCTTTATTTCCATTTTTAATTCCATTTCTTTTCTCAATTCCATTCCATCCCAGATAGCTATTCTTTCATTCGAACAACATTTTATTTCTCACCCTTTGAAACAGACTTATAAGCGTGGATCCCGTCGGGTACGGCGGACGGATTGGGGTATTAATACCTTCCTAATTCGTAACCGACTCCCGAACCCAGATCTTTGGTTCGCAAGGCCTCGTCCTTTTCCTTCTTCCTTAGGTTTGTGCAACATTACCTTTCCCACTCCTTCGGGATAAAAATGTCTGGCTGGCGACTCTAACCTTTTCCGCGCCACTTTCGCGTTTTTACTAGGATGAAAATCCCGGGAGCGACAAATGGGTACTCACCCCGAGATTACAACATATCAGACTACAAAAAGGATAAGAATCCAACCAAGCAAGAAACAAATCAAAAGCAATGATAAATAACTCCCCGGATTTGAACACCACCCAGACCAAACATGATCATCTCTAAATCTCACAAACAATAAAGAACTTCTAAGACATTACTTTAATCATTACAAGAATATCTAATTTACTCAATATTCTGTTGAAAAACTAGATACCATTCCTATCACACCAAATAATCCAACAAACAACACCAAATAACCCATGAATAACCTGTAAATTTGTTTTTTTATGAATAAACTCAAAAAGTAAAACATAATGTTAATACCCAAATCAGAACATTCAGAACTCAATGCTTCCGATATATACCTCAAGTCCCTTTTTTATACCAAAATCCACCACAGATCTACCATAGTGATACCGCATATCGTTGTAAAATCGCCTGAAATGTCATAGTTACTTCCATCTTTCCCATTCATGCAACACCAACACACTTAGGTCAAAACAAAATAGCATAAACTTAGAAAAATTTCTGATTTCTATAATTGTCGCTCCCGATAAGTGGACGTAGGCCCAGATAAAGGTACAGACGCGAACGGTCGGCGAAAGGGACAGTGAGAACACACAGCCGTGAACTCACTGGAGATGAATAGAGTCGCCAGCTAGGCATTTTTATCCCGGAGGAAAGGTAATGCTGCATAAACCTAGAAAGATATGGATAAGACGGTTTGCGAACCAGAGAGACTGAGAAAGGGGGTTGGTTACAACCTGGGAAGGTATTAGCACCCAGATTGTCCGTCGTACTCGACGGGATCCACGCTTAAAAGATTTGTGTTTTAAAGGGGTAGTGCCAGTGCAATTTGTGTGTAAAGAGCTGGAAAAGGATGTACAGGTGTCAATGTAAGGAAGTGAAGTGTAATAAGTGAAGTGTCAGTGTAAGAAAAGAGTATGCTCAGGATCATGAGGCTAAGAGAATGATGCTGGAAAGAGGGGGAATATACAGAGACTTTTGTTCGATAACTGTTAAGTTATGCCTACGTATCCTCCCGTGCAATGAGGAAGTCAGAACACCGTAGTTCGACCCAAAGAGACTGAAAGATGAATTGACTGATGAACTGCTTACTTGTCTATGCTCAAGTGTATGACCTGTCTGGCTCAGGTGCTAACTGTCTTGCATTAGACGGAAGAAGCAAGTTCTCGGTTGTGAGTGAAGATGATGAGAAAAGAATCCCGAAGGAGACGATTATTGTTTGTTTTTGAGTTTTCAGTCTTTTATTGCTTTTGAAAATTTGTCATAAGTTAATGAGCTTAAGCCTAAACCAATGGATTTAGTAAACTCATCACATCTTCCCTCTGTTTAGGGGTAATGAGAATACCTTAAGTGTGAAGTCAGATTCTCACACTTAATCACCTTTGGTGTAGGATTAAGATCATTAACCTACTTGTGATTATTTAGATGTTTTTGGTGTTTTTGTTTAGTGTTGAGTAATGAGATTAAGCCATAATCAAGGATTAAACAGACTCATTACACCATCCTAATAGAAGGATAATAGATGAGAATGTTTATGCTGAGGAAAGCTCCTCAACTTAATCCATGATTAGGGATTAAACTCATGACAAAACAAGCCTTTATTGAGTGGATTTTATTTAATGATATGATGAAGAAGTGATTTTTAGGGTTTGTAAGACAACTTGAGGGGGACTTGTCCATTAACACTAGGGTTAGTCCTTCTTAACCAATTAAGGAAGAATTAAAACCCTAATGCAAGGCCCAAGTTACAAGTGTGATGTCTTGATGATTATTAAGTGAATTGATTAAGAGATTTAAACACATTAAGGGTTTAACACTTAGGATTAAAGTTATACACTCCATCCTAAGAGAAGGATGCAGGCATAAGCTTAATCACAAAGCCTTAAAGCCTTTAGGGTTTAGTCCCTGATTATGAGATGAGAAGAGAAGACTCAAAAGAGACACAAAGGTAAAACTAAGAGGGGAGACTAATCAAAACCCTAATCATTGTCATGCTTGGTTGTCCCTAAGGTTTGTGAGGTTTGCAAGAACAATCTTCAATGGAACCACCAGGAAGCAGATGAAAGGATCAAGAGAAGCAAAGCAACTTGCTTCATTCAAGAAGTCAAGTCACTTGAAGAAAGAAAGTGGGAAGAAGAAGAATGAGCAAGCTCAAACTCAAACACAAATAAAAATGCAGCAATGGATGCAAGAGAGATGAAAAGAAAAGTTATGAGAAGTGAAGGCAAATTCACTTCTCAACATCACTTACCACCTGAAAAGGTTAGAAAAGAAATGCAATGCAATGCAAAATGAGATGCAATGACATGATGAGAGACAAAACCAGAAGCATTTACATGATGCTAATGATGTTATGAGATGCTACAAACATGAGGCAGCACATGGAAATGATCATACAAGTTCATGAATGCAAATGAAGCAAGTTATGAACCATGAACATACATGAAAAGTTATGAAGTGCATATGGCATACAACATGGCAAATACATGATGCAATGATCAAACATGCTTGCAATATGTCTTATGATGTCAAATGAATCACATGGAGGCATGGAATGTCATAGCAAGTCATGTTATGCAAGAGAATGCAAGATGGATGCATATGGGAGCCCAAATTAGGGTTCATGATTGATGCAACAAACAAAAACCAAAAACAGAAGCAAACAACATTATAAAAAATGGAAAATGCCACACAAAGGACCCCTAATCCTATACTAAACCAAAACCCAAAGGAGAGGATTCAACTCTTCACCAATTTCAAGTTATGATTTTTACAAGTTTTTAGGGTTTTTAGGGTTCCTAAACAAAAGAAATGCCAAACAAATTGAAAATGAGGAATCAAATCATGGCCATTTTATCTCAAATACTACATGCTAAACACAATGCAATGCAAAAAGAATCAATGTCCAACTCCTCATGAATAGGCAGAAATGATTTTTTGAACTTATGATCAAAATAATGCACAAAAATGATTTTAATTCAAAGAAAAATTCTCAAAATGCATCAAGATCAAAAAAGAAATTTGGTTTGAAGGTTGGACAATGTTTCTAAATGTCTTAGAACATTTCATGAATTTTTTGGTGATTTTTAAATACCTATAAGTATTTTTAATAAATTAATTTCCATTAATCAATTAAAAATAATCTTTTAAATATTTAAAAATGCTTTTTTAATGATAAAAATAAAAATGAAAATATTTTTGTGTCTTTAAAATTAATAAAACTCTTAAGAAAAAGTTTCATAATTTTTAAGACATTTTTGCTATTTTAAATAAATTATGCAAATTAAATGAAAAGAAATGAAATAAAAATGAATTTAAACTGAATTAAATAGAAGTCAACAGATCCAACGCGTGAGATTTAAAATGACCAGGGCGGGAGTTGACTTGGCGCCAGATCTCACGGTCCAAATTCAAAAATGACTAATTAATGCTTATGCCCTAATTACGCCGTTAAACACTTTCAGATGACCGGAACAGTGTTCCGGTCATCTTCTCCGTTCGTCCAAAACCTCAAACTCTCTCTACACGTTACGAAAATGAAATCTAATTGAACAGAAATGTTTCCCACTCACTCACGAATCATAACCCTCACTCAAAACAAATTTATTTTTCCTGGAATGGCTGAATCGAAGCAAACAAGAACTAGGGCAAAAAAGTTTCAGGAAGCAATTAAATTCTCATTTCATCACCATTTTCAAAACTAAAAGTACCAGGACACTCAGTGAAGCATGGAGAACAAGTTTAGAACATAAAAAATGATTTTTGGAAAAATATTTCTTAAGCTACCTGAGATTCGAAGCTTTCACTCCAGCAACTTTCAGACCTCCCCTCCTTGTGTAATCCACTCCACTTGACCCTCTAGTGATGCTTGAATGCTTAGAAAGAGTTTAAGCTGGCTGGTTGAGGAGTTTGAGCAGCTTCTGCTCAAGCTCAGTTGAAAATGGCAATGGTGATGCAGGCAGTTTCAGGCCAATGTGAGTGGTTCTTTGTGACCAGTGTGATGTTTTAAGAAGGTTTGTGGTGTTTGTTTGGATGTTTGTGAGCTGTGGAAGGAGTTTCGAAAGAAACTGCAAGTTGGAGTGAAAATGGTGAAGTGGTGTTGTGGCTTGTTTCAGGCCTGGTTCTTTGTTGGTTTCTTCTCAATGGGGCAAGGTGAGGTGATTAGTGAAGTTTGCTTGAGTGTTTGTGAGCTGGGCAGAGAGATTCGAAGAGAAATGCAAATGGGGTGTGTTTGTGAAATGTGATGCTATGGTGTGTTTCAGCTTGGCTTGGTGTCATGTTTGGCTAGCAAATGGAAAGTATAAACAATTCCAAGTGGCCAGAGGATGTGACATGGCCTGCTGTGATTGGGATGTTTGCTTTTGCCAAAAGTCAACTTTTTTGTAAGAGAAGCATGGGCTTGGTTCTAGCTTGGTACAAAGGCTAGGGCTGGCGCAGCATGATGTGTGTGTGATGTTGGGAAGGTCCAGCAGCCAAGGTAACTAGTTGGTGAAGTGTGATCATGAGTTTTGCAAGTTGGCTCTTTTTGGTTTTCCATGAAAAATGCCTTGTTACACCAACCATAAACATGTGATCTTTTGGTCCAATTCTGATTTTTAAGACATATGTGATGTTTGTGCATTGGTTTGATGTCAACTAGAAGTTACAAACAGCCTTGGTTCATGATTTTGCAAGTTTCTCATTTGAGGCATTTCTTGAAAATAAGTGATTTTGGCCAACTTTGTCAAACCATAACTTTTGATCCATGAAGAATTAGATCATGTTCTTGTACTTTTTGAAAAGGGAAAAATGTGATCTACAACTTTCATGACCAAGGTTTTTTCATTTGAAGCTTTCTTGGATCAAAAATCAAGGCTTGAAAAGTGACCTAAAATGACATATTCTTGAAAAGTCAACTATGCCCAAAAAGTCAACATTTGCAAAAACTCCAAATTCTTGATTTGTGTGAACTTCAACCTTCTTCCATGATCAAATAAAGATCATATACACTCAAAATGATGAAGATCACCCATTGGTTGGGTCATTGGGGGCCTCAGATGCCCTGATTTTGTACTGACTTGTCTGAAAAGTCAACTCTTGACCAGATGACTTCCCCATGGAATTTCTTCATGAAAATTGATATGCATACTCCCTATACCATATAGAGACCAATGGAAACAAGAATGACCAAAAAATTTGGAGTTATGGCCTCTGAAACCAAAACCCTAATTCTAGGTCAACTGTGCAGTCAAACTTGGCTCTGCATCCACACCAATCCCAGTTCTTGTGATTCTTTGCCATTCTTGACTTTGAGAGGATTCAATATGATACTTGAACACACATGGATCCCTTTGAAGTGATTGGTGGCCTTTGGAGTGGCTCAAGTGGCTCTTTGATTGCTCAGATCACAAACCCTAGATGCAGATGACTTAGAAACAATGCAGTGAATCAAAAATGAGATATGAGATGATATGATTGTGTTTATGCATATGAAATGATCATAAGCCATGGTGTGAATGAGTGAGGGCAAATTTGGGGTGTTTACAGCTGCCCCTATTCAAACATGAGTTAGCTGTGCAGGTTGTAAGCAAAGGCTTAACAGGCAAACAAGATAACTTGTGGTTGAATACCAAAGACAGTCCAAAATTTGCACTCACAGAATGAAGAAGAAAAGGGATATAGATTGCAAAGGAAAATAAAGTATATTGTAAAGTGTGGGAAATAAAGCAATGACGGGGACGGCCGACATGCTGGGGAAAGTGCTGAAAATAAAGCAATGACGGGGACGGCCGACATGCTGGGGATAAAAGGTAAAGCCAAGACGGGGACGGCCGACTAGCTGGGGAAAAAAATAAAATATCATGATGGGGACGACCATCAAGATAAAGTAAGATTCTCTGGGAATTAATGAAACATGACGGGGACGGCCATCAAGTTCAATAAAGTAAAGTAACCAACGATGGGGACGGCCATCGGGCTAAAAAGAAAAAAAGGGACCACGACGGGGACGGCCATCGGGTTAAAGAATAAATGAAATAAACAGATGATGGGGTACGGCCATCAAAGATGAAGGACGATCATCTAGCAGGGGACGACTGCTCTGTTGGGAATAAAAGAAATATGATGGGGACGGCCATCAAAGGTGGAAGACGACCACCTGGCAGGGTACGGCTGCCGAAAATATCCACGATGGGGACGGCCATCGGATAAAAGGTCAACGATGGGGACGGCCATCGGACGAGCATGATGGAGGACGACCATCAAGAGGTGGAGGATGACCACCTAGCAGGGGACGGCTGCTCTCAGGGTTTGTCATAACATAGGACGAATGTTAGATAACCAAAATCAACAATGGGGACGGCCATTGGATAAAATGATGAAGGACGATCATCAAGAGGTGGAGGACGACCACCTAGCAGGGGACGGCTGCTAAATATAACGATGGGGACGGCCATCGGATGAGCATGATGGAGGACGACCATCAAGAAGTGGAGGACGACCACTCAGCAGGGTACGGCTGCTCTCAGGGTTTTACCGTAACACAGGACGAGTGTTAGATAAAAAGGAAAATGCTTACTTGGCGATCTACTGGGGATATAGTGAACACGGACGAGTGTTCACAACCAAGAAAGGAAAGTATAAGTGTTTGGTATTGTGTATAGATTAAAGATGCGGACGAGCATCCTTAAGACTGCGATACGGACGAGTATCGGGTAGAAACAAACTGACACATGTTCAGAGATGGTGATACGGACGAGTATCAACTGGTTAACAAAGAACACGGACGAGTGTTGTATCTGAAGGGACTCTTCTGGGGAATAGTAGACACAGACGAGTATCTATATTCAAGAAGACACGAGGGTTTGACACAGTGTATGGATTAAAGATGCGGACGAGCATCCTCAAGACTATGATACGGACGGGTATCATGTAGAAACAAACTCTTGACGCATGTTCAGAGATGAGGGTACGGACGAGTACCATCTGGTTAACAAAGAACAAGGACCGAACTCGAATCTGTGGGGATATGAATGGTATATACAAGATACGGACGAGTATCTGTATGAGTGTAACATGAGTAGTGGGAATGAGCATTGTATAGATGAGTGTTTATCTGCTGGGGAGAGTGACACGGACGGGTGTCAAGGAAAGGAAAGTATAATATTAACAAGTATATGGGTTGTAAAGTGTGAAATGACTGTGCTGGGGATATGACACGGACGGGTGTCGAGAAGGTGTATGTAAGCAAACGTGAGTGCAAAGAGGATGTCTTTGGCTTTCTGCTGATTTGACACGAACGGGTGTCAGAATGAGTATCTGTAATATGGGTGATTTTGTTTGTGAAGAGTGTTCAAGTGACCTTACTGGGGAGAGATGGCACGGTCGGGTGTCAAAATGAGTGTGTACTGGTGTTTGTTGTTCGTGAGGCAGCTGCTTTTGCTGGGACTCTGGTGGGGACTCTGGGGGAAAGTAATCTGCATTCTGATGAATGGTCATTATTCACAAGTGCTGATTCAAAACATGGCTTATGAATATGCTATGTGTTGGATTTTTGCCGTAATGCTCCGTACTAGACGGAATGCTACGCTTTGTGGGTGAATATGATGCAAATGCTATGATTATGCAAAGGTACCAAACCGGGATCCGGGTCCCGCTGCAGCGAAGATCTTTGGCTGATCTGCTTGAAATGGACATCCCAGCTGGGGGTGAGATCATTGGTAGATCTGATGATATGATATCTGCTTGGGGATTCGGGCCATTGAGAGACCTATCCTTATGAATGAGAGACCCAGCTGGGGTTTGTAGAAGCTTCCTTCACTCTGCTGTGATCTTCTATGCGTTGCTCTTCTGGATAGAGGCTGGAATTCTGTGGGGAGATGGTTCCCTGACTTTTGTACTCGGCTGAGGGCGAGATGGCAACTTGGCTGGGGAGAAAGAGAGATCAATGAGAGACCTCCCTAGGGGTTCTGTTGAAGAGAATCCTTGACTCAGCCGGGGATATATGTGCCTTTTGCGATGCCTGGCGATTCTGATGGGGATAGATAATAAAAGGCAACTCAGCTGGGGAAGTCATGAGAGGCGACTCAGCTGGGGAGAGAGCACTTCGGGTGCTAAAATTAAGTGTGGATTTGCCAGCTTGCTGGGATAAAGTTTTCATGCCCCGAGTTGCGTTCTGGATACCTGCAATCCTGAAAAGAGATAGAGAAACGCACAAGATAATCCCGAGGTATCCCTTACTGGATCCCGTCAGAGGAGTTTAGAATACTTCTGAGAGTAAACATATTTCCTGCGAGCATGTTTTTATTTGAAGATAAACATCTGTATTCTTATGCAATCAGTTTTTTCTTTTAAGACATCAGACATTTTTTGCAAATAAAAATGTACAAAACGAGACATGACTGAAAATTTGATTTTATTAATTCATATGCCCTGAATTGGCGAGATACAGTCAAAGGAACATATCCCCTGAAATGAGGAGATTGTTATAAATTGAGAAACAAAATGTTGGCAGTGTTGATGACGCTTTGAGGAGCTTCCTCTTCACTATGACCCGTATGACTTTTGACGTTCTTCTCATCTTGCTTTTTGAAGAATGTTGATTCTGATTGAAGCTTGATTCTGTTGAAGCTTTCCAAGTTGTAGATGATACAGACGAATTCAGAATGCAGTTGTTCGCTCATTCCCTTATTTTGCATGGATCTCCCTTTCGGGTTTTCAATCCATCGGGATACCCATTTTTGCCTGAGTTGTCCAATGCGGCTTTTCAACTCAGCGGGTGTACATTTTTTCATTATTTATTTTCCCTTATTTTTGCCCGAGTCTTTTATTCTGTTTTTGACTCGCCGGGATGCCCTATTTTTGCCTGGACTTACATTCTGTTTTTGTGTCCAGCGGGTCATTTTATGCGAAGTATTTTTTAACTGCATCTGAATTCACAGGGGACGGGAAATCTTCACCATCCATGGTGCTGAGCATCAGTGCTCCACCGGAAAAAACTTTCTTTACCACGAATGGTCCTTCATAATTCGGAGTCCATTTGCCCCTGTGGTCTGTATGAGGAGGGAGGATTCTCTTCAACACAAGATCTCCTACTTGGTACTCTCGGTGCCTGACTTTCTGATCGAAGGCTCTCTTCATTCTCTTCTGATATAACTGCCCATGACAGATTGCAGCCAATCTCTTCTCTTCAATCAGACTCAGTTGTTCGAATCGGGATCGGACCCACTCTGCTTCACTCAGTTTAACATCCATTAGTACCCGTAGGGAGGGTAATTCAACTTCAACAGGTAGGACTGCTTCCATACCATACACAAGTTGATACGGTGTTGCCCCAGTGGATGTTCTGATTGACGTGCGGTACCCATGCAAGGCAAATGGTAGCATTTCGTGCCAGTCTTTGTAAGTGACTACCATCTTCTGCACAATCTTCTTGATATTCTTATTTGCTGCCTCAACAGCGCCATTCATCTTTGGCCTGTAAGGAGAAGAATTGTGATGTTGAATCTTGAAGTCCCGGCACAGCTCTGCCATCATTTTGTTGTTTAGATTGGAACCATTATCAGTAATGATTCGCTCGGGCACTCCATACCGACAGATGATATCTTTTTTCAGAAATCTGGCTACCACTTGTCTGGTGACGTTTGCATATGAGGCTGCTTCAACCCACTTGGTGAAATAATCAATGGCAACCAGGATGAATCTGTGGCCATTCGAAGCAGTCGGTTCAATCTTGCCAATCATGTCAATGCCCCACATAGCAAAGGGCCAGGGTGAAGACATGATGTTCAAAGGATTGGGGGGCACATGCACCTTATCTGCATAAATCTGGCATTTATGGCATTTATGGCATTTTCTGGCGTAGGCACAACAGTCTGCATCCATGGTGATCCAATAATACCCTGATCTTAACAATTTCTTAGCCATGGCATGCCCTCCCGCATGGGTACCAAAGGATCCTTCGTGCACTTCATGCATCAACAAATCTGCTTCCGTCTTGTCAACACATCTGAGGAGTACCATATCAAAGTTCCTTTTGTATAAAGACCCATCAGTGTTCAGAAAGAAACTACCAGCAAGCCTTCTTAAAGTCTTCTTATCATTGGAAGATGCCCCAGGTGGGTATGTTTGACCCTCTAAGAAGCATTTAATGTCATGGAACCAAGGCTTATCATCTTTGACAATGTCTGCGGCGAATACATATGCTGGTCTGTCAAGTCTGGACACTGAGATTTGAGGTACAAAGCTGGCAGCCTGAACTTTGATCATGGACGAAATGGTAGCCAAAGCATCTGCAAACTGATTCTCGTCCCGAGGGATATACTCAAGCTTGACTGTTGTGAAGAAAGTCAATAACCTCCTTGTATAATCCCTGTAAGGTATCAGATGATCCTGGTGTGTGTACCATTTGCCGTTGGTCTGATTGATTACCAGAGCTGAATCTCCGAACACGGTCAATGTCTTGATCCTGAGGTCAATGGCTTCCTCAAGACCCATAATGCAGGCTTCGTATTCAGCTTCGTTGTTAGTGCAGTTGAAAGTGAGTTTTGCCGAGAAAGGCATGTGAACTCCTTTGGGTGTAATGAGTACTGCACCAACGCCACGACCATTCATATTAACAGCCCCGTCAAACATCATAGTCCATTCTTCTTCTGGGTCAGGCCCTTCAGTGTGAATAGGCTCTTCATGATCTTTTGATTTTATGAACATGATGTCTTCATCAGGGAAGTCAAATCTCATAGGCTGGTAATCATCAATAGGTTGCTCAGCAAGATATTCCGATAGTACACTGCCTTTGATGGCTTTCTGAGAGGTGTACTGGATGTCATATTCTGTGAGAATCATTTGCCATCTTGCAACCCGTCCGGTAAGAGCTGGCTTCTCAAATATGTACTTAACTGGGTCCATCTTTGAGATCAACAAAGTAGTGTGGGTCAACATATACTGTCTCAGTCGGCGAGCAGCCCACGCTAAAGCACAGCAAGTTTTCTCGAGCAGTGAATAACGTTGTTCACAGTCGGTAAACTTTTTGCTTAGGTAGTATATTGCATACTCTTTTCGACCAGACTCGTCATGTTGGCCCAGCACACACCCCATTGACCCTTCTAATACTGTCAAGTACATGATCAGAGGTCTTCCTTCAACTGGAGGCATAAGGATTGGAGGTTCTTGCAGATATTCTTTGATCTTGTCAAAAGCCCTCTGACAGTCTTCGTTCCACCTGACCGTTTGTTCTTTTCTTAACAGCTTGAACAAGGGTTCACAAGTTGCTGTAAGGTGAGATATGAACCTTGAAATGTAGTTCAATCGCCCTAGGAACCCTCGAACTTCCTTCTCTGTCTTTGGTGCAGGCATCTCTTGGATGGCTTTGACTTTATCAGGGTCAACTTCAATCCCTTTCTCACTTACAATAAATCCCAGCAGCTTACCGGACCGCACCCCGAATGTGCATTTGTTGGGGTTCAATTTTAATTGGTACTTCCTCAGTCGCTTGAATAGCTTCAGCAGATTCACAAGGTGATCTTCTTCAGTAAGGGACTTGGCAATCATATCATCCACATAACACTCTATTTCTTTGTGGATCATATCGTGGAATAATGTCACCATAGCCCGTTGATATGTGGCACCAGCATTCTTCAGTCCGAATGGCATTACCTTGTAGCAGAACGTGCCCCAAGGTGTGATGAATGTTGTCTTCTCCATGTCTTCAGGTGACATTTTAATCTGATTGTATCCCGAAAATCCGTCCATGAAGGAGAATACCGAGAACTGAGCCGTGTTATCCACCAATACGTCAATGTGAGGTAAAGGGAAGTCATCCTTCGGGCTGGCTCTGTTCAGATCCCGGTAGTCAACACACATTCTTACTTTACCGTCTTTCTTAGGCACAGGTACTATGTTAGCAACCCACGGTGGATAGCTAGTTACAGCAAGGAATCCGGCGTCCCATTGCTTTTGTACCTCTTCTTTGATTTTCATTGCCATGTCCGGGCGAGTACGGCGCAGTTTCTGTTTAACTGGCGGGCATTCTTCCCTCAAAGGCAGCTTGTGCACAACAACATCGGTATCCAACCCTGGCATATCTTGGTAAGACCAAGCAAACACGTCTACATATTCTCGAAGCAGATCAATCGGTTGTCTCTTCACTGAGTCTTGCAGGCAGGCCCCGATTTTAACCTCTTTCACGTCTTCATCTGTACCAAGATTGATCACTTCAACCTCCTCCTGGTGAGGAGTAATAACCTTTTCCTCTTGTCTTAACAACCTGGCTAGCTCTTCAGGAAGCTCATATTCTTCTTCAACCCCTTCATCAGCTTGATTGATTGGATTGTCAAAGTCATACGAAGTCAAAGCCGTGCTGTTGTCGGTGCTGTCTGGAAGGCACTCTCTGCAAGGGTTCAGTTTGTTCATTTTAGTGATTTGATTTTAATCTTGTTTAGAAAAGTGAAATAAAGTTGTCATTTTGAAAACACTGCCATTTATTTTTTGTACAAAAAGAAAAATGGAAAAAAACAGTGAGTGGAAAAGAAAAAAGACTCATTTGCAAAAAGATGTCTGATATTTCGTTGATTAATCTTGTTTGCACAAAAAGTACAAATGGCCCGATTACAAAATGAGTCTTGTCATCTTGGGCAAGATGCAAGACTTTGATGCATGCTATAAAAATGCAGGAAATAATAATTACTTTGCTTGAGTAACTCTTATAATTTCCTGGGAAGACCAGTTTGAGATACTGCTCCCCGGGATCTTTGGACGAATCCAGCTTTCCAGGTTGCGTTCTTCTTCCAACTCGTCTTCCAAACAGTTGACAGCATCAGGGGTGAACATCCCCCCACTCACAAAGTTGGGCTCCTTTGCAGCCTCTGCTTGATCTTGTTGAGTTGGTTTGTAACCCAACCCAAATCTGTCCTCTTTCTTCTCCACCGATAGCAGTTTGCCCCAGCCTTGGGCGTTTCCTCCCTCAACAACCTTCCGGGCTTGTTGGTACGATGATATAGAAGTTCCAGGCACAGCAGATGTTTCATTAACATTCAAAGCTTCAAAACCCTGACTCATTGTTTCATGGATCTCCCCATCCATCTCAATATACTTATAGGTAGCCAGGTGGCTGACAAAAATATCCTCTTCTCCACAGATTGTAACGATTTGACCCTCCCACTCATATTTTAACTTCTGGTGAAGGGTAGAGGTCACGGCGCCAGCGGCGTGAATCCATGGCCTACCCAATAAACAGCTGTAGGCGGGCTGTATATCCATCACGTAGAAGGTAGTTTTGAAGGTCTGCGGGCCAATCGTTATGGGCAGCTCAATCTCTCCCAGAACTGATCTCTTTGAACCATCAAAAGCTCTCACCACCAGGTTGCTGGGTCTCAATGCCAATCCATCGTATTCTAGCTTCACCAGGGCCTTTTTAGGTAAGACATTGAGGGATGACCCCGTGTCCACCAGCACATGGGAAAGGACAGCACCTTTACATTCCATGGTTATGTGCAAGGCTTTGTTATGGTTGCGGCCTTCTGTTGTCAAATCAGTATTGGTGAACCCTAGCCCATGACTAGCATTAACATTTCCAACTACAGCTTCCAGCTGATTGACAGTGATCTCTTCAGGCACGTAAGCTGCGTGCAAGACTTTGAGTAGTGCATTCCGATGGGCTTCGGAGCACATAAGCAATGATAGGATTGAGATCTTGGAAGGCGTCTGATGAAGCTGATCCACTATTTTATAATCACTCTTTTTGATGATTCGCATGAACTCATCAACCTCTTGATCAAAGGGTGTCTTCAAAGCTTCCTTAACAGCTTGATCTTCCTGCACAGGGCTCTTCCCTTTTGCCTTGGCAGCAGCTTCTGCTTCGGCAGTGGGTCTCTGAACTTGTGGAGCGAAAAGACGTCCGCTTCGAGTGAAGCCTCCGCCTCCTCCCACATTGTCAATTTGTGGTGCAGGGGTCGATGATTCAAAAGTGATTCTTTGTCCTTCACAGTACAGGTCAGAGCCGTAATGCCAGGGGATAACATTACTGCTTTCATAAGGTACTGGTCCAGGCACCGTGATAGTGACTAGACTGACTGCAGCTGTGGGAGGAATTGTGATAGTCTGTGGATCGTAATAAATTGTGACTGGTGCCCTGATGGGAGCAGCACCTTCTGAGTTGTAGGCAGAGTTGTTTTCAGGATCATAGAATATTGTGACAGTAGAGACATCTTCATGATTGGTTGCTGGTGTTGTAGGAGACATTGTGGAAGAATGGATGTTGTTGTTGTAGGAGTTTCGAAATGGAGTGGTGCTGGAGTTGTAGAAGAGAAATTTGTTGATAACTGATCAGTTGAGATAATAGATGAAGTACTTGTTGATGAAGCCGAAGAATTGTCAGGAACAATGGTTGTTGCAGTTGTAGGAGGTTCTGGAGTTGTTGCTGTTGAGAATGCTGGATTTGTAGGAAATGATGTGGTGATCTGGAGTTGGCCACTCTGAATAAGACTGTCTATGCCATTCCTCAAGTTATCGCACCCATTTACCGAGATATTGCAGTAAGCACACCCCAACTCACACCCTGGGAACATTTGACATTCGAGGAGCTGAGCCTTGATTTCTACCAACGGTGTCCTGATTTGACCCACACTGGTTATTAAATAAGACGGCTTGTCTTCTTCAATAGCGTTAATTCGGGGACCACCGTGGTTTGGCATCGGATTTTTGTTGACATTGGGTGGTGGTGCGAAATTCAGAGCTTTCGAGTCTACCAGGTCTTGTACCTTCATGTGCAGGGCTCTGCACTTCTCTGTACTGTGGCCAGGTGCATTTGAATGGAAGGCACATCTGGCGTTGGAGTCATAGTTCCTGGGCAGACTGTTGGGATCTGGAGGTGCCAACGTCCTTAGCTCAACTAGGTTGAGTTTCAGGAGTTGTGGCAGCAATGTAGCATATGGCATAGGGATCGGATCGATTACCCTGCTAGCTTGAGAAGGCCTCTGTTGAAATGGCCTTTGCTGGTTGTTGTGGTTGGTGTTGCTGTTGTTGTAATTTCTTGGAGGGTACTGATTCTGTTGATGGTACTGAGGTTGTTGTTGATAATTTTGCTGCGGAGGTCGATAAACTGGCTGAGGATGGGCTGGAGCAGGAATGGTGACTGCTGCCATTGATCTGTGAACATATTGGGGTCTGCCCCTGTTGGTGTGGATGGCATTGGTCTCGCCAGTTCTTCTTGGGCCTGCAAAAGGCTTTCTCGTACTACTGGACGAGCTGGCACCGTTGTCTGAGATCTTACCCATCTTCAATAGGCTTTCAATTCTCTCCCCGGCTATGACAACATCTGCAAAGCTAGTGGAAGAGAAAGCAGCCAGTCTGTCAATGTAAGTCCCCTGAAGGGTGTTCATGAACATATCTGCCATTTCCCTTTCGGACATAGGTGGCTGAACAGCAGCAGCCAATTGCCTCCATCTCTGGGCATATTCTCGGAAACTTTCCCTTGACGACTGTGACATTCCCATTAGGAGGGTCCTGTTGGGTGCCATATCTAAGTTGTACTGATACTGTCTGATGAAGGCCTCTGCCAGGTCCTTCCAGCATCTAATAGTTGCCCTTGTCAAGTGAGAGTACCATTCTCTTGACGCTCCAGTTAAGCTATCCTCGAAATAGAACATCCAGAGCTTCTCATCCATAGTATAGGCCTTCAGCCTTCCCAGAAATGATTGCAAATGAGTCCGGGGGCATGAAGTCCCATTGTATTTTTCAAAACAAGGAGGCTTGAACTTATGGGGGATCCTGACCCCGTCCACTAGACCCATGTCCATAACATCGAAGCCCAAAGAATTCTGGGACTCTAGGGACCTCAGTTTCTCAGCAATCTCATCTAGCCTTCTATCATAAGCTTCTTCCCCAGCACCCATTACTGTAAATTGGTCCTCTTGGGGGTCTTCTTGAAGTACCCTGGCTGCAGTGGCAGCCCCTTGAACATTTGCAGGAATGTTGACCTCAGGATGGAGGTGGGGTCCAAATACAGGAGGATTGACATGGGGTTGGACCCTTTCATTGTTGCTGGTGCCGGCAGTCCCTATATGTGGATCTTCTTGATTCTGCCTTTCCACCATGGCCCTTAATCTTTCCTGGCTCTGAGCCATGTTGTTCATCACTTCCATAAACTGAGTCATCTGGGTTCTCATTTCCAATCTTTCGTTTGCCATTTGATTTCTGACCTCTGCAAGGTCCTGCTGTACCTGATCCATTTGAATGCCCGGAAGATTGTTACGGGTCGGATAACGGTGCGGACGGTTGAGGGGAAATACCCGGCGCCGAGCAATAGTTCCTGAACATCACAACAGAGTTAGTGGCAATAAAACAAAAACCTACAAAACAAACAAAGGGTTAGCATGCAATGCAGTATGCTTATTTGTTCTCAAGGTATCCGGTTTGGCATTCAGTTTTGACCCTTCCAGACCCTTGAAGATGCTGTTGATGTTGCTTTCGAAGTGAAACTCGGATGGAACAAACTAATACATATATTACAAAAGCAAATGGTACATAGTTTGTTTTACAAATACGAGCTCTCTAAGGGGTCAAAATACATTACAAGAAAAATGAAAAATACACGGAATGAAAGCAACAACAAACAAATGGTCAAACACCAAGACCAAACTCATCCTCACGAACTTCCTTGAGAAGTGCTTCGGTCACAGGATCAGCCGGACGCTCCGTGAGATTCCTGATGAGGAGATTCCGGGTCGTAACAGCTGTAGTTAACTCCTTGTGTTGACTTTGGTCCTTTGACCTCTTCACTCCAGCTTTGATTTTCAGCTCTGATATCTCCCTCTGGGCTGCTGCCAGGGCTTCTTGCTGCACTTTTGCACTAGCTTCCAGTTGCTCTATCTTGTCTTGAACTCTCTTGTCTTCCAGAGTACGAGCCTCAGTGATCCTGACCCACCGGGCCTGGCTCTCCTTCAGATACAAGTCTGTCCTTGCTCTCTGGAACTGGGCTTCTTTGCAAGCATTCTTCAGAATTTGTTCTCCAGCTTTAGACTTTTTGATATAATCCCCAGACTTCTCAATCTTAACCAGATGCTCCACTCTTAACTTCTCCAATCTCTCAACCTCCCTCATACCATCACTCCTCTCTCGGAGGGTCTTCTGCAAAGCTTGAGTTAACTTCTCATTTCTTTCTTTCAAACTCTTAAACTCCTCCAAACTGACAGTGGCAGGTGGTGCTGAAGATGATTCAGGCATATCTTCTATAGTAAAGGGCATTCCAGAGAATTGGGCCCTGGCACGGGACCATTCATAATATTGTACTGATGCCACATTGCTGCACTTCCCCAAAATGGTGACTCCCTTTGTTTGAACATTATCCCAGGCCCAGGCAGCCTGCCTAACAATAGCCAGATTAATCTTGTTCTCACAATAAAGAGTTTCAACCAAGTCCTGTGCCTTAGGAGTGTGGACCAGTGCATAGCCCAGTTGTCTTCTGAACAGCAGAGGGTTGTAATTAATGCTACCCTTAACTCCTATTAGGGGCACATTGGGAAAATGCCCACAGCTGGTGATGATATCCCTGCCTTTGGTCCTTTGAGTACACCATCTGATATCAGCTGAAGTTAGAGCAGTGAGTCTCTTAGCCCAGTTGCTTTGCTGATGAGGATTCAAAAATGCATCCGTCCTGGGTAGGTGCTTGAGAAGCCAAGTGTGGAACAATGGAGCACAACACCTCACTAATCTTCCCCTCTGCTTTTCATTCCTCTGATGCACTGAATAATAAAGATCCCCCAGTAAAGTTGGCACTGGGTTCTTCAAGATGAACAGATGGATTGCATTTTTGCTAATGAATCGAGGCTCATCTGCAAACAACACAATTCCATATATGCTCAAAGCCAACAAGGCACAAACAGCTTTCCAATCTCCTAAAGAAGCTTTCAGGGTAGCTTGAGAGATCAGGAAATCCAGATGGAAGCCAGGGATTCCAGCTTTAGAAGTCATATGCTGCTCAACCAGAACAGGTTCCAAATGCAGAGCCTTTGCTACTTCTCCATTACCAGGGAAGACCATCTCAGGGTTGAAAGGGATTCCAGCCCTGATAGGCATACCAACCAATGATGAGTATTCTTCTAATAGAGGACCTAGCTGAAAGTCTTGAAAAGTGAAACATCTCAGTGGGGGGTCATAGAACTGAATGCAAGTGTGGATCAGGCTTCTCTGTGAAGGGTCCAGATCCATAACCACATCAAGTATATCCCCATAGTGTTCCCTGAACAATGGTATGTGATCTGGAGAGATCAGGGTCTGAATCCTCCTGATGTCAGATAGCTCTGGCTGGAAGAAATGGTAGGTGATGTTACTCTTTTTAGGAGCCATGATGCTGAGACTGAGTAGAGACAGGTGCTGATGGTAATACTGAAGAAGTGGGCCACTGACTGGCTGGTGCAGGTGATAGCTGATGACTGAAGCAGATACTGATGAAGATAGGTCAATACTGAAGATGGGGTCAAAACCAGAACCAAATGAAAATGGATACCCTGAAACACAAATAAGCAGATGTCAATATGATGCAATGGTTATGTATGCAAATGATATGCAAGGGTTTGTGACTGAGCTGGATCTGATCAAAAACTCTGATATAGGTCCATGTGTGTTCAAGAATTCCAGATGGAGGTCTATAAATCCAGTAACCAAGGTGGGGGACTCAAATAAAGAGCCACATGTCCAGGGTTTTTAGAATCACAAGAACTGTTCCAACATGGAGTATTCTTAATCATATCAAAGTAACAGGGTATTCTGAGGTCAAGGTACCTGCAAACCTGTAAACAGCCCAACCCCCTCACAGGTGGTGTTCTAGAACAAGGATCCTCAGACTTGGATCAGTTATGAGAAGTGTAAACACTTCTAACCCGGAGGTACAGTGTTTACAATAACCATAACAATTCCTCCTCTAATTCACCTCAGTTTCTGGAGGTCAAAACTAAAGGTCATCCAGACTTAGCAGGCTTCCCAGATAGCCCTAGCATTGCAGGAGATCTGCAACACAGAGTTCTCAAGAAGAAACCCATATCTGAACCGTGTTTCATATTCCCGCACCAGACCGAGATGGAATGGGAAAGAATATGATTCACTCTAGCCTAGGTGTCACTCAGGTCCCAGGTATAGGACCTTAACTCTCAATGGAACACCCACCCACCAAAGCAAACAAACAGATCCAGCCAGACAGCATGACAGTATGATATATGTAAAGCAATAAAGCAAGCAGATAAACAACTGTACATAAAGTAAAAAAATAAACACAAATATACAAACACAAATAAGCACATAACACCCCAGTAAACACAAATCAAACAAGCGCTAGGAGGAACCCACAAAAAGAACCAGAAGCCCTGGTTACAGTATAAGGTTCCCCAGCAGAGTCGCCAAGCTGTCGCTCCCGATAAGTGGACGTAGGCCCAGATAAAGGTACAGACGCGAACGGTCGGCGAAAGGGACAGTGAGAACACACAGCCGTGAATTCACTGGAGATGAATAGAGTCGCCAGCTAGGCATTTTTATCCCGGAGGAAAGGTAATGCTGCATAAACCTAGAAAGATATGGATAAGACGGTTTGCGAACCAGAGAGACTGAGAAAGGGGGTTGGTTACAACCTGGGAAGGTATTAGCACCCAGATTGTCCGTCGTACTCGACGGGATCCACGCTTAAAAGATTTGTGTTTTAAAGGGGTAGTGCCAGTGCAATTTGTGTGTAAAGAGCTGGAAAAGGATGTACAGGTGTCAGTGTAAGGAAGTGAAGTGTAATAAGTGAAGTGTCAGTGTAAGAAAAGAGTATGCTCAGGATCATGAGGCTAAGAGAATGATGCTGGAAAGAGGGGGAATATACAGAGACTTTTGTTCGATAACTGTTAAGTTATGCCTACGTATCCTCCCGTGCAATGAGGAAGTCAGAACACCGTAGTTCGACCCAAAGAGACTGAAAGATGAATTGACTGATGAACTGCTTACTTGTCTATGCTCAAGTGTATGACCTGTCTGGCTCAGGTGCTAACTGTCTTGCATTAGACGGAAGAAGCAAGTTCTCGGTTGTGAGTGAAGATGATGAGAAAAGAATCCCGAAGGAGACGATTATTGTTTGTTTTTGAGTTTTCAGTCTTTTATTGCTTTTGAAAATTTGTCATAAGTTAATGAGCTTAAGCCTAAACCAATGGATTTAGTAAACTCATCACATCTTCCCTCTGTTTAGGGGTAATGAGAATACCTTAAGTGTGAAGTCAGATTCTCACACTTAATCACCTTTGGTGTAGGATTAAGATCATTAACCTACTTGTGATTATTTAGATGTTTTTGGTGTTTTTGTTTAGTGTTGAGTAATGAGATTAAGCCATAATCAAGGATTAAACAGACTCATTACACCATCCTAATAGAAGGATAATAGATGAGAATGTTTAAGCTGAGGAAAGCTCCTCAACTTAATCCATGATTAGGGATTAAACGCATGACAAAACAAGCCTTTATTGAGTGGATTTTATTTAATGATATGATGAAGAAGTGATTTTTAGGGTTTGTAAGACAACTTGAGGGGGACTTGTCCATTAACACTAGGGTTAGTCCTTCTTAACCAATTAAGGAAGAATTAAAACCCTAATGCAAGGCCCAAGTTACAAGTGTGATGTCTTGATGATTATTAAGTGAATTGATTAAGAGATTTAAACACATTAAGGGTTTAACACTTAGGATTAAAGTTATACACTCCATCCTAAGAGAAGGATGCAGGCATAAGCTTAATCACAAAGCCTTAAAGCCTTTAGGGTTTAGTCCCTGATTATGAGATGAGAAGAGAAGACTCAAAAGAGACACAAAGGTAAAACTAAGAGGGGAGACTAATCAAAACCCTAATCATTGTCATGCTTGGTTGTCCCTAAGGTTTGTGAGGTTTTCAAGAACAATCTTCAATGGAACCACCAGGAAGCAGATGAAAGGATCAAGAGAAGCAAAGCAACTTGCTTCATTCAAGAAGTCAAGTCACTTGAAGAAAGAAAGTGGGAAGAAGAAGAATGAGCAAGCTCAAACTCAAACACAAATAAAAATGCAGCAATGGATGCAAGAGAGATGAAAAGAAAAGTTATGAGAAGTGAAGGCAAATTCACTTCTCAACATCACTTACCACCTGAAAAGGTTAGAAAAGAAATGCAATGCAATGCAAAATGAGATGCAATGACATGATGAGAGACAAAACCAGAAGCATTTACATGATGCTAATGATGTTATGAGATGCTACAAACATGAGGCAGCACATGGAAATGATCATACAAGTTCATGAATGCAAATGAAGCAAGTTATGAACCATGAACATACATGAAAAGTTATGAAGTGCATATGGCATACAACATGGCAAATACATGATGCAATGATCAAACATGCTTGCAATATGTCTTATGATGTCAAATGAATCACATGGAGGCATGGAATGTCATAGCAAGTCATGTTATGCAAGAGAATGCAAGATGGATGCATATGGGAGCCCAAATTAGGGTTCATGATTGATGCAACAAACAAAAACCAAAAACAGAAGCAAACAACATTATAAAAAATGGAAAATGCCACACAAAGGACCCCTAATCCTATACTAAACCAAAACCCAAAGGAGAGGATTCAACTCTTCACCAATTTCAAGTTATGATTTTTACAAGTTTTTAGGGTTTTTAGGGTTCCTAAACAAAAGAAATGCCAAACAAATTGAAAATGAGGAATCAAATCATGGCCATTTTATCTCAAATACTACATGCTAAACACAATGCAATGCAAAAAGAATCAATGTCCAACTCCTCATGAATAGGCAGAAATGATTTTTTGAACTTATGATCAAAATAATGCACAAAAATGATTTTAATTCAAAGAAAAATTCTCAAAATGCATCAAGATCAAAAAAGAAATTTGGTTTGAAGGTTGGACAATGTTTCTAAATGTCTTAGAACATTTCATGAATTTTTTGGTGATTTTTAAATACCTATAAGTATTTTTAATAAATTAATTTCCATTAATCAATTAAAAATAATCTTTTAAATATTTAAAAATGCTTTTTTAATGATAAAAATAAAAATGAAAATATTTTTGTGTCTTTAAAATTAATAAAACTCTTAAGAAAAAGTTTCATAATTTTTAAGACATTTTTGCTATTTTAAATAAATTATGCAAATTAAATGAAAAGAAATGAAATAAAAATGAATTTAAACTGAATTAAATAGAAGTCAACAGATCCAACGCGTGAGATTTAAAATGACCAGGGCGGGAGTTGACTTGGCGCCAGATCTCACGGTCCAAATTCAAAAATGACTAATTAATGCTTATGCCCTAATTACGCCGTTAAACACTTTCAGATGACCGGAACAGTGTTCCGGTCATCTTCTCCGTTCGTCCAAAACCTCAAACTCTCTCTACACGTTACGAAAATGAAATCTAATTGAACAGAAATGTTTCCCACTCACTCACGAATCATAACCCTCACTCAAAACAAATTTATTTTTCCTGGAATGGCTGAATCGAAGCAAACAAGAACTAGGGCAAAAAAGTTTCAGGAAGCAATTAAATTCTCATTTCATCACCATTTTCAAAACTAAAAGTACCAGGACACTCAGTGAAGCATGGAGAACAAGTTTAGAACATAAAAAATGATTTCTGGAAAAATATTTCTTAAGCTACCTGAGATTCGAAGCTTTCACTCCAGCAACTTTCAGACCTCCCCTCCTTGTGTAATCCACTCCACTTGACCCTCTAGTGATGCTTGAATGCTTAGAAAGAGTTTAAGCTGGCTGGTTGAGGAGTTTGAGCAGCTTCTGCTCAAGCTCAGTTGAAAATGGCAATGGTGATGCAGGCAGTTTCAGGCCAATGTGAGTGGTTCTTTGTGACCAGTGTGATGTTTTAAGAAGGTTTGTGGTGTTTGTTTGGATGTTTGTGAGCTGTGGAAGGAGTTTCGAAAGAAACTGCAAGTTGGAGTGAAAATGGTGAAGTGGTGTTGTGGCTTGTTTCAGGCCTGGTTCTTTGTTGGTTTCTTCTCAATGGGGCAAGGTGAGGTGATTAGTGAAGTTTGCTTGAGTGTTTGTGAGCTGGGCAGAGAGATTCGAAGAGAAATGCAAATGGGGTGTGTTTGTGAAATGTGATGCTATGGTGTGTTTCAGCTTGGCTTGGTGTCATGTTTGGCTAGCAAATGGAAAGTATAAACAATTCCAAGTGGCCAGAGGATGTGACATGGCCTGCTGTGATTGGGATGTTTGCTTTTGCCAAAAGTCAACTTTTTTGTAAGAGAAGCATGGGCTTGGTTCTAGCTTGGTACAAAGGCTAGGGCTGGCGCAGCATGATGTGTGTGTGATGTTGGGAAGGTCCAGCAGCCAAGGTAACTAGTTGGTGAAGTGTGATCATGAGTTTTGCAAGTTGGCTCTTTTTGGTTTTCCATGAAAAATGCCTTGTTACACCAACCATAAACATGTGATCTTTTGGTCCAATTCTGATTTTTAAGACATATGTGATGTTTGTGCATTGGTTTGATGTCAACTAGAAGTTACAAACAACCTTGGTTCATGATTTTGCAAGTTTCTCATTTGAGGCATTTCTTGAAAATAAGTGATTTTGGCCAACTTTGTCAAACCATAACTTTTGATCCATGAAGAATTAGATCATGTTCTTGTACTTTTTGAAAAGGGAAAAATGTGATCTACAACTTTCATGACCAAGGTTTTTTCATTTGAAGCTTTCTTGGATCAAAAATCAAGGCTTGAAAAGTGACCTAAAATGACATATTCTTGAAAAGTCAACTATGCCCAAAAAGTCAACATTTGCAAAAACTCCAAATTCTTGATTTGTGTGAACTTCAACCTTCTTCCATGATCAAATAAAGATCATATACACTCAAAATGATGAAGATCACCCATTGGTTGGGTCATTGGGGGCCTCAGATGCCCTGATTTTGTACTGACTTGTCTGAAAAGTCAACTCTTGACCAGATGACTTCCCCATGGAATTTCTTCATGAAAATTGATATGCATACTCCCTATACCATATAGAGACCAATGGAAACAAGAATGACCAAAAAATTTGGAGTTATGGCCTCTGAAACCAAAACCCTAATTCTAGGTCAACTGTGCAGTCAAACTTGGCTCTGCATCCACACCAATCCCAGTTCTTGTGATTCTTTGCCATTCTTGACTTTGAGAGGATTCAATATGATACTTGAACACACATGGATCCCTTTGAAGTGATTGGTGGCCTTTGGAGTGGCTCAAGTGGCTCTTTGATTGCTCAGATCACAAACCCTAGATGCAGATGACTTAGAAACAATGCAGTGAATCAAAAATGAGATATGAGATGATATGATTGTGTTTATGCATATGAAATGATCATAAGCCATGGTGTGAATGAGTGAGGGCAAATTTGGGGTGTTTACAGCTGCCCCTATTCAAACATGAGTTAGCTGTGCAGGTTGTAAGCAAAGGCTTAACAGGCAAACAAGATAACTTGTGGTTGAATACCAAAGACAGTCCAAAATTTGCACTCACAGAATGAAGAAGAAAAGGGATATAGATTGCAAAGGAAAATAAAGTATATTGTAAAGTGTGGGAAATAAAGCAATGACGGGGACGGCCGACATGCTGGGGAAAGTGCTGAAAATAAAGCAATGACGGGGACGGCCGACATGCTGGGGATAAAAGGTAAAGCCAAGACGGGGACGGCCGACTAGCTGGGGAAAAAAATAAAATATCATGATGGGGACGACCATCAAGATAAAGTAAGATTCTCTGGGAATTAATGAAACATGACGGGGACGGCCATCAAGTTCAATAAAGTAAAGTAACCAACGATGGGGACGGCCATCGGGCTAAAAAGAAAAAAAGGGACCACGACGGGGACGGCCATCGGGTTAAAGAATAAATGAAATAAACAGATGATGGGGTACGGCCATCAAAGATGAAGGACGATCATCTAGCAGGGGACGGCTGCTCTGTTGGGAATAAAAGAAATATGATGGGGACGGCCATCAAAGGTGGAAGACGACCACCTGGCAGGGTACGGCTGCCGAAAATATCCACGATGGGGACGGCCATCGGATAAAAGGTCAACGATGGGGACGGCCATCGGACGAGCATGATGGAGGACGACCATCAAGAGGTGGAGGACGACCACCTAGCAGGGGACGGCTGCTCTCAGGGTTTGTCATAACATAGGACGAATGTTAGATAACCAAAATCAACAATGGGGACGGCCATTGGATAAAATGATGAAGGACGATCATCAAGAGGTGGAGGACGACCACCTAGCAGGGGACGGCTGCTAAATATAACGATGGGGACGGCCATCGGATGAGCATGATGGAGGACGACCATCAAGAAGTGGAGGACGACCACTCAGCAGGGTACGGCTGCTCTCAGGGTTTTACCGTAACACAGGACGAGTGTTAGATAAAAAGGAAAATGCTTACTTGGCGATCTACTGGGGATATAGTGAACACGGACGAGTGTTCACAACCAAGAAAGGAAAGTATAAGTGTTTGGTATTGTGTATAGATTAAAGATGCGGACGAGCATCCTTAAGACTGCGATACGGACGAGTATCGGGTAGAAACAAACTGACACATGTTCAGAGATGGTGATACGGACGAGTATCAACTGGTTAACAAAGAACACGGACGAGTGTTGTATCTGAAGGGACTCTTCTGGGGAATAGTAGACACAGACGAGTATCTATATTCAAGAAGACACGAGGGTTTGACACAGTGTATGGATTAAAGATGCGGACGAGCATCCTCAAGACTATGATACGGACGGGTATCATGTAGAAACAAACTCTTGACGCATGTTCAGAGATGAGGGTACGGACGAGTACCATCTGGTTAACAAAGAACAAGGACCGAACTCGAATCTGTGGGGATATGAATGGTATATACAAGATACGGACGAGTATCTGTATGAGTGTAACATGAGTAGTGGGAATGAGCATTGTATAGATGAGTGTTTATCTGCTGGGGAGAGTGACACGGACGGGTGTCAAGGAAAGGAAAGTATAATATTAACAAGTATATGGGTTGTAAAGTGTGAAATGACTGTGCTGGGGATATGACACGGACGGGTGTCGAGAAGGTGTATGTAAGCAAACGTGAGTGCAAAGAGGATGTCTTTGGCTTTCTGCTGATTTGACACGGACGGGTGTCAGAATGAGTATCTGTAATATGGGTGATTTTGTTTGTGAAGAGTGTTCAAGTGACCTTACTGGGGAGAGATGGCACGGTTGGGTGTCAAAATGAGTGTGTACTGGTGTTTGTTGTTCGTGAGGCAGCTGCTTTTGCTGGGACTCTGGTGGGGACTCTGGGGGAAAGTAATCTGCATTCTGATGAATGGTCATTATTCACAAGTGCTGATTCAAAACATGGCTTATGAATATGCTATGTGTTGGATTTTTGCCGTAATGCTCCGTACTAGATGGAATGCTACGCTTTGTGGGTGAATATGATGCAAATGCTATGATTATGCAAAGGTACCAAACCGGGATCCGGGTCCCGCTGCTGCGAAGATCTTTGGCTGATCTGCTTGAAATGGACATCCCAGCTGGGGGTGAGATCATTGGTAGATCTGATGATATGATATCTGCTTGGGGATTCGGGCCATTGAGAGACCTATCCTTATGAATGAGAGACCCAGCTGGAGTTTGTAGAAGCTTCCTTCACTCTGCTGTGATCTTCTATGCGTTGCTCTTCTGGATAGAGGCTGGAATTCTGTGGGGAGATGGTTCCCTGACTTTTGTACTCAGCTGAGGGCGAGATGGCAACTCGGCTGGGGAGAAAGAGAGATCAATGAGAGACCTCCCTAGGGGTTCTGTTGAAGAGAATCCTTGACTCAGCCGGGGATATATGTGCCTTTTGCGATGCCTGGCGATTCTGATGGGGATAGATAATAAAAGGCAACTCAGCTGGGGAAGTCATGAGAGGCGACTCAGCTGGGGAGAGAGCACTTCGGGTGCTAAAATTAAGTGTGGATTTGCCAGCTTGCTGGGATAAAGTTTTCATGCCCCGAGTTGCGTTCTGGATACCTGCAATCCTGAAAAGAGATAGAGAAACGCACAAGATAATCCCGAGGTATCCCTTACTGGATCCCGTCAGAGGAGTTTAGAATACTTCTGAGAGTAAACATATTTCCTGCGAGCATGTTTTTATTTGAAGATAAACATCTGTATTCTTATGCAATCAGTTTTTTCTTTTAAGACATCAGACATTTTTTGCAAATAAAAATGTACAAAACGAGACATGACTGAAAATTTGATTTTATTAATTCATATGCCCTGAATTGGCGAGATACAGTCAAAGGAACATATCCCCTGAAATGAGGAGATTGTTATAAATTGAGAAACAAAATGTTGGCAGTGTTGATGACGCTTTGAGGAGCTTCCTCTTCACTATGACCCGTATGACTTTTGACGTTCTTCTCATCTTGCCTTTTGAAGAATGTTGATTCTGATTGAAGCTTGATTCTGTTGAAGCTTTCCAAGTTGTAGATGATACAGACGAATTCAGAATGCAGTTGTTCGCTCATTCCCTTATTTTGCATGGATCGCCCTTTCGGGTTTTCAATCCATCGGGATACCCATTTTTGCCTGAGTTGTCCAATGCGGCTTTTCAACTCAGCGGGTGTACATTTTTTCATTATTTATTTTCCCTTATTTTTGCCCGAGTCTTTTATTCTGTTTTTGACTCGCCGGGATGCCCTATTTTTGCCTGGACTTACATTCTGTTTTTGTGTCCAGCGGGTCATTTTATGCGAAGTATTTTTTAACTGCATCTGAATTCACAGGGGACGGGAAATCTTCACCATCCATGGTGCTGAGCATCAGTGCTCCACCGGAAAAAACTTTCTTTACCACAAATGGTCCTTCATAATTCGGAGTCCATTTGCCCCTGTGGTCTGTATGAGGAGGGAGGATTCTCTTCAACACAAGATCTCCTACTTGGTACTCTCGGTGCCTGACTTTCTGATCGAAGGATCTCTTCATTCTCTTCTGATATAACTGCCCATGACAGATTGCAGCCAATCTCTTCTCTTCAATCAGACTCAGTTGTTCGAATCGGGATCGGACCCACTCTGCTTCACTCAGTTTAACATCCATTAGTACCCGTAGGGAGGGTAATTCAACTTCAACAGGTAGGACTGCTTCCATACCATACACAAGTTGATACGGTGTTGCCCCAGTGGATGTTCTGATTGACGTGCGGTACCCATGCAAGGCAAATGGTAGCATTTCGTGCCAGTCTTTGTAAGTGACTACCATCTTCTGCACAATCTTCTTGATATTCTTATTTGCTGCCTCAACAGCGCCATTCATCTTTGGCCTGTAAGGAGAAGAATTGTGATGTTGAATCTTGAAGTCCCGGCACAGCTCTGCCATCATTTTGTTGTTTAGATTGGAACCATTATCAGTAATGATTCGCTCGGGCACTCCATACCGACAGATGATATCTTTTTTCAGAAATCTGGCTACCACTTGTCTGGTGACGTTTGCATATGAGGCTGCTTCAACCCACTTGGTGAAATAATCAATGGCAACCAGGATGAATCTGTGGCCATTCGAAGCAGTCGGTTCAATCTTGCCAATCATGTCAATGCCCCACATAGCAAAGGGCCAGGGTGAAGACATGATGTTCAAAGGATTGGGGGGCACATGCACCTTATCTGCATAAATCTGGCATTTATGGCATTTTCTGGCGTAGGCACAACAGTCTGCATCCATGGTGATCCAATAATACCCTGATCTTAACAATTTCTTAGCCATGGCATGCCCTCCCGCATGGGTACCAAAGGATCCTTCGTGCACTTCATGCATCAACAAATCTGCTTCCGTCTTGTCAACACATCTGAGGAGTACCATATCAAAGTTCCTTTTGTATAAAGACCCATCAGTGTTCAGAAAGAAACTACCAGCAAGCCTTCTTAAAGTCTTCTTATCATTGGAAGATGCCCCAGGTGGGTATGTTTGACCCTCTAAGAAGCATTTAATGTCATGGAACCAAGGCTTATCATCTTTGACAATGTCTGCGGCGAATACATATGCTGGTCTGTCAAGTCTGGACACTGAGATTTGAGGTACAAAGCTGGCAGCCTGAACTTTGATCATGGACGAAATGGTAGCCAAAGCATCTGCAAACTGATTCTCGTCCCGAGGGATATACTCAAGCTTGACTGTTGTGAAGAAAGTCAATAACCTCCTTGTATAATCCCTGTAAGGTATCAGATGATCCTGGTGTGTGTACCATTTGCCGTTGGTCTGATTGATTACCAGAGCTGAATCTCCGAACACGGTCAATGTCTTGATCCTGAGGTCAATGGCTTCCTCAAGACCCATAATGCAGGCTTCGTATTCAGCTTCGTTGTTAGTGCAGTTGAAAGTGAGTTTTGCCGAGAAAGGCATGTGAACTCCTTTGGGTGTAATGAGTACTGCACCAACGCCACGACCATTCATATTAACAGCCCCGTCAAACATCATAGTCCATTCTTCTTCTGGGTCAGGCCCTTCAGTGTGAATAGGCTCTTCATGATCTTTTGATTTTATGAACATGATGTCTTCATCAGGGAAGTCAAATCTCATAGGCTGGTAATCATCAATAGGTTGCTCAGCAAGATATTCCGATAGTACACTGCCTTTGATGGCTTTCTGAGAGGTGTACTGGATGTCATATTCTGTGAGAATCATTTGCCATCTTGCAACCCGTCCGGTAAGAGCTGGCTTCTCAAATATGTACTTAACTGGGTCCATCTTTGAGATCAACAAAGTAGTGTGGGTCAACATATACTGTCTCAGTCGGCGAGCAGCCCACGCTAAAGCACAGCAAGTTTTCTCGAGCAGTGAATAACGTTGTTCACAGTCGGTAAACTTTTTGCTTAGGTAGTATATTGCATACTCTTTTCGACCAGACTCGTCATGTTGGCCCAGCACACACCCCATTGACCCTTCTAATACTGTCAAGTACATGATCAGAGGTCTTCCTTCAACTGGAGGCATAAGGATTGGAGGTTCTTGCAGATATTCTTTGATCTTGTCAAAAGCCCTCTGACAGTCTTCGTTCCACCTGACCGTTTGTTCTTTTCTTAACAGCTTGAACAAGGGTTCACAAGTTGCTGTAAGGTGAGATATGAACCTTGAAATGTAGTTCAATCGCCCTAGGAACCCTCGAACTTCCTTCTCTGTCTTTGGTGCAGGCATCTCTTGGATGGCTTTGACTTTATCAGGGTCAACTTCAATCCCTTTCTCACTTACAATAAATCCCAGCAGCTTACCGGACCGCACCCCGAATGTGCATTTGTTGGGGTTCAATTTTAATTGGTACTTCCTTAGTCGCTTGAATAGCTTCAGCAGATTCACAAGGTGATCTTCTTCAGTAAGGGACTTGGCAATCATATCATCCACATAACACTCTATTTCTTTGTGGATCATATCGTGGAATAATGTCACCATAGCCCGTTGATATGTGGCACCAGCATTCTTCAGTCCGAATGGCATTACCTTGTAGCAGAACGTGCCCCAAGGTGTGATGAATGTTGTCTTCTCCATGTCTTCAGGTGACATTTTAATCTGATTGTATCCCAAAAATCCGTCCATGAAGGAGAATACCGAGAACTGAGCCGTGTTATCCACCAATACGTCAATGTGAGGTAAAGGGAAGTCATCCTTCGGGCTGGCTCTGTTCAGATCCCGGTAGTCAACACACATTCTTACTTTACCGTCTTTCTTAGGCACAGGTACTATGTTAGCAACCCACGATGGATAGCTAGTTACAGCAAGGAATCCGGCGTCCCATTGCTTTTGTACCTCTTCTTTGATTTTCATTGCCATGTCCGGGCGAGTACGGCGCAGTTTCTGTTTAACTGGCGGGCATTCTTCCCTCAAAGGCAGCTTGTGCACAACAACATCGGTATCCAACCCTGGCATATCTTGGTAAGACCAAGCAAACACGTCTACATATTCTCGAAGCAGATCAATCAGTTGTCTCTTCACTGAGTCTTGCAGGCAGGCCCCGATTTTAACCTCTTTCACGTCTTCATCTGTACCAAGATTGATCACTTCAACCTCCTCCTGGTGAGGAGTAATAACCTTTTCCTCTTGTCTTAACAACCTGGCTAGCTCTTCAGGAAGCTCATATTCTTCTTCAACCCCTTCATCAGCTTGATTGATTGGATTGTCAAAGTCATACGAAGTCAAAGCCGTGCTGTTGTCGGTGCTGTCTGGAAGGCACTCTCTGCAAGGGTTCAGTTTGTTCATTTTAGTGATTTGATTTTAATCTTGTTTAGAAAAGTGAAATAAAGTTGTCATTTTGAAAACACTGCCATTTATTTTTTGTACAAAAAGAAAAATGGAAAAAAACAGTGAGTGGAAAAGAAAAAAGACTCATTTGCAAAAAGATGTCTGATATTTCGTTGATTAATCTTGTTTGCACAAAAAGTACAAATGGCCCGATTACAAAATGAGTCTTGTCATCTTGGGCAAGATGCAAGACTTTGATGCATGCTATAAAAATGCAGGAAATAATAATTACTCTGCTTGAGTAACTCTTATAATTTCCTGGGAAGACCAGTTTGAGATACTGCTCCCCGGGATCTTTGGACGAATCCAGCTTTCCAGGTTGCGTTCTTCTTCCAACTCGTCTTCCAAACAGTTGACAGCATCAGGGGTGAACATCCCCCCACTCACAAAGTTGGGCTCCTTTGCAGCCTCTGCTTGATCTTGTTGAGTTGGTTTGTAACCCAACCCAAATCTGTCCTCTTTCTTCTCCACCGATAGCAGTTTGCCCCAGCCTTGGGCGTTTCCTCCCTCAACAACCTTCCGGGCTTGTTGGTACAATGATATAGAAGTTCCAGGCACAGCAGATGTTTCATTAACATTCAAAGCTTCAAAACCCTGACTCATTGTTTCATGGATCTCCCCATCCATCTCAATATACTTATAGGTAGCCAGGTGGCTGACAAAAATATCCTCTTCTCCACAGATTGTAACGATTTGACCCTCCCACTCATATTTTAACTTCTGGTGAAGGGTAGAGGTCACGGCGCCAGCGGCGTGAATCCATGGCCTACCCAATAAACAGCTGTAGGCGGGCTGTATATCCATCACGTAGAAGGTAGTTTTGAAGGTCTGCGGGCCAATCGTTATGGGCAACTCAATCTCTCCCAGAACTGATCTCTTTGAACCATCAAAAGCTCTCACCACCAGGTTGCTGGGTCTCAATGCCAATCCATCGTATTCTAGCTTCACCAGGGCCTTTTTAGGTAAGACATTGAGGGATGACCCCGTGTCCACCAGCACATGGGAAAGGACATCACCTTTACATTCCATGGTTATGTGCAAGGCTTTGTTATGGTTGCGGCCTTCTGTTGTCAAATCAGTATTGGTGAACCCTAGCCCATGACTAGCATTAACATTTCCAACTACAGCTTCCAGCTGATTGACAGTGATCTCTTCAGGCACGTAAGCTGCGTGCAAGACTTTGAGTAGTGCATTCCGATGGGCTTCGGAGCACATAAGCAATGATAGGATTGAGATCTTGGAAGGCGTCTGATGAAGCTGATCCACTATTTTATAATCACTCTTTTTGATGATTCGCATGAACTCATCAACCTCTTGATCAAAGGGTGTCTTCAAAGCTTCCTTAACAGCTTGATCTTCCTGCACAGGGCTCTTCCCTTTTGCCTTGGCAGCAGCTTCTGCTTCGGCAGTGGGTCTCTGAACTTGTGGAGCGAAAAGACGTCCGCTTTGAGTGAAGCCTCCGCCTCCTCCCACATTGTCAATTTGTGGTGCAGGGGTCGATGATTCAAAAGTGATTCTTTGTCCTTCACAGTACAGGTCAGAGCCGTAATGCCAGGGGATAGCATTACTGCTTTCATAAGGTACTGGTCCAGGCACCGTGATAGTGACTGGACTGACTGCAGCTGTGGGAGGAATTGTGATAGTCTGTGGATCGTAATAAATTGTGACTGGTGCCCTGATGGGAGCAGCACCTTCTGAGTTGTAGGCAGAGTTGTTTTCAGGATCATAGAATATTGTGACAGTAGAGACATCTTCATGATTGGTTGCTGGTGTTGTAGGAGACATTGTTGGAAGAATGGATGTTGTTGTTGTAGGAGTTTCGAAATGGAGTGGTGCTGGAGTTGTAGAAGAGAAATTTGTTGATAACTGATCAGTTGAGATAATAGATGAAGTACTTGTTGATGAAGCCGAAGAATTGTCAGGAACAATGGTTGTTGCAGTTGTAGGAGGTTCTGGAGTTGTTGCTGTTGAGAATGCTGGATTTGTAGGAAATGATGTGGTGATCTGGAGTTGGCCACTCTGAATAAGACTGTCTATGCCATTCCTCAAGTTATCGCACCCATTTACCGAGATATTGCAGTAAGCACACCCCAACTCACACCCTGGGAACATTTGACATTCGAGGAGCTGAGCCTTGATTTCTACCAACGGTGTCCTGATTTGACCCACACTGGTTATTAAATAAGACGGCTTGTCTTCTTCAATAGCGTTAATTCGGGGACCACCGTGGTTTGGCATCGGATTTTTGTTGACATTGGGTGGTGGTGCGAAATTCAGAGCTTTCGAGTCTACCAGGTCTTGTACCTTCATGTGCAGGGCTCTGCACTTCTCTGTACTGTGGCCAGGTGCATTTGAATGGAAGACACATCTGGCGTTGGAGTCATAGTTCCTGGGCAGACTGTTGGGATCTGGAGGTGCCAACGTCCTTAGCTCAACTAGGTTGAGTTTCAGGAGTTGTGGCAGCAATGTAGCATATGGCATAGGGATCGGATCGATTACCCTGCTAGCTTGAGAAGGCCTCTGTTGAAATGGCCTTTGCTGGTTGTTGTGGTTGGTGTTGCTGTTGTTGTAATTTCTTGGAGGGTACTGATTTTGTTGATGGTACTGAGGTTGTTGTTGATAATTTTGCTGCGGAGGTCGATAAACTGGCTGAGGATGGGCTGGAGCAGGAATGGTGACTGCTGCCACTGATCTGTGAACATATTGGGGCCTGCCCCTGTTGGTGTGGATGGCATTGGTCTCGCCAGTTCTTCTTGGGCCTGCAAAAGGCTTTCTCGTACTACTGGACGAGCTGGCACCGTTGTCTGAGATCTTACCCATCTTCAATAGGCTTTCAATTCTCTCCCCGGCTATGACAACATCTGCAAAGCTAGTGGAAGAGAAAGCAGCCAGCCTGTCAATGTAAGTCCCCTGAAGGGTGTTCATGAACATATCTGCCATTTCCCTTTCGGACATAGGTGGCTGAACAGCAGCAGCCAATTGCCTCCATCTTTGGGCATATTCTCGGAAACTTTCCCTTGACGACTGTGACATTCCCATTAGGAGGGTCCTGTTGGGTGCCATATCTAAGTTGTACTGATACTGTCTGATGAAGGCCTCTGCCAGGTCCTTCCAGCATCTAATAGTTGCCCTTGTCAAGTGAGAGTACCATTCTCTTGACGCTCCAGTTAAGCTATCCTCGAAATAGAACATCCAGAGCTTCTCATCCATAGTATAGGCCTTCAGCCTTCCCAGAAATGATTGCAAATGAGTCCGGGGGCATGAAGTCCCATTGTATTTTTCAAAACAAGGAGGCTTGAACTTATGGGGGATCCTGACCCCGTCCACTAGACCCATGTCCATAACATCGAATCCCAAAGAATTCTGGGACTCTAGGGACCTCAGTTTCTCAGCAATCTCATCTAGCCTTCTATCATAAGCTTCTTCCCCAGCACCCATTACTGTAAATTGGTCCTCTTGGGGGTCTTCTTGAAGTACCCTGGCTGTAGTGGCAGCCCCTTGAACATTTGCAGGAATGTTGACCTCAGGATGGAGGTGGGGTCCAAATACAGGAGGATTGACATGGGGTTGGACCCTTTCATTGTTGCTGGTGCCGGCAGTCCCTATATGTGGATCTTCTTGATTCTGCCTTTCCACCATGGCCCTTAATCTTTCTTGGCTCTGAGCCATGTTGTTCATCACTTCCATAAACTGAGTCATCTGGGTTCTCATTTCCAATCTTTCGTTTGCCATTTGATTTCTGACCTCTGCAAGGTCCTGCTGTACCTGATCCATTTGAATGCCCGGAAGATTGTTACGGGTCGGATAACGGTGCGGACGGTTGAGGGGAAATACCCGGCGCCGAGCAATAGTTCCTGAACATCACAACAGAGTTAGTGGCAATAAAACAAAAACCTACAAAACAAACAAAGGGTTAGCATGCAATGCAGTATGCTTATTTGTTCTCAAGGTATCCGGTTTGGCATTCAGTTTTGACCCTTCCAGACCCTTGAAGATGCTGTTGATGTTGCTTTCGAAGTGAAACTCGGATGGAACAAACTAATACATATATTACAAAAGCAAATGGTACATAGTTTGTTTTACAAATACGAGCTCTCTAAGGGGTCAAAATACATTACAAGAAAAATGAAAAATACACGGAATGAAAGCAACAACAAACAAATGGTCAAACACCAAGACCAAACTCATCCTCACGAACTTCCTTGAGAAGTGCTTCGGTCACAGGATCAGCCGGACGCTCCGTGAGATTCCTGATGAGGAGATTCCGGGTCGTAACAGCTGTAGTTAACTCCTTGTGCTGACTTTGGTCCTTTGACCTCTTCACTCCAGCTTTGATTTTCAGCTCTGATATCTCCCTCTGGGCTGCTGCCAGGGCTTCTTGCTGCACTTTTGCACTAGCTTCCAGTTGCTCTATCTTGTCTTGAACTCTCTTGTCTTCCAGAGTACGAGCCTCAGTGATCCTGACCCACCGGGCCTGGCTCTCCTTCAGATACAAGTCTGTCCTTGCTCTCTGGAACTGGGCTTCTTTGCAAGCATTCTTCAGAATTTGTTCTCCAGCTTTAGACTTTTTGATATAATCCCCAGACTTCTCAATCTTAACCAGATGCTCCACTCTTAACTTCTCCAATCTCTCAACCTCCCTCATACCATCACTCCTCTCTCGGAGGGTCTTCTGCAAAGCTTGAGTTAACTTCTCATTTCTTTCTTTCAAACTCTTAAACTCCTCCAAACTGACAGTGGCAGGTGGTGCTGAAGATGATTCAGGCATATCTTCTATAGTAAAGGGCATTCCAGAGAATTGGGCCCTGGCACGGGACCATTCATAATATTGTGCTGATGCCACATTGCTGCACTTCCCCAAAATGGTGACTCCCTTTGTTTGAACATTATCCCAGGCCCAGGCAGCCTGCCTAACAATAGCCAGATTAATCTTGTTCTCACAATAAAGAGTTTCAACCAAGTCCTGTGCCTTAGGAGTGTGGACCAGTGCATAGCCCAGTTGTCTTCTGAACAGCAGAGGGTTGTAATTAATGCTACCCTTAACTCCTATTAGGGGCACATTGGGAAAATGCCCACAGCTGGTGATGATATCCCTGCCTTTGGTGCTTTGAGTACACCATCTGATATCAGCTGAAGTTAGAGCAGTGAGTCTCTTAGCCCAGTTGCTTTGCTGATGAGGATTCAAAAATGCATCCGTCCTGGTTAGGTGCTTGAGAAGCCAAGTGTGGAACAATGGAGCACAACACCTCACTAATCTTCCCCTCTGCTTTTCATTCCTCTGATGCACTGAATAATAAAGATCCCCCAGTAAAGTTGGCACTGGGTTCTTCAAGATGAACAGATGGATTGCATTTTTGCTAATGAATCGAGGCTCATCTGCAAACAACACAATTCCATATATGCTCAAAGCCAACAAGGCACAAACAGCTTTCCAATCTCCTAAAGAAGCTTTCAGGGTAGCTTGAGAGATCAGGAAATCCAGATGGAAGCCAGGGATTCCAGCTTTAGAAGTCATATGCTGCTCAACCAGAACAGGTTCCAAATGCAGAGCCTTTGCTACTTCTCCATTACCAGGGAAGACCATCTCAGGGTTGAAAGGGATTCCAGCCCTGATAGGCATACCAACCAATGATGAGTATTCTTCTAATAGAGGACCTAGCTGAAAGTCTTGAAAAGTGAAACATCTCAGTGGGGGGTCATAGAACTGAATGCAAGTGTGGATCAGGCTTCTCTGTGAAGGGTCCAGATCCATAACCACATCAAGTATATCCCCATAGTGTTCCCTGAACAATGGTATGTGATCTGGAGAGATCAGGGTCTGAATCCTCCTGATGTCAGATAGCTCTGGCTGGAAGAAATGGTAGGTGATGTTACTCTTTTTAGGAGCCATGATGCTGAGACTGAGTAGAGACAGGTGCTGATGGTAATACTGAAGAAGTGGGCCACTGACTGGCTGGTGCAGGTGATAGCTGATGACTGAAGCAGATACTGATGAAGATAGGTCAATACTGAAGATGGGGTCAAAACCAGAACCAAATGAAAATGGATACCCTGAAACACAAATAAGCAGATGTCAATATGATGCAATGGTTATGTATGCAAATGATATGCAAGGGTTTGTGACTGAGCTGGATCTGATCAAAAACTCTGATATAGGTCCATGTGTGTTCAAGAATTCCAGATGGAGGTCTATAAATCCAGTAACCAAGGTGGGGGACTCAAATAAAGAGCCACATGTCCAGGGTTTTTAGAATCACAAGAACTGTTCCAACATGGAGTATTCTTAATCATATCAAAGTAACAGGGTATTCTGAGGTCAAGGTACCTGCAAACCTGTAAACAGCCCAACCCCCTCACAGGTGGTGTTCTAGAACAAGGATCCTCAGACTTGGATCAGTTACGAGAAGTGTAAACACTTCTAACCCGGAGGTACAGTGTTTACAATAACCATAACAATTCCTCCTCTAATTCACCTCAGTTTCTGGAGGTCAAAACTAAAGGTCATCCAGACTTAGCAGGCTTCCCAGATAGCCCTAGCATTGCAGGAGATCTGCAACACAGAGTTCTCAAGAAGAAACCCATATCTGAACCGTGTTTCATATTCCCGCACCAGACCGAGATGGAATGGGAAAGAATATGATTCACTCTAGCCTAGGTGTCACTCAGGTCCCAGGTATAGGACCTTAACTCTCAATGGAACACCCACCCACCAAAGCAAACAAACAGATCCAGCCAGACAGCATGACAGTATGATATATGTAAAGCAATAAAGCAAGCAGATAAACAACTGTACATAAAGTAAAAAAATAAACACAAATATACAAACACAAATAAGCACATAACACCCCAGTAAACACAAATCAAACAAGCGCTAGGAGGAACCCACAAAAAGAACCAGAAGCCCTGGTTACAGTATAAGGTTCCCCAGCAGAGTCGCCAAGCTGTCGCTCCCGATAAGTGGACGTATGCCCAGATAAAGGTACAGACGCGAACGGTCGGCGAAAGGGACAGTGAGAACACACAGTCGTGAACTCACTGGAGATGAATAGAGTCGCCAGCTAGGCATTTTTATCCCGGAGGAAAGGTAATGCTGCATAAACCTAGAAAGATATGGATAAGACGGTTTGCGAACCAGAGAGACTGAGAAAGGGGGTTGGTTACAACCTGGGAAGGTATTAGCACCCAGATTGTCCGTCGTACTCGACGGGATCCACGCTTAAAAGATTTGTGTTTTAAAGGGGTAGTGCCAGTGCAATTTGTGTGTAAAGAGCTGGAAAAGGATGTACAGGTGTCAGTGTAAGGAAGTGAAGTGTAATAAGTGAAGTGTCAGTGTAAGAAAAGAGTATGCTCAGGATCATGAGGCTAAGAGAATGATGCTGGAAAGAGGGGGAATATACAGAGACTTTTGTTCGATAACTGTTAAGTTATGCCTACGTATCCTCCCGTGCAATGAGGAAGTCAGAACACCGTAGTTCGACCCAAAGAGACTGAAAGATGAATTGACTGATGAACTGCTTACTTGTCTATGCTCAAGTGTATGACCTGTCTGGCTCAGGTGCTAACTGTCTTGCATTAGACGGAAGAAGCAAGTTCTCGGTTGTGAGTGAAGATGATGAGAAAAGAATCCCGAAGGAGACGATTATTGTTTGTTTTTGAGTTTTCAGTCTTTTATTGCTTTTGAAAATTTGTCATAAGTTAATGAGCTTAAGCCTAAACCAATGGATTTAGTAAACTCATCACATCTTCCCTCTGTTTAGGGGTAATGAGAATACCTTAAGTGTGAAGTCAGATTCTCACACTTAATCACCTTTGGTGTAGGATTAAGATCATTAACCTACTTGTGATTATTTAGATGTTTTTGGTGTTTTTGTTTAGTGTTGAGTAATGAGATTAAGCCATAATCAAGGATTAAACAGACTCATTACACCATCCTAATAGAAGGATAATAGATGAGAATGTTTAAGCTGAGGAAAGCTCCTCAACTTAATCCATGATTAGGGATTAAACTCATGACAAAACAAGCCTTTATTGAGTGGATTTTATTTAATGATATGATGAAGAAGTGATTTTTAGGGTTTGTAAGACAACTTGAGGGGGACTTGTCCATTAACACTAGGGTTAGTCCTTCTTAACCAATTAAGGAAGAATTAAAACCCTAATGCAAGGCCCAAGTTACAAGTGTGATGTCTTGATGATTATTAAGTGAATTGATTAAGAGATTTAAACACATTAAGGGTTTAACACTTAGGATTAAAGTTATACACTCCATCCTAAGAGAAGGATGCAGGCATAAGCTTAATCACAAAGCCTTAAAGCCTTTAGGGTTTAGTCCCTGATTATGAGATGAGAAGAGAAGACTCAAAAGAGACACAAAGGTAAAACTAAGAGGGGATACTAATCAAAACCCTAATCATTGTCATGCTTGGTTGTCCTTAAGGTTTGTGAGGTTTGCAAGAACAATCTTCAATGGAACCACCAGGAAGCAGATGAAAGGATCAAGAGAAGCAAAGCAACTTGCTTCATTCAAGAAGTCAAGTCACTTGAAGAAAGAAAGTGGGAAGAAGAAGAATGAGCAAGCTCAAACTCAAACACAAATAAAAATGCAGCAATGGATGCAAGAGAGATGAAAAGAAAAGTTATGAGAAGTGAAGGCAAATTCACTTCTCAACATCACTTACCACCTGAAAAGGTTAGAAAAGAAATGCAATGCAATGCAAAATGAGATGCAATGACATGATGAGAGACAAAACCAGAAGCATTTACATGATGCTAATGATGTTATGAGATGCTACAAACATGAGGCAGCACATGGAAATGATCATACAAGTTCATGAATGCAAATGAAGCAAGTTATGAACCATGAACATACATGAAAAGTTATGAAGTGCATATGGCATACAACATGGCAAATACATGATGCAATGATCAAACATGCTTGCAATATGTCTTATGATGTCAAATGAATCACATGGAGGCATGGAATGTCATAGCAAGTCATGTTATGCAAGAGAATGCAAGATGGATGCATATGGGAGCCCAAATTAGGGTTCATGATTGATGCAACAAACAAAAACCAAAAACAGAAGCAAACAACATTATAAAAAATGGAAAATGCCACACAAAGGACCCCTAATCCTATACTAAACCAAAACCCAAAGGAGAGGATTCAACTCTTCACCAATTTCAAGTTATGATTTTTACAAGTTTTTAGGGTTTTTAGGGTTCCTAAACAAAAGAAATGCCAAACAAATTGAAAATGAGGAATCAAATCATGGCCATTTTATCTCAAATACTACATGCTAAACACAATGCAATGCAAAAAGAATCAATGTCCAACTCCTCATGAATAGGCAGAAATGATTTTTTGAACTTATGATCAAAATAATGCACAAAAATGATTTTAATTCAAAGAAAAATTCTCAAAATGCATCAAGATCAAAAAAGAAATTTGGTTTGAAGGTTGGACAATGTTTCTAAATGTCTTAGAACATTTCATGAATTTTTTGGTGATTTTTAAATACCTAAAAGTATTTTTAATAAATTAATTTCCATTAATCAATTAAAAATAATCTTTTAAATATTTAAAAATGCTTTTTTAATGATAAAAATAAAAATGAAAATATTTTTGTGTCTTTAAAATTAATAAAACTCTTAAGAAAAAGTTTCATAATTTTTAAGACATTTTTGCTATTTTAAATAAATTATGCAAATTAAATGAAAAGAAATGAAATAAAAATGAATTTAAACTGAATTAAATAGAAGTCAACAGATCCAACGCGTGAGATTTAAAATGGCCAGGGCGGGAGTTGACTTGGCGCCAGATCTCACGGTCCAAATTCAAAAATGACTAATTAATGCTTATGCCCTAATTACGCCGTTAAACACTTTCAGATGACCGGAACAGTGTTCCGGTCATCTTCTCCGTTCGTCCAAAACCTCAAACTCTCTCTACACGTTACGAAAATGAAATCTAATTGAACAGAAATGTTTCCCACTCACTCACGAATCATAACCCTCACTCAAAACAAATTTATTTTTCCTGGAATGGCTGAATCGAAGCAAACAAGAACTAGGGCAAAAAAGTTTCAGGAAGCAATTAAATTCTCATTTCATCACCATTTTCAAAACTAAAAGTACCAGGACACTCAGTGAAGCATGGAGAACAAGTTTAGAACATAAAAAATGATTTCTGGAAAAATATTTCTTAAGCTACCTGAGATTCGAAGCTTTCACTCCAGCAACTTTCAGACCTCCCCTCCTTGTGTAATCCACTCCACTTGACCCTCTAGTGATGCTTGAATGCTTAGAAAGAGTTTAAGCTGGCTGGTTGAGGAGTTTGAGCAGCTTCTGCTCAAGCTCAGTTGAAAATGGCAATGGTGATGCAGGCAGTTTCAGGCCAATGTGAGTGGTTCTTTGTGACCAGTGTGATGTTTTAAGAAGGTTTGTGGTGTTTGTTTGGATGTTTGTGAGCTGTGGAAGGAGTTTCGAAAGAAACTGCAAGTTGGAGTGAAAATGGTGAAGTGGTGTTGTGGCTTGTTTCAGGCCTGATTCTTTGTTGGTTTCTTCTCAATGGGGCAAGGTGAGGTGATTAGTGAAGTTTGCTTGAGTGTTTGTGAGCTGGGCAGAGAGATTCGAAGAGAAATGCAAATGGGGTGTGTTTGTGAAATGTGATGCTATGGTGTGTTTCAGCTTGGCTTGGTGTCATGTTTGGCTAGCAAATGGAAAGTATAAACAATTCCAAGTGGCCAGAGGATGTGACATGGCCTGCTGTGATTGGGATGTTTGCTTTTGCCAAAAGTCAACTTTTTTGTATGAGAAGCATGGGCTTGGTTCTAGCTTGGTACAAAGGCTAGGGCTGGCGCAGCATGATGTGTGTGTGATGTTGGGAAGGTCCAGCAGCCAAGGTAACTAGTTGGTGAAGTGTGATCATGAGTTTTGCAAGTTGGCTCTTTTTGGTTTTCCATGAAAAATGCCTTGTTACACCAACCATAAACATGTGATCTTTTGGTCCAATTCTGATTTTTAAGACATATGTGATGTTTGTGCATTGGTTTGATGTCAACTAGAAGTTACAAACAGCCTTGGTTCATGATTTTGCAAGTTTCTCATTTGAGGCATTTCTTGAAAATAAGTGATTTTGGCCAACTTTGTCAAACCATAACTTTTGATCCATGAAGAATTAGATCATGTTCTTGTACTTTTTGAAAAGTGAAAAATGTGATCTACAACTTTCATGACCAAGGTTTTTTCATTTGAAGCTTTCTTGGATCAAAAATCAAGGCTTGAAAAGTGACCTAAAATGACATATTCTTGAAAAGTCAACTATGCCCAAAAAGTCAACATTTGCAAAAACTCCAAATTCTTAATTTGTGTGAACTTCAACCTTCTTCCATGATCAAATAAAGATCATATACACTCAAAATGATGAAGATCACCCATTGGTTGGGTCATTGGGGGCCTCAGATGCCCTGATTTTGTACTGACTTGTCTGAAAAGTCAACTCTTGACCAGATGACTTCCCCATGGAATTTCTTCATGAAAATTGATATGCATACTCCCTATACCATATAGAGACCAATGGAAACAAGAATGACCAAAAAATTTGGAGTTATGGCCTCTGAAACCAAAACCCTAATTCTAGGTCAACTGTGCAGTCAAACTTGGCTCTGCATCCACACCAATCCCAGTTCTTGTGATTCTTTGCCATTCTTGACTTTGAGAGGATTCAATATGATACTTGAACACACATGGATCCCTTTGAAGTGATTGGTGGCCTTTGGAGTGGCTCAAGTGGCTCTTTGATTGCTCAGATCACAAACCCTAGATGCAGATGACTTAGAAACAATGCAGTGAATCAAAAATGAGATATGAGATGATATGATTGTGTTTATGCATATGAAATGATCATAAGCCATGGTGTGAATGAGTGAGGGCAAATTTGGGGTGTTTACAATAATCATCCCATAACCCGATTGTTTTTGTTGAAGAAAAGGAAGAGAAGAAAGAAGGATAGGATGATAGAGACAGTGGAAGAGAGAAAAAACACATGAAGAGAAAGGTTATGGAAGAGAGAACACAACACAACATAAGAGGAAAAAAGATGTAAAAAAAATAGATAAGATAGAAGAAGAGGAAGAAAGAGAGCGTGAATTTACATTTTTGGGGAGAGAAGTTTTTTTTTTGAATTGGATTTGACATTGAAAAACGTAATAGAATATGTAAATGAATAGTTTGTTTTGAACCAATCAATATAACTCTTGATCTTTATATGAAAAGTGGAAGGCAAAAGCAAATTATTTGGTTCAATATGATAATTTGGTTTCAAAAAGTAATTTTTGAACACAAATTGCCCCCAATGATGTGTCAAGATAAGAGATAAGAGTATGAATGTGTTTTCCACAACATCTAATTTTCTTATATTATAGACTAGGTAAGACATAGATCACCAATTTTCTTCAAGCACAAAGTTGCATAATAAATCTAAGTGTTAACTCTTTGCCTCCAAAAATATAATGTTTTATTTACTATTTGACCAAAAGCTTCACTTAATCATCATTATAACAAGATTAACAAAACTAGCTCATATTTAATTTATAAAAGTCCAACTATTTTTTTATCCATTAATTAATACAATTTTTGTAAAATAACTCATATTTTTCATTTTTATAAAACATTATTCATATTTTTTAATTTATGTAAAATTATTAAAAATGAAATATAATTTGAAATAGCGAATATATATTTTATAATTAATTAAAACTCTTATATTTATCATGTCATTTCAATATTTAAGAAAAAAATTGAGATTTATTGTGATGCATGAATTATATCTTATGGATTGATACTGTATTTGTATTTTTTACACTGCATTTCTATTTTTTTCTTTTAAACTAGTTGGATACCCGTCATTTCGCACGAGTCCCGATGTGGACCGCGTAATTGTCACCAGTTTGGTATAGAATTGAAACAAATAAAAATATAAAAATATTACTGGAAAGAATAAAAAATAGACTGGAAAATAATTGTATAAGTTTTTAAAAATAACTATTGTTAAGAAAAACTATTAAACACATACGTCGTAAAACACAATTGGGAAAATAGAAAAAAAATTATGGTTGATTGAGTTATAATAAAAGGTTTATACAGTTTAATAAATGAAACATATAAATATCTAAAATTAGAATTAGTTGAAAATCATGGTTTAAAATATAAAAAAATGAAAAGCCAGTAGTACAACTCACATAAGTTTTACAATTATTTTCTTTAAAAGCAAAGAAAAAAAGAGTAAAAACTCGTGCGTTTGCATAAATTTTGGTATGATTACCCGTGCGTTTACACAGTACTGGTGTGTTATACGTGCGTTTACACGAGTACCGGTGTGTTACACGTGGGTTCGCACGAGTACAATTGTGTTACCCGTGTGTCCGCTCGGGTACAGTTGTGGACCGCAAAATTGTCATCAGTTTATCATAAAAATTCAAAGAAATTAGAAAATATCAAAATGTTATTGGAAAAAATAAAAAATAAAAAATGGGATGGAAGATAATTATATAAGTTTTTAAAAACTATTAAACACATACTTTGTAAAAAAAACGATTGTAAAAATACAGAAAAAAAAGATTTTTAGGGTTGATAGAGTTATAATAAAAGGGTTTATAAAGTTCAATAGAGACAAATAAATGTTTAAAATTATAATTAGATGAAAATCAATAGAAAACTAATTTTACTATGAATTAAAATATAAAAAAAATGAAAAGTCAGTAGTACAATTGACATAAATTTTACATATATTTTCTTTAAATGTAAAAAAAAGTAAAAACCCGTGCGTTCGCACGAATTTGGGTATGATTACATGTGCATTCACACGATACTGGTGTATTACCCATGCGTTCGCATGAATTTTGGTATGATTACCCGTGCATTCACATGGTACTAGTGTGTTACCTGTACGTTCGCACGAGTACTGGCGTAGTACGTACGCGCGTGGTTTCACGTTACCCGTGTTTTTAAAATGTTATAATATAATAAGAAAAGTGAAATGGAAAAAAGACAAAATTTCCTAATTAAAATAGTTTGCTATATTTAAAAGAGATAATAAATTGGTGTGGACCGCGTATACGTCACCAATTAGGTTATGAAATATATAGAAAAAAATCAAAGACATAAAAGTTTAGATCTTTATTTAATTTTATAATGAACAATGAAATTATAAATTATATTGTATTAAAATAATTATTCAAATAGTTCTCTTAGGCCATTACCTTGCAAGAAAATGTGGAATTCTAAATTGACCCATCTTCTCTCTCAAAGCCTTTCTTGTGACAAAGTGTTATTTTTATGTAGAAACACATCTAACTATTTACATATGCTCCCATTTTCAAAGAGTTAGAAACACATATGTTCTCGTTATAATCATTCTATTTTTATCTTCCATATCCACATCACTTTAGTAAAAGATAGTTGTATATGGTTAATATAGTTCTTATATAACCATCACTACAACAAAAATGACATTTAACAGCGCACCTTAGACAACGCTTTCTTAAGGAAACGCTGTCTAAGGTTAAAATTAATAGCAAACACGGAAACTGTTCAAAAAAAATTAAAAAAGCGCTGTTAAAAGTCCTACCTTAGACAAAGCTTTTGAAAAAGCGCTTTCTAAGGTAGGCCTTAGACAGTGCTTTTAGAAAGCGCTTTTAAAGGTATGCCTTAGACAGCGCTTTTGACAAAGCGCTGTCTAAAGTCTTTCAATTTAAAAAAAAAAATTAAAAACAAAAGCGTTGTCTAAGGGGGGCTTAGACAGCGTTTTTCAAAAGCGTTGTCTAAGGTCTACCTTAGAAAGCGCTTTTATCAAAAGCGCTGTCTAAGGTCTAATTATATTAAAATTATACAGATCTATTTTCATTTCTTCCTTTCCGTCTCTTCTGCGAACGACGAACAGAAATCGCCATTTTCGCCCTAATGAGCTTCAACAGTCTTACCTCCACCGTCGTCCACTAGATTCTACCTCCGTGAAGTCCACCGTCGTCCTTCGTCGTACAATCGTCGTCTTCTGTTCAAAAAGGTACTTTCTTGATAATGGTACTGTTCTTGTTCTTGCTTGTTTTTTTGCTGAAAAGTTGCATATTCTTGAAATTTTATTGCTTGTAGTTACTATGTATATACAATATGAACCATAAGATTCATTGATGGATATTGTTCTTGTTCTTTTGTTGTTACTATGTATATACATTGAGTTTATATAAATATTAACACTGAGTTATTGGCTTCATTACCTGAGAAGTTTTTTTGTTGAATCTGTAGACTGAGTTAAAATTAAACATTTAGGATACAGAGTTTTTGTTTAAAACATTTAGGATACAGAGATACGTTAGTCATTGGTGTTATGTTCGATAAGTCTAATATTGTTGTTATTATATGAAACTCTATTTTCAACTTCAATGATGTAAATATCTGTTAAATGTGAGAAAATGAAGTGAACTTGAAAGTTGTTAGAATATTTGAAAATACTTCCTTAGTTATGTATTTTCGTCTGGATTTAACTGGGTTATTTTCGTTTGGAGAAACATTGGTTATGTATATGTTATTGAAGTTGATATTGATTGTTTACCTTAATAAGTAGGAAAACCATGGATAAAACATGGATCTGTGCCGATCGAATGACCAAAGAGTACGAAAATGGGGTTGCAGAATTCGTTAAGTTTGTTATTTAACACGCTGAAAACCCCAGACGAATGCATTGTCCTTGCTTGCGTTGTTGTTATATTGGTAAGGTTGACGCAAATGGATTGAAATCGCATTTACTGAGGCATGGAATTGATCAAAGTTATCAGTGTTGGATATCTCATGGTGAGAAAATTAACGAGAATGTTGAACCGAGTGGAAAAAGTAATACGACCTATGATTCATACGACAAAGACACGGAAACATACGATTGTGATCGAGTTGAAGAGATTGTAGAAGCACTTGAAGATGAAAATGCACAAGGATAATGAGGTTTAGCCATATGTTGAAATGCACAAGGATGTATTCCGAAGGTTAAATCCGAACAGAAATGAAAATTGGATAGTTAGAGACCAAAATCAAAGTTTCATACAATGGTTAAAAGATCATATTTATTCGAAGCGCTCTTCAGATCCTTCTTCGGTAACAGAAAGGTTGAGATGTTTGGCATATGGTCCAAGTTTGCATGTGTTTTCTCATAGCGCATACTCAATTAATGGATACACATTTTATACCAAAGAACAAGATGATAAAAGTACTATGCAAAATAGTGGTGTCATCGTGCTAGCTGAAGCAATGCATATATTAAGTATGAAGGACTTAAACCCCAAATATGCAAATTTGTCATATTTTGGAGTTATTAAGCACATTTGGGTGTTTGATTACGAGAAGTTTCAGATTCCCATCTTTGGTTGCAAGTGGGTAAATAGTAGTGGTATATGAATGGATAAGTCTGGATTTTTGTAAGTTGATCTTACTAGGGTGGGGTACAAAGATGAACATTTTATTCTAGCATCTCAAGCTAAACAAGTGTTCTATATGAATGACCCGACGAGTAGAAAATGATCTATAGTGCATTTCTCTAACAAAGTGGTTGATGATAGCGGTGTCGATCAATGTGATATTGATGTTGAGAATGAGTCATGCATTAGACGGAATGAGTTGAATAGAAATGATGAAGATGAGGATCTTATAGTGGATGAGTCATATATAAGAAACGGTCATAATGAGGGAATTTGGATCAATTCATCCGTACACATTGCTAAGAAACAAGTGATTAATATTCCAACAAAGAAAAGAAAGAGATGTTAGTGAAAAAGGTAAATTATGCAATTATATCCTTGGTTTCTTGATTATAAGTTATATTTACACATATCTCTCATATAATTAAATAGTTGAAATTAAATCAAACTATGTTATATTATTATGTAGTACTTTGATGAATTAAAGTGTGCATATTATACAAAAGATCAAGTGAACGAAATCAAAGAGGAATGATGTCAATTCATTATAGAGTTAGGTGTTATGTGAGGTATAATATTGTACTCTTATTTTAATTGATGAGAATTTAAATATGTATAACGTTGTAATTTCTATAATATTGTTTATTAATTGAATTACAATCTTTGTGTTGTTTCAGGACCTATGTATATTTGAAGCAATGCTTTGGATGAATTAGATATGTGTACTTATAATATGTACATTTGTAGTAAAATGCAATGACTTGTAATTATAATAGGCCAAAATGGTTTGAATTGGTATATATATATATATATATATATATATATATATATATATATATATATATATATATATATATATATATATATATATATATATATATATATTGGTTTGAATTGCATTTTATGGATTTATAATTTTGGTGCATAAATTGATATATAATTTGTGATATTTGTCTGCCAAAATTTGGTTGAAAACAAGTCAAAATTCTGGTTTAAAAACCTGGTAAAAAAAGTGGTTTCAAAAAAATTATTCAAAAATTTTCGTATACCTTAGACAGCGTTTTTGGCAAAAGCGTTGTCTAGGGGGGGGATTAGACAACACTTTCACCAAAAGCGTTGTCTAAGGTATACCTAAAAAAAATTAAAATAGGAGGGGATTAGACATCGCTTAAACCAAAAGCGATGTTTAAGGTATTCCTAAAAGAGCTGTCTAAGGGTACCTTAGACAACGCTTTTAAGATTTAAAAATGCGTTGTCTAAACCTTTAGCAGCGGAGGTTTAGACAGCGCTTTAAAGCGCTATCTAAGTGAAAAAAAAACGTTGTCTAAGGTCTTGTTTGGCATAATGCATGCAATGCTTTAGTAAGTAAAATAACAAATATTGGCTAGAAAATCATGCTAAAGCCTTGAAGTGGTAAATTGTATTGTTTAAAATCTATGGATTGATTATATAGTTTAGTGTTTGAAAATTTTAAAACAGACAATAGATGAGTTGAAAGAAGGTAAAAGTAATGAGAAGTTATTGTAAGGTACATTGTATGTTAATTCATTAAATGATAAACTAGAATGTTACATTGTACCTTATGGAAAAAATGAAAATGAAATGAATATTTGTTATTTAATATTTTGCATAAGCATTATAAGCTTGACTTATAGGAATTAAACCAACCAACATGTCCATCAAACTACCAGTTATCTATGTGCTCATAATAAAGAACTATGAGCAAGAAACTTTTGCTCATTATCATAAGCTTTTTCTCAATATACACTTTCTGCTTTTTCCCCTCTTCTCTATGTCTTAAATGAATTCTAAGATTTTATTAACTTTTTTGTAATGTAGATAAGTTTACAGACAACATAGAACTAGTTTTACCGAAATTCATATATTCAAAACCAACAAAAGAAGGGTTCTTATTTAAAAACAAAGCTTATGATGAATCAATAAATGATGTTGCTTACACTGAACTTATTCTTGAGGTTAAGCATAAAGATGTTGCCATGAAGATGATTCCGTTAAGGAAGTTCGACGACTTTGAGATGTCATACGTTGTTCAAGAGATGACAAAGAAGAAATAAGTGTTAAACCATCATGCTTAACCTACATCTTCCATAATAGAATATAAAGTATTTTCCATATTGAACATCATTGAGGGTATTCTAGCAGTAAGGTTCATCAGCATATGTACTTACAAATTCTGAATATAAGCCACATAATCAACCACAAAAGTTACACTTGCAACCACCTTTTTCTTTAACCCTAAATTCATTAAAAATTATAAAAGTTCAGAAGATCTTCTCACAAAATCAACTAAAATATCCTGATAAATTAACCACAAAATCATCAAATCAGTCGCATAAGTTACACCCCATTTTCAACCAAATTGACACTAATATAATATAAACCAAAATAATAAATATAAAATTAGCACAATTTGAATTCCTAAGCCAATAATGCCCAACCATACGACCTTCATCCGAATTCGCAATCGCTCCCTTTTCAAGCTTCTCCATAGCTATAAGTGTGTCCTGCAAACGCGGCTCCATTTCGTCAACAAACTCATCGGTAAACCCTACCTAACTCACATAGAGATACAATCCAAAAATTAAAACTTTACCTGCAAATGTAATCTCTGGAAGATTAGGAGGTGAAAATGATGATGAATAAAAAGACTCAAAAAGCCAAAAACAAAAAAAACAAACAAAAATAACTTATACTTTATTCCTTTTCACCGACTGTTAGGGTTTGCTTGAGAAGATTGAGTTTGAGTAGCAATATAGAAGAAGTGGGAGATGAAAGAAGAAGAGACAGAGAGTGAAAGAAAGGACGAGAGAGAATGAAAGATTCCAAATTTTAAATTTCAAATGAAGCTTGGAAGAGAAGAAGTGATTGAAGGTAGACTTTTTTGTCAGTTGAAAGAAGAGAATGGAGAGAGAATACATGATATCGATGAAGAAAAAAATGACTTTTTGGTTCACATAGAACTGATTGTGTTGGATAGTTAGATTTTGTGAATAAAAGACTCAAATTGCCCTTAACTTGACTTGATGAGTTGTTAAAAGAATAAATAAGGGTAGAATAATCATTTTCAGAGCTTCTACACCGGTAGATTAGTTGCAACATGTAGATTAGTTACAACTTCTCCCATTAATCTCACTAGCGTTCAGACGGGCACTCGCGTGCCATCTGTCCGCTTTTTTAATGCACATGAATTAAAATATAAACATAATTTTTACTTAAATATAATTTTTTAAAAATACTTTATGTGAAAATTAATAATAGAAAATTAATAATAGAAGTTATATAGAAGTTACTAATAAGAAATTATTAAATAAATTACATAATAAAGTAAAGGTAAAAATGATAGGAAAAAGAACTACACCAAAATAAAGTATTCCGTTTATATTGTATAGATAAAATAAATGAAATTGGATGCAATTTTTAAAACATGAATGTTGTATAAATAAATCTTAAAATACTTCAGTAAACAAAAATCAAATGGCGTATAAATAATAAACGAAGGGCGAAAGTGTTATTTTTACTTTTCACTAGTGGAAAATCCGTGCATCCGCACAAGTTTTGGTTTGGTCCGCGTAAATGACACCAATTAAAATTGAATAAAACAATATGAAAAATTATATTATAATAACATAGTATTGAAAAATTATTTCTTAAAAAATAAAACATATAAGTAAACTAAAAACTTATAAAGTAGTTTAAGAAGAGTATTTACCAAAATAGTTTATTATTTTCAAAAGAAATACATTTTTAAAATATAAACAAAATTGTATTAATTTTTCAATTTTTAAAAGAAAGACATCAATAATATATATTTCAATTATTTATATATTATCTTAAAAATTATTGTATTTCAAATTAAAAAAATTTCAATATAAAAATATTAGATACATATTGGTCTAGTTACCCGTGCATTTACACGGTAATGGTGTCTTACCCATGTGCTCACACTGATTTTGGACTGGTTACCCGTGTGTTCACAAATTTTTTGATCTGGTTACCCATGTGTTCACACGTACTGGTGTGTTACCCGTGCGTGCATAGAAATTTTGGGGTACTGGTGTGGTTCATACAAATTTTGAAATACTGATGTGTTACCCGTGCGTTCACATCGATTTTGACCTGGTTACCCGTGCGTTCACACAATATTGTTGTATTATTCGTGCATTCACACTTATTTTGATTTGTTTACTCGTGCGTCATACGTTACTGATGTGTTACCCGTGCGTTTACACAATACTGATGTGATACACACTTTTATGCTTTTAAATTATAATAAAAATGTTAATAAGAAAAATCTATTATTTTGAAAATTAGTGTATTAATACGTTTTATTATCTTTAATGTGAAAATATATGTATTAATGTGAAAATATATTTTTATCATTATTATTGATATATTATTATAAATTTAAATTATAATTAAAAATATATATATTAATGTGTTTTATTATCTCTAACTCACAACTATCAATTTAAAATATGATTTCCATAATAAAGTAATAAAACTTGAAACAAATATAGAATTTTAAATTTTATTAAAAATATTAAATATTAATATTTAATTCATTAAATTCTTTTTTCTTTTTTCAATTAATGACATATATTCCTATAATTATTATTTAAAAAACAATGATTATTGATAAGAAAAAATATATTATTTAAATAATTGTCAAATATAATTTCATTATTAATGACTATTATATTTGCATTATTGAGAAATATAATTCAAGAGCTTATTTAAATAACAGAAATATAATTTGAGCATTATATTTGAAATTATTATTAAAATCTTGTTTTTATCTAAAGATAATATAATATAATATAATTCACATCAATATAATATAATTAAAATCTTGTTTTTATCTAAAGATAAAATAAACATAAAATTGTGGAACTAATCAAATTAGAAGTATAAATATATTTAAAAAAAAAAATTAGTAAGAGTTTCAAATGACACTTAAGCAAATCTCCATTTACTAACACAACTCGATTACACAACTACCAACTACAAATTTCACTTTCACAACTCATTAAATGACCATGGACCTATCTATTCATTAAACTACATTAACACATCTTCCTTCTCTATAACATTTCTCCAAACATTGTTTTTCTATAAAAGAAATTCTATGAAAGTCTTTCTTACTTTGTACTATGTTTCTAATTTCATTTTATATATCTCAAATAAAAAGGCCTTAAATATGCATATACTTGACATTAATGTATTATGATGTTTTTTCTGTTATAGTCACAAGTAGTTTGAACTTTGAAGAAAGGTAAACATTGTTTAAAATAAAACCATTATACATTCAATACAATGAAAGTTGTTTCTATAAACTACTGTGAAGAGTTTATTTCAATAAACAAAAGACTCAAATTGCCCTTAATTGGACTTGATGAGTTGTTAAAAGAATAAATAAGAGTAGAATAATCTGCACCGGTAAATTAATTGCAACTTTTCCCATTAATTTCACTAGCGTCCAGATAAGTATTCGTGTGTCATCTGTCCATTTTTTTTAATACACATAAATTAAAATACAAACATAATTTTTATTTAAATATAATTTTAAAAAAATACTTTATGTAAAAATTAATAATAGAAAGTTATGTGAAAGTTAATAATAGAAGTTATATGAAAATTACTAATAAGAAGTTATTAAGTAAATTAAAGGATAAAAATGATAGGAAAAAAAGCTACACCAAAATAAAGTATAAAATAAATGAAATTGGATGAAATTTTTAAATAATGATTGCATAATAAATCTTAAAATAATTCTGTAAGCAAAAATAAAATGGCGTATAAATAATAAACGAAGGCCGAGAGTGTTATTTTCATTTTTCATTTGTGTTAGTGAGAGAAACCTTTAATTTCTCTCTCTTCTCTCAGCAACTCTCAAACCCCTATTGCGTATTTTGCAATCGACCCACCAATGGCCAACAGTAACCTTCCCCGAAGAATCATCAAGGTTCGTTTCTGTTTTCTTCTCAAGATCCCTATTTCAATTTCTATGATCCATTCCTTTTTTCGATTTGAAAACCTAGAATAGTTGAAATCCGTTTGTGGTAACTTGTTCAATCGATTTTCGACTATTACGACGATGATACGCTTGATTGAACGGAAAACCTAGCTTAATCAAAGTCTTGTGTGCTTAATCGTAGATTCAACTCTTCCGTTGAGTCTTTTTTGATCTTTGTTGGTTATGAATTGTAGTGTTTGGTTTGATTTTGTTCGTTTTGTGTTTGCTTTTGATCTTTGTGAAATCTTTGCTCACTCTTTTTGCTTTGATCTCATCAGGAAACGCAGCGTTTGCTCAGTGAACCAGGTGATTTTTTTTTGTGGTTTTTGATTTTGTTTTAATATTGTGTTTTGTAAGGCACCTTGGATTTTATGTTGGTGATTTATGATTAGTGATAAGTGTTATTTTCTTGTTGTTTTTGTTTGGCTGTGTTGTTTTATTATACTTGATTTGATGATGCAGCGCCGGGAATTAGTGCGTCCCCTTCAGAAGACAATATGCGATATTTCAATGTGATGATCCTCGGCCCAACTCAGTCTCCTTATGAAGGTAGTGATGACTCTAACAACTTGATTTTACTCTTAGAAACACAGTTATTTTAATCTTTGCTTGAAATGTGAAGGAAATTGACTTCCCGATTTATTTGCGGCATTTCAGTAGTGTTTGTTGCTTTCTGTAAATAATTATTCTCCGAAATGCAGACTTATTTGGGGGATGGTTATGAAAGAATATTGTTTCATTTCTGACATTGATATATCAGCTTTTCGCTGCTTTTTCAATCAAGTGTTGCCGTTGGTGGATAGAGGTCCATGGTGGAGAGCCCTAATCCTGCCATACCAGCCGCTTTGGGGTGCCGTTATAGCGGATAACCCCGCAATATTGGCAGATTTTACCCTTGCGCTGACTCCAAAAACTGCCATGTATATCCGCCATAGCGGCCATGGTGCCACAATTTGATAACCCTGAGTTCAACATTAGCTGTATGATGCTACAAGATGCCTGCTAGTTATAGTAAATGTTATTCTGTTAATAGTTGTGTTGGGCAACCTGTTTGAGCAATGAGGTTGAAATGGAAGTATTATGTCAATTCATTTTAGTTGTTAATTATTTAAAAATATCTAATTTCCATGGCTGTCTTGACTTCTTATCACTGAGTGCATCATCTTGGTGCATGGCTATCCTCCATGCTTATCACTGAATTGGAGGTTTTTTTCTGACTGCTATTTGCATTATATTTACAACTTTCACCACATATATGGACAATAGTCAATAGTCAATTACTATAGGTTGTCGTTCTCGTGCACATGGAAAGTACTTACTTTATAGCCGCATGTGCAGGTTGAAATTCTTGGGTAATACAAAGTAACAGCTTTTTTTCCAAAACATTTGTTGATGACCAAACTAAATTAAATGTAGTTCATGTAATGAGCAGTGCTTTTCACCTACAAAGTGTGAACCACTAACTCTTCAAAATGATTATTATATTAGTGTCAAATCACAAATTGTGTTGGATAATTAGATACTGTTGGATAGTTTAAATTATACCTACATTTTTCAATATTGTTTTTGCATTTTTGCACCGTTCCTAATGGTAGTATACCTAATGATTTTTCTACCATTACTACTACTGATTTGCCAAAGTTTGAGATATGGATGCCTTTTTTTCCCCCTCTTTTTCTTTCCAAATTAAGTTTTAATGTGCTTTGTTGTTCATATTACATTATTACTACATGTTTATAATTGTATCTTAGCACACATGCTGTATAACTTTACCACATCTATGTAACATTTGTGTCCCATGTGTGTATACTCCTCTAATCAGTTTTAAGTGGATAATTTATGAGCTTATTTCTTTGAATGTAATTGTGCTTTGATGCACCAAGTGGTTGGTTTTTTGAAGTCGAACACTAGAATTTAAATTAGAAGAGCTAAGAAGTTAAAAAGATTGGGATTATTAAATGGATGGTTACCATACTCTAATCCTTGCTAGTGTGTGTCATCTATTTTACTCTTCATTTCGTCCTATTTTAAAGCCATAATGGTTCCTTCCCTACTAGTAAGACAGTTCAGTCATGCATGAGTTAAAGCACTTGATTGGATTAATTGTGGAAGATTATACACTTTTCACCATTTTTCCTTGTCAAGAAGTTGACAACTTATATGCTTATAGGTTGCTTCATACTGATAGTGCACCATGCAGTTCAAATATAATGTTTGGTGTGTCTCATTGTAACACCCACACCCCTTCTCATCTTTTAGGATCTGGAATGGAATAGATTACTGAATAAGGATTAGGTTGTTGATGCTGGATTTTTGTTATTTCTCTTCTACCTCTCAATAAAAAGTCGCACGTTCACTAACGTTCCAGTTTTTTGTTTGTATTATTAGGGGGGGTTTTCAAGCTAGAACTATTTTTGCCTGAAGAATATCCAATGGCTGCTCCCAAGGTATTTGATTTAACCGTTTCCATTTTTTCATCTGTTGTGGTATTATTTTGGTGTGAACTGTTATGTTTCTGCTCTGTTCTTCTCTTCCAAGAAGAGGATAATTTAGTTTATATGTAAAACTTTTTAAAGGGTTTTAGTTACTATATTTTTCATGCCTTGATATTTGATGATCTAATAGAACCGCCAAACTTGTAGAGGCCCTGGGACAGGATATCCTGTAAAATTTGAACTTATTGCACACACTTATGCAAACCTTGCGTTGCCCTTCATATGTCCCCAACTGGTGTGTTTAAAACTAAACTTTATATATAAAGTCATATCAACATTTTTCTGTCTTTATATTTCAGAGGTAGTTCAGTGGAAAATTCAATCAGCTAGCTTTTTACTTATTAGCTTTTAGCTAAAAAGTAGTTTATCCTTTTTATGTTAGCTTATCCTATACATTTACCTGAAAAAGTCATAACATACTTTTATTTTGTAATGAAATTGAAATGTTTTCTTAAAAAGTTGGGATGGAATATAATGTTTAGCTTTCCTATGTTGTCTAGCATACTCATTTGTAAATTTTGAGGCCATTGCTAATTCAAGTGTTTAGTAAAAGAATGTATCTCAGCTCTTTTGTGTATCTGATAGTGTTTTAGTTCAATGTTTTAAAAATTGTCTTGGTCACCAACTCAGCAAGGTCATTGGGTCACTGATTGAATACGAACCACATGACTTAACTAGATTAAACCGAATTGACTTGCTCGTATAATCCAATTTCTCAAAAAGATTGTATTGTATTAATTAAACTAGATTGAACCGGGTGACTCAATAACTAAAAAATGAAAAACTCAGACACCTATAAAATATCAAAACAACATTTCATCAAAACCATAACATGTATATTTTGTACCCAAATAAATTCATACCATATTTAGATCAATATTAAAATCCATCATAAAAATGTATTTGTATGAATAAATTTTGTAAATGTGTATTATGAAAAATGTGGTATCATAACACAACAATATTATGAAAACTGTCTTAAATCTTGAATGTGTGTAAACTATGTCTCTTAAAATCCTTATACTTAATATATACTACTGTTGTCCCTAAATGTAAGACCCTCTTGACAAACTCACTGGAAGTAAGTAAGTTGGTGGTGGTATTAAATTTGATATCGTTTTTGTAAATTTATCCTTCAAAAAAAGATGTTTGATGACTGCTAAAAAAGATGTAAAATAAACAATTAAAAGGATCTTATCTTCAGGGATGGAGGTTGTAAAGAAACAATTAAAAAAGGGACAGCTTTTTTTTTTCCTCTCAAAAGGATCTTATCTTCAGGGATGGAGGTTGTAATGTATAAGTCAATATGCTTCATCGTAAAACAAATGCTTAATGGCTTATTGGTTGCGTAAGGTGCATGCTGCTAATTGACTGGGTTTGAATCTGGACTATGGTTTGTTGCATAATTTTCATTCTTTTATTCCTCAATACATTTTGACCAGTTTAATGACGTCAAAGTGGATTAACAGCATTTCCGGTCCTTAAACCTGCTTGGACCGGAGATATCTATCAGGAGGTTCTTTTTATTGTTTTGATTCTGAAGGATAATTTAATTATGTCTCCACTAAGAATTGTGATTATGCAGTGTTCTCTTTCTTTTCTGGCTTGGATTCTTGTGATAATAAACCTTAGGAAAAATTTAAAGTGTATCTTTTTATCTAAAAATCTCTTATCATTTTTATTCCTTATTCAATCATGCCTTGCTTCTTCCAGGTTCGGTTCCTGACAAAAATATATCACCCTAACATTGATAAGGTATGCTTTGTTTCCCTTATTTTCATTTCTTCTTTGATGACAACTTTTCATACAAGTTAAAATTTGATACAGCTTGGCAGAATATGTCTTGATATTCTGAAAGATAAGTGGAGTCCTGCCCTTCAGATTCGCACTGTTCTTTTGAGGTAATTTAATTTTCATCTTATACACTCTTGGATGTACTTTTTGATTGAGCAATTCATTTCCTGAGAAACTAGGAAATATGTCCATGTGTGAGAGGAGAGGTCTTCAATTCTGGAAAAGAAACGTTTATGAAACTAATTTTTTTGTTGGCCCTATTATAGTATTCAAGCTCTTTTGAGTGCACCAAACCCAGATGATCCACTTTCTGAGAACATTGCCAAGCATTGGAAATCTAATGAGGCTGAGGCTGTCGAGACAGGTATCTCCCTTCTACTAGCTTGATTACATCAAAGTTTGTTGATTTTTAATTATGGCATCAAGCATATGCTATGTGACTGTAAATTGTGGTATTTTTTCATCTGCAGCCAAGGAGTGGACCAGATTATACGCCAGTGGCGCTTGACAATTTGGGTGGATACTTCTGGTCTCAAATAACAATAGTGGAAGTGTATGCTATTAACTATCAAATTGAAATGGAAAAATTTAGAGGAATTGTCTAATACTATTTTGGAGTCCATATTCCTCCTAGTTTCCTGTTACATGTCTATTGGAACTTGTATGAATATGAGAGATTGTGTCAAAAGTTTATAACTCCATCTTCAACAGCTAAATGTAATTTGGGATTCTCTACTGATACTTCTGAATAATCGTTTCTCTGGGTTTGTCTTTATTACTATGCATTTGGCTTCTCTGAAGGGAAAGTGTGGAATCATAGCCTGATTAATTGAAAAATCTAACGGTTGTATTTTATAATATTCTGAGCTGTGGAATTTTTCAAAAATCAGCTATAACTTACACTTTATCTTTTATTAATTTTAATAATCTCACTTTCCTCGGAAGTCAAATCCATTTCCCTGTGAATCAATGTCTAGTGTTTGGATTTTTTCTCGAAGCAAAACGTTTGTGTCCAATCAGTAAAGGACGGTTATGTTTTGTGAAGAGAGGTAGACAATAATGTTTTAATCAAATTCGTCTGTTTTCTAATATAATCCATATTTGGAAAAACTTGTTGATGCCTTAAGGGTCAATTAGCACGTCAAATTGATAATTGATCCATTATAGGCTTTTTTCTATTAAATTTGATTTGATTGAATTGATTATGCTCTGCTGGAATGACTGTTTGTTTGATAAAATATAATTTGGCTTTTAGTGTTAATTGTGTGATTGTCGTTATGTGGCCAAAACGTGCGTGGACTGTGCATCAGCAATTGCAAGTCTGTCATGATATTGACACACCTATAAAGCACTTAACTGCTTACAATTGTTCTTGTCCACAGAAATCACACATTAAACACTAATGTCCATTACTTGCAATTTTCCTACAAAGGTCAAACTTAGGGAATCTATTTTCATATGTTGAGATTGAAAGTCAGTAAGCCCTTTGATTTTCTTGCTCTTGCATCACTAGGATTGTAGGATCCTAGATTAATAGGTAATGGCGTAAAATGAGAAGAGAAAAAAGAAAAAGTGTGTGAATGATTCATTCAAAGTACATAAAAATGATATGCTAGATTACCCTTTACATGTAACAAAGGTTATGTTTATGTCACAATGAAAATTTTGTAGGACAAAAGGTGGAACCAGCTACGACAAACTAACATCATGTATGACATACACAACAGTAGCACGTAATTGAAACTTCCATGTAATTGCAAGCCATCATCAGTTTTAAGAAAGAGAAGAAAAACAAACCATGAAAACATCATACCCATAGTTCAAAACTAAACAAAACGACACTTTCTTCTCTTCTCATAATTCTCTTTCTTCTTAAAGTCCTTAGCATGGGAACCAAACTACAATTTGAGTCACAACAGCTATATTTCCTATTTCAGCTTCCTTTAATTATGTTGTCGTACACCGTACGTTTTGTACAGTAACATAACATCAATTATTTATTTAATATAATTAAAATAACTATTAATGGAATTTAATGTTTGTTTATTCGGTTCCATTTTTGTGTGTTGCGGGCACAAGACATTAGGCATAGGCATGGCAAGTCACTTTCTGTTTGCTGTGTCCTTTCTATAATTTTCACTTTACAGCGCACGTGTGGCCCACGTGATTGCCAATGTTTGTTAACCGTTGGATTCAACTCGCCGACACATTACATGAGATAATCAAGATTCCTAGACATTGAATTGAAATACTCCTCAACCTCTAACACTTCTCAATTTTTCAATATGCTCAATTTTCGTTGGTCAAAAAAAAAAAAATGCTCAATTTTCTCATTTAACTTTACATATATTTTTCTTTTCTTTAATCCAAAAATTGGTCTAGTGGGAGAGATTTAAATTTTGAGATTGTATTTCTATTAACATCTTAAATTTGTATTTACATCTTAAATTTGAACATCATTATGTAAATATTCTTAGCGTTTGACCAGATATATACAATATTTTGTTCTCTGGCTTTAAACAGAATCTCACATATTTGTTCTCAAATGATAATTAGAGAAGTAATCACTATCTTTTAATCTTACAATTAAATTAAAAATTTAGTTGAGTTGGATTTTGAAGACTTTATCAGATAAATAAAAAGCATTTAAGAGTGAAATTAAATTTCTTATTATGATTTTGTTGTTGAAATTAAATCAATAATTATTAATTATATATACATATTCTACGTATTATGTTAAATGCTTTAGTGCATAATAGAATAGAAAATACATATATGTATGTAATTATAAGATCTACGATATGTTAGTATATGAGACAGAAGATTGTAGGAATATCTGGATTTATTGAGAAAGATTTTGTTGACGGTAATCCTGAAAGTTAGAAAATGTAGAGGCAAGTGACTGCCACTTGTTGACTTATGCCGGTACTCCTAATACCTTGAACACTCTTCATATGGGGATAAGAGATAAATTGTCTGTGTATGGTATATTGAGGACCATAACCTATATATAGTGTGATGACCAACTAGGGTTCCCATTATTCCCAAATGGGTCATCCTGACATCCACTCATATTTGAGTCCATATCAAATTATTTAATTTATTAATTAATTAAATAATTCATAAATAAAATCCAAATAGCCTTTTAACCTTATTTGGTCACATAATTTTCTCAAAGTCACTTTATTTGATAAAATAGCTGATATATATATATATATATATATATATATATATATATATATATATATATATATATGGCCACATAATTATTGGAATAATATTAAATCCGTAGAATATTTCAACAATCTCCTACTTGGCCAATATATCTTAATAATTCTATCATAATTCTTTAGGCGCGCATCTGCGTGTTATTTATCTTTAGATTTCAACTTTACAATCTGGTCTACCTATGCATCAACAATGAGACCATCACGGCTATCGCCACTAACATATAACGTGACAGAACCCCGATGACCACCATATCAACGTACTTGATAACATAGATCGATATAGATGAGTGACATGAAAAATTCATGTAATGTGATCTCTGAATCATGCTTATTTCCAATTGGTCCAACTGAATTCTTTATTGAGATCAAACTGAAGTTTGCAAATTCAATATTTGCACAAACGATACATAAATGATTATAACAATAATAACCTCATAAACTTTATTTCTGCAGATAATCTTAACATAAAGTATGTATCAATATCAAAACAATATTATAAAACGTAAAGAATGAATGACTCCCACTAATCTAGGACATCCTTAGTGACAACAATCATATAAAATACCTTATATGTCAAGTCTTTGATTAGTAAGTCATCTAACATACCATTTCTATCTATATGTTATATCCTTCAACAACAACAACTTATAAGTCAATAAACTTTATAAAACAATTGTTGAAACATTATCCGACAAACTTATGTCACAATATAGCCTGAGTTGTCTTTCAAAACCTTCTACTATATGCAACCAAGTGACATAAATACTTATAGTTATTTCTTGAATTAGGATACCCATTATATATAGATATCCAAAAGAGTCAGAGTCGAACATCCTGATGATCTCCAAATCATTCGATCTTTAATATGTGAGCACAAATTCCTTTGTTCTATATAACAATCATTATGGTTGTCTCATTTCAACAATTCAAAATTTAAATTTTCGTATCTACCAAATGATCTCATTATATATACGCTTATTCTGAATATATATACATAAGATTCCCAAAAACTAAAAAAATATATAAAAAACTTTATATTTAAAATTTGCAGATTCTTTTATTTTAGACAATGATTGAGACTTAAAAGTCTCCCTTAATAATTGAGACATACCCTAGTTTATTGTCTTTCATGTCAGTTTTATTTTCAACTTTATTGTAATATTCATAAATATTTTGTGATAACTGGATGATACATTGAGAATAATATCTAAGTATCTAAATACCTAACCCACAAAAAATGTGTCCAAGATCTTTCATCACTAAACTATTCTTAGAGATTTCTTGGTTTCACACTACAATCATATATCATTGTTGACTAAATAAAATAAATCGACTCATTAAACTAGGAAGATAAACTTACTCCCATATTGAACTTGTAAAACCCAATAATTTTTTATAATAGACATCTCAAAATCAAACAAGACAATTACATTATGAAATATTGTGATATCACTAATGAGACAATTTCATTAACTCATACATGGATTTTATTTGTTCGCAAACTATAAACTTTGTATCTATTGACACAATTTTCTCTCGTTGCACGATCTTGTATATCTTAATGCCGCCATTAAGAAACACTAACTTGATATCCATCTTATGAATCTCCAAAATTATAACAAGTAACAAGTATCACAACTATCATAATAGAATATTTCAATCATTACCGAATATAATTTCTCTTTTCAGTTAATTCTTTATGACACTTGATGCTCTAGTTCTTGAGGATGTTGAGTTTCATCTTCAAGAATTAATTTCTTAATTTAATTGATAGAAAGAACAATAATATCCTTATGAGGGTCCAAATTTGCTATATAAATAACAACTATATGAATTGAGTTAGAATCAATTCTTTCCACTCAGTTTTGTTCTTTGACACTATCTCTCCCCCAAACTCAATATTCTAAAGAAACATTACAATATATGTCTCAAAATATTTTGTAACTTGGGACTAAGGTTTATATTTCTCAAACTTTTCAACAATTATAAATTGTCACAAGTCATGACTGAATTAACTATAATAATATTTGAATTTAAAAGACAAATTGAATTCATCATTTAAAAAAGAAGAAGTTATCATATTAAAATAAAATTTTATTCATTCACCAAATTGTCTTTTAAATACAAATTTTTTAAGCTTATAATGACAATCTAAAATAGTTAAATAATAATAATAATAATAATAATAATAATAATAATAATAATAATAATAATAATATTAATAATAATAATAATAATAATAATAATAATAATAATAATAATAATATTAATAATAATAATAATAATAATAATAATAATAATAATAATAATAATAATAATAATAATAATAATAATAATAATAATAAAACACCAATCTTCACCAAATTTGTCACTTTTAAATTGATGTATCTTTCAACACCATTGAACATTTGTTAGTTCATATCATATTTTCTTATTATTCTTTATTTACCCTTATCCTTTGAGGTATTTACCGAATGAACACTATTTTATTTTCTCTTGCTTCAATCTTTTCTTTACTATACACTTTATGAAATTATTATATTAAAGAATAATTTCTAACTTTAATAGTTATAAACTTAATTGTGCAAAGAGAATACCATATGCTAAATTTTCGACAAAGTCACCTAATTGACGAAACTATAGCGCTATAGCAAGATTAAATAGTTTTATAATGTGCTTATGATATTTTCGTTGCTTAATAATCTTAATAAAAATTCACCACGCCAATGAGAATTTGTCTTTGTCTTTATTGCTTTAGAAGCACTATAATTTAAGCAAATATAATATGAAAAATTTATGTCATCTTAAATAACACCTCTAATGTCTTTGGATTACAAAACTTTAAGATCATAGACCTGTGAAATTTTGAGTGTACTCACTTTTTAAACTTGAGTTTCACTTTAAATATATTAATTGTGAGAGAATTTGAGTTTCTCAATCCCTATGTAAGGTCTATATCCAAGAACATAATGTTCATATTTTATTCCTAAAAGTTATAACTTTTGAGAATCAAAATATAACTTATTTTGCAGATACATAAACTATATTAGTTTATAGATTACCATAAAAAATGTACTCACCAAAAACACCAAGTGTATCATTCATGTCAAGTCTTTAGACAACAACATCAATTGCTAGTGGTATTTTGTTACAATGTTAAAACATTGACAATTAATATTGATAAACAATAAATTCTTACAATCGGCACATGTTTACCTTATATGTGTGAGTGCAATCAAATAAACACTTGAAAGATTTACACTCATACAACATCATTATTGATACATGAATATATTATTATGTAGACATTCATCTTTACTTATAAATTAAAAGACTCAAACAAGATACCAAACACACCATTAATTCTCAATCTTTGATTGCAAAAATTAATTTTAAGCGGTACTCTCACGCAATGATCAAACATTAGTAATAATTCCGGTCTGATAATAGACGTCTTTGACATCAATTATTACCCACATGGATAAAATTAATAATGACTTTATATTTACCATCACAGGTATGCAATTGTTCGGCCAAACTGTGTCTTCCTTTTGGCCGACCATAACAGTTCGCATGAATAATTACAAACTACATCTTTTGTAATTTCGATTGAATCAAATTTACACAACAAAAATTATTTTTGCAACATATTGTTTCAATCAACTCAACCAAACTTGCTAGACATTTTAATAAATTCAATGGAAAGAGTCTTAAATTTACAAGGTACTACCAACAAATGTAGGTCGTATTCATTTAAGATGTCGTTTAATAATAATAATATATCTTTAAAATCCTTAGTGTGAAAATAAATTCCCAATAAAACATAATTTTTATGAATTTATACAAATTGCATAATTAAGAAAAATGGTATAAAACATAATAATAATCAACTTAAATAACATAATCATGCTAAATGCATAACTTCAAATCAGATAAATATTAAATATTTATATATCCCAAATAAATGTCAAACAAAATCACATATACACTAAATAATTCTTTAAATAAATCATTTTAGAATCAACAAAACCAATTCTAAAATCCAAAGTATTCAAAGTCTAAAGAATCAAATCTCTAGTTTTACCTTATAATTTTGAGAGACATTCAAAATAGTCAAAAAAAAATCCATAATTAATATATAATAACTAAATATGTAACGCCTCATATAATATATATCTAGAATAATATCATACAAGTGTTATTTTGGTACTGACACCATCATAAGTGCCTAATAGCATAATTCACATTCTTAACCAATTCTAAAATTCTATACAACAATGGTACAAGACATGGAAATCATACTAAAATAAAAATACTAAGATCAGTACAATATCCATAATTGTACAAGATAAAATACACAGCGGAAACTAAAACCTATGCTTCTCTTGAAACATCCCGAGCATAGTTTCACTTGTAAATCAAACTCGCAAAAGAAACCTGAAAAGTAACAACAATAGTGGGGGTGAGATAACAACATCTAAGTGGGTTCCCTATCTTAGAGTTCTCTCGGCTCTAAGGGTTCAATTCTAATACTACTCAGGTATTTGGTCACTTTTCTACAAGGAACCAAAACAACATGGACACATCCATACAACGCTCTCAACATTTCACGTGTGACTCAAAAGAATACCCACCTCAAATGTTATCGGCAAGACTTCCCGTGGGACCAAGATTCACCCACTTCAAATCACAACCTGCCTCACCAACGGTTCCTCAAGCCTTTATAGATGCTTCCCGTGGGACCAAGATCCACCCACCTCAAGACTTACACCAGACTATACAGATGACCCGATGAGATACTCAACTGGAGTCTTCACGAATGCTTCCTGTGGGACCTAAATCCACCCACCTCAAAACTTACACTGATGCTTCCCGTGGGACCTAAATCCACCCACCTCAAGACTTACAGAAGACTCCCCAAAGAACCCCGTGTAGTACTCCTTCAAGCCTTTACAGATGCTTCCCATGGGACCAAAATCTACCCACCTCAAGACTTACTCAGACTTCTCAGAAGAATAATGTACGTACACGCCTTAAGTCTTATGGATGCTTCCCGTGGGACCTAGTTCCACCCACCTCAAGACTTACACCACACTTACGGAGGCCCACTCGCGAATACACACCTCTAGCATTCACAGACGCTTCCCGTGGGACCCAGATCTACCCACCTCAAGAATTACACCAGACTATTACAGAGGCCTAGTGTATAGCACGTTAATGGTTCACAACGACCTATGATAATCCTAGTCATTTCACAAGTCACACCATCTAACAATTTCTAGTTACATTACTAGGCCATACTATTGATTTATGGTAAGATTTCCTCACTCTTTCTCCATTCTTGATGCCTTTAATTATATAGTTTTCAAACATATAATTCTATCATTTTAATTTAATTATCACAATTAAACTAATATCATAATGATCTCTTTGTCTCTACTTTCATTCAATCCTCATGATTAAACATATAACACAATTCCCTAACCAACATAATTACAGTTAATTAGAAAATTTGGGTAAAAGTCGGCTCAAAATAATATTTTCCTCTACCATCGGATAGTACGTTTACATAGCTTTCTAAGGCTTCAAACGGGGACCGAAACCGACTTACGGTTCAAACGTTACAATTAAAACAAAAGGCATAATATTTTTCCCTGCACAGGGGACTTTGCTATGTGAACCTGGCTTTGCTATGCGAACTAAGTCAGTGGCAAAATCCCCTGTTTTCGCTACACGAACCGTAGAGAACAATAGCAGTTCCAACACGTGTTTTTTGTGAAGAAAACACCCAAAATTCATCATAAACTCAACCAAAATACTATGGATCATCCAAGTAATCATAATAGGTTTAACATATAAGTAACCCAACTATTCTACCCGATTATTTCAGCATTTTATCCGTTAGATTTCATTGTTTAGAAATTTTATCAAATCTAACCTAAACTCTAAACATCAAAACTCTTAAAAGAAAAAGCTTCTAACTAGAACCCACCTTGCAATGAAGAGGAGTTTGATGAAGATGGAGATGATTGATGAAGAATGGTGATGATCCAAGCTCTTTTCCTCTTCTAGGATTTTTCTTCTTCTTCTTCTTCTTCTCTTCTCTTTATTTCTTTCCTTTTTCCTTCTTACTCGTTTCTTCTTCTAACCAACTTTCTTTCTCTTCCTTCTTATAAACTTTTCTTTTCTTTCTTTAAACCCTTCTTCCCTCTTACGAAATCCAAAAATGTCTATGAGTCAAATATTTAATAAAGCCTCAGAGTCAGATAATACTACTTAATTCATTTAAGTTCGTCGGTTGCTCTAATTATTTTTAATTGAAACTCTCAGAGCACACCAGAACCCTATTAATCTTAATTAATATCATCCAAAGTATTTTATTAAATACGGGGTATTACATCCTCCCCCCCTTAAATTGAAATTCGTCCTCGAATTTCCTTTACTCAACAACAATGATAGTTTACAACACTGTCCTAGATCCATACTTATCATTAGTTCTCTTACATATTCTGACATACGCAAATCTAACTCTTGACTTCGTGGCTCAAAGTCCTCATTTCATAATAAATTTGACTTCACGTCTTTACTCATATGCTTGTTCCAATCATTGGTTAGCTTCTAACTCACTATTTCCGCAATTTATTTGTTGCTTCATATCGAATCACTTAGGCTTATCTCTCCTTCGGAGAAACATACAACTCTAATTCCTTCTATTGAGGTATAGCACAAAGGCATAACACTCCAACTCGATTCTGGGACACAAACACTCAACAAATATCCACAAGGTATCTTAATGAAATCTTATCTACTCATAATTTCTAGCAAAAGCTCTTATTAAAATCCTTCAATTACTAAAACCATCTCAAAGTTTGTCAAACTACATCTTTACTAACTCCACTTGGTTTGATACTACACGTTGTAACCATTTACATCTGACACTTCATCCTTTCAGTGTCTTTCATAAGGACAACACACTTAGAACAAAACTCCCTTACCTCAACACTTATAAATAATTTCTCTTCTAATCCTTAACAATCTGACTGAACTCTTACATATGTCTCCTTCCACTACACTTTTAAGGTCTAACAATGGAGATACCACGAATTCTCAAACAACACTAGGTAGTTGATAGTCCGCGGAGAACACATGTATCCATTGGAGTTCTCACCAACCAACAAAACAAAACTTACATACATTTAGGGATAAAATAACTTACTTGCCAACTACACAATAATAACATCGGTCTACACTCTCCAGCGATAGAGATATCAGGGTTGTACCGTTGCAATCAAAACTTATACAATTTCGATTCCATTCTAAACTCGAAACAATTTATCCAATTATGCTTAACAAATTCGACCTTGGTTACTATACTCCATTCCTACCCTCTTCACAGGATTCTATTCACTCAAATTTTTTGTTGACACAAGGTCTCCATTAATGATAACGTAGCAATGTCGCAGAACTTACAATAATTAGTGAGTCACTAATACTAAACTTAAAACATCCTCAATATACTTGTGGATTTCCACGACGCTTGCCTATTGCACATAATATTCCACATACTCACCTTTGAATATTACACAAAACTTCTCGTTCAAATCCATTTCTCTCAAGGGTCTCGTTCCTTAAACGATCCAATTTACATGTTTTAACTTTGGAACATTCATCTCTCACTCTTACCTGGAAGGTAACCTAAAAATCCACATCTCTGAGTGCGGCTCAACTGCACACATATGGTATTACTCTTACGAAGTCCATGACTGACATTAAGAATTCACGATACTAAAACTGACCATTTGCTCATCTCTTATCCACATAATAATTCGGATACCAAAATGTTTCCTGGAAGATCAAAACTGCATGAGTCTCTTATAACTTCTCAATTTAGGTCCTCAATAGTCGCAACATCAACACATCAAAAATCAGACCATATACTGTCTACCAAAGCATGCTCAAAAGAAGGTTCAACACTTTATCCTCTGGCACTTCGAACAGAAACTAAAATGGACTTACAGTTCAGAAAGTACGATCCTCCAAAGCTCTCCATAAAAGTCATGTATCAATCGATTACCTATCCGAGGCTAAACGATTGAACACAACTAAAATTGTTCCTTTTTGTTGACAAGCAAACCAACTTCAAATTATCAATCCAGTCCTTACTAACTTGTAAACTAATTCCCACTCGCGGTTTCTAGACAAGTGTAACAATCACCCACCACTCACAACTCAAGGTAACACAGAACAGGCACAACACGCAGATCACATACTACAACAAGCGACGAAGTATAACTACCATTTATGTAACGGTCACACCATGAATACTCAATAGAATAGTTCGATTCCACTCACACAACGGAGTTAGTAGGAAAACGAAAACGACCTCAAAAGGGTTTTTAGTCACAAGTTAACACTTGGTTCGTCCATAAGAAAAATCCAACACACAATCCTTATCGGGTAAACAAAACAACGAACATCTCATTTCTTAGTACATAACATTGTCCTTTCCCTTTAATTCCTTGGCGAGAATTAAAACAACAACATTCTTAATCTATCTAGAGATAAATTCCAAATATATTCCTATCATTCACAAATTACAGGAGTTTTCCCTTAAATCTGAAAACTGAGGTAATGCACTCTTCTGAAAGACCTTGCTATCTATACTTACATATTAACTAAGGTTCCCTTACCCTCTACCAATCATTGCATAGAAAGTCTCCACAACTTCCTATCGGTACCAAGAACACTTCAATCGGGCACTCCAGGCAAAATGTAAGAATCTTAGAAAACAAGTTTCCAAAACTTTAACAATGATAACTGGCCGCTACCAGGAGGGTAACCGATTACTCCGTGCAAAACTTAACTTCTAGTAGCCAAAAGAGATTTAGAAACACAATTCTGTAATCGGGTACTACCCATAGGGTAATCCAATCACTTCAAACACAGAAGCATAATTCTGGTTTCCATTGCTACCTAAACCTCCCAAACTCATTCCAATCATGTCCAAAAGTTACAACTATACCAACAGACGGTTCTACACATAGAGTAATCATACTACCAGAGTCCTAATGGGAGAATCATCATTTCTTACACTTCCTTAGCTTTAGTTTTAATAACAACTTAATAACTCCATAGTACATTTGTCCAAGAATACTTTCCGATATCACTTTCTCATAATGCACTGTTATTACTGTTTCCATACCTTGTTCACTTCACACTCTGCGGTAATCCTCTCATACCCAAACATAATCCGTCTCACTAGAGTTCTCCCAAATCCAAGGTGCCTACTCCAACGCTTAACACAACTTTATCTTGTCCATTCCAAATACACCTCAAGTTACTAAGTAAAACTTATTCTTCCTCCGATAGTATACCTCATACCATTCCTTGGGTAACTCAACACTTTCCGAATTGATCCTTTACTATAACAACATCCTGATGTATTACTCTAAACCTTGTATCCTCGATCATAATAAAAAATACAACAATGACCTTCTACTCTTTGTCTGGGGTATACTTGTCTCATTAGAAACGTGTAATCACATCCTTGTGTTCCTCTTCACACTTCACCACAACTTTTGGTTCTCAAAAGAAAATGAACATTCTTAACTAACTTCTATACATCCGTAAGGTATTATCCGAATATATTCCTTGAAGTATTCTCGCTCATCTAAGATGCCACCGCGACCTTATAACTGAAACACTAAACAATTTACTCATTCCTGAACTTATGTTACACGTTCCACAAAGAATCCTCTCTTTTCGTGGAGTGAAACTTATCAACACTCTTTTCCATACCAGTGACTTTACTTATTCCTTGATACACTGACCACACATCCTATAGACATATGTACCTTTCCGATTCTCTCAATTCCAAAGGATTTCTCGAACATCACACTACTCTGCAACTCCATGTTACAGGAAGTAGAACTCTTATGATAACTCCAACTGAGCTGACCAAAGCTCCCTCTGCTAACTCTTGGTTTGAGCCTACTCTCACAACACAAGTTACGACAACACTTCAGAGTCCTCATGGTCACACAACCATGATTCTACCTATCACATACATAGCATTAGGTTGATTAGACCCAATACTACATAGTATGATATTAAGAATCATGTCGGCAAGACACACTTAAGAGGCGGGAAATATTTACTTACGATGTTTCAAGGCTAGGTCGAGGATACGACCTATTATGATACCAACTGTAATGCCTCATATAATATATATCTAGAATAATATCATACAAGTGTTATTTTGGTACTGACACCATCATAAGTGCCTAATAGTATAATTCACATTCTTGACCAATTCTAAAATTCTATACAACAATGGTACAAGACATGGAAATCATACTAAAATAAAAATACTAAGATCAATACAATATCCATAATTGTACAAGATAAAATACACAGCGGAAACTAAATCCTATGCTTCTCTTGAAACATCCCGAGCATAGCTCCACTTGTAAATCAAACCTGCAAAAGAAACCTGAAAAGCAACAACAATAGTGGGGTGAGATAACAACTTCTCAGTGGGTTCCCTATCTTAGATTTCTCTCGGATCTAAGGGTTCAATTCTAATACTACTCATGTCTTTGGTCACTTTTCTACAAGGAACCAAAACAAGATGGACACGTACATAAAATACTCTCAACACTTCACATGGGACTAAAAGGAATACCCACCTCAAGTGTTATCGGCAAGACTTCCCGTGGGACCAAGATCCACCACCTCAAGTTACTACCAGCCTCACTAACGGTTCCTCAAGCCTTTACAGATGCTTCCCGTGGGACCAAGATCCACCCACCTCAAGAATTACACCAGACTATACAGAGGACCCAATGTGATATTCAACTGGAGACTTTACGGATGCTTCCCATGGGACCTAAATCCACCACCTCAAGACTTACACTGATGCTTCCCGTGGTACCTAAATCCACCCACCTCAAGACTTACACAAGACTCCCCAAAGAACCCCGTGTAGTACTCCTTCAAGCCTTTATAGATGCTTCCCGTGATACCAAGATCTACCCACCTCAAGACTTACTCAGACTTCTCAGAAGAATAATGTACGTACACGCCTTAAGTCTTATGGATGCTTCCCGTGGGACCTTGTCCCACCCACCTCAAGACTTACACCAGACTTACGGAGGCCCACTCGCGAATACACACCTCTAGCCTTCACGGACGCTTCCCGTGGAACCCAAATCTACCCATCTTAAGACTTACACCAGACTATTACGGAGGCCTAGTGTATAGCATGCTAATGGTTCACAACGGCCTAGGGTAATCCTAGTCATCTCACAAGTCATCCCATCTAACAATTTCTAGTTACATTACTAGGCTACACTATTAGTTTATGGTAAGATTTCCTCACTCTTTCTCCATTCTTGATGACTTTAATTATATAGTTTTCAAACATATAATTCTAATATTTTAATTTAATTATCACAATTAAACTAATCTCACAATGATCTCATTGTCTCTACTTTCATTCAATCATCGTGATTAAACATATAACACAATTCCCTAATCAACATAATTAGGATTAATTATAAAAGTCGGGTAAAATTCAGTTCAAAATAATATTTTCCTCTACCATCAGATAGTACGTTTACATAGCTTTCCAACGCTTCGAACGGGAACCGAAACCGACTTACGGTTCAAACGTTACGGTTAAAACAAAAGGCACAATATTTTCCTTGCGCACGGGACTTCGCTATGCGAACCTGGCTTCGCTATGCGAACTAAGTCAGTGGCAAAATCCCTTGTTTTCGCTACGTGAACCGTAGCGAACATCAAAGAATAGTACCAGTTCCAACACACATTTTTGTGAAGAAAACACCCAAAATTCATCATAAACTCAACTAAAATACTAGGGATCATCCAAGCAATCATAATAGGTTTAACATATAAGTAACCCGACTATTCTACCCGATTATTTCAGCATTTTATCCATTAGATTTCATTGTTTAGAAATTTTATCATATCTAACCTAAACTCTAAACATCAAAACTCTTAAAAGAAAAAGCTTCTAACTAGAACCCACCTTGCAATGAAGAGGAGTTTGATGAAAATGGAGATGTTTGATGAAGAATGGTGATGATCCAAGCTCTTTTCCTCTTCTAGGGTTTTTCTTCTTATTCTTCTCTTCTATTCTCTTTCTTTCCTTTTTGCTTCTTTCTATTTTCTTCTTCTTACTAACTTTATTTCTCTTACTTCTTATAAACCCTTCTTTTCTTTCTTTAAAACCAAACAAACTATATCTATCAGTTAGTAACACTAACAGGCCCAATTTGAGAGTATCCAAAAATGTCTTTGAGTCAAATATTTAATAAAGCCTCTGAGTCAGATAATACTAATTAATTAATTTAAGTTCGTCGGTTGCTCTAATTATTTTTAATTGAAACTCTCAGAGCGCACAGGAACCCTATTAATCTTAATTAATATCATCCAGAGTATTTTATTAAATACGGGGTATTACAAAATATATATTAAACAAATTAGTATTTGTCTTATCTCTCAAAAATCTAGATCTATGTGCAGATTTTATGTGAATCAAATTGAAAGATAAAACAATAATTAAACAATCAAATAAAGTTTTCAAATCACAATTATAATTCCCAATATGATCACCAAAATAAATAAATTTAAAGGATTCATACAAAATATGGAAGATCCTAAATCCATATAAATCTTTTGAAAATAAATATAACACACATACCAATAACTTTATAGTAAGTGAAAAAAATACTACAAAAATTATCATTAAAACTTCATGCCTCTTAAAACATATATATGAATATTAAAAAAAAACTTTGAATTTCAAATATATGTTTCATGATCCAAAATAAATAAACATTGATGTTTAGATGACAAATCTCATTAAACTAAACATGAAGACTTGCTCTGATACCACTTATTGAAATTAAATCAATAATTATTAATCATATATACATGTTCTACGTATTATGTTATATGCTTTAGTGCGGAATATAATAGAAAATACAAACATGTATATAATTACAAGATCTACGACATGTTAGTATATGAGAGAGGAGAGATTGCATGAATACCTAGATCTATTGAGAAAACTTTTGTTGACGGTAATCCTGAAAGTTAGAAAGTGCAGAGACAAATGACTGACACTTGTTGGCTTGTGGATCTTCCTCAACCGATACTTCTAATGCCTTGAACACTCTTCAGACGGGGAGAAGAGGTAAACTGCTTGTGCACGGCATATTGGGGACCATAGCCTATATATAGTGTGATGGCCAATTAGGGTTCCCATTATTCCCAAATGGGTCATCCTAACATCCACTCATATTTGAGCCCATATCAAATTATTTAATTAATTAATTAAATAATTCCTAAATGAAATCTAAATAGCCTTTTAACCTTATTTGGTCACATAATTTATTCAAGTCACTTTATTTGATAAAATAACTAATATAGTTAAATATATATATTTGGTCACATAATTATTGGAATAATATTAAATCCGTAAAATATTCCAACATTTATAACATTGTTGTAGTTCTAGGTCGTCCATACTAAAAGTAAATTTGAAACTTAATATGTGTAAACTGAATTAATTTTTGTTGAATTCATGCTTCATTTAGTTTAAACATTGTCACCAAGATGTAATGTTAAAATTGTTTTCCATTAGAATATGTGAATATTCTCTTTACCCTGTTAGAATTGTACGGTTTATATTTAGTTTATTTCATATAGAATAAAAGTTATTGTATTTATGAGAATTTTATCAATTGACAATGATGTTTTGATTAAATTTGATCTTTTGATTTTGTATGATAAGAATCTTTAAACATGTTTTCCTTTTAATGAAATGTAATCGTTCGATTTCCACAATTGTGATTGAGAGAGGTTGAAATTACTTAATGTCATAATTGACCTCCGAACCAAATTATTCCGTCAAATGCACCGCATACTGGTGGTGAAAAAAATGATTACAACCACAACACAAAAATATAATATAGAAACTCCAAAATAAAATAAAAAATTAGAGAATAACATTATATGAAAATTGTTATAACATATAATTTAGTCTCAACCACTCCCGGACTCTCAATACACCAACATTTCTCTAAGTAAATATTTAATTATTTCTTACACTAACACAAATGTGAGATATTGGATTGAACTCTAGTTTTAGCATGTCATCGAAGTTTGCTCACTTGTTGATATCAAAGTAATGCGTGTTGTAGTCAAAGTTTGTTCTAATATGCATTAGTCAATATTGCTAGGTTTGTTAGCATGTTGAAGTGGACCTTTCTTGTAAGTCCAATTGCTTAAGTTAGCTTGTAACCTAAATTAGCCTGTAATGGATAATTGATAAAAAGCCCATTAGGTTAGTGTGTTAGTTTTCTTATAAACAACACACTAGTCTCTCATCTTTGAATATGAAAAAATAGGAAGATAAAATCTTAATTCAAAAGTGAGAGGGTTATTTATTATTCTTGTATACTTGTAATTTTGTTTTAAGATAAAAGAAAGAATAGAATTTCATAACCAAATACTTGTTGTTATCCTTGTGTTTTTCATAAATCCTAACCCTTGTGGATTTCTTGCTGATCAAAAAATCAATTATACTTTGTTTCTAGGACATTCGATTTCACAACAAATTGGTGCAATGAGTGTGGAAGAAGATACCTTTAACAAAGTATGAGATTGAAAAGTTCACCGGAGTGAACAATTTCGGTATGTGGAGTTTTAAGATGAAAGTCCTACTAATTCAATAGGGTTGTTTGAAAGCGTTGAAGGGAGCGGTATCCATGAACGTTGTATTGACGGAAACAAAATAAAGGAAATGAAAGAGAAATCCCACAACACAATATTGGTGAGCCTTGGTGATAAGGTTCTTCGACAAGTATCAAAGGAGACAACTGCATCGGGGTTATAGTTAAAACATGAAAGTTTGTACATGACCAAATCGTTAGTGAATCGACTCTACCTGGAGCAAGCTTTGTATTCATTCAAGATGAGTGAAAACAAAGTGTTGGCTGAGTAGTTGGATATGTTCAACAAGCTGATTCTTGATCTTGAAAATATTGATGTGAATATCGATGATGAAGATCAAGCTCGATTGTTGTTGTGCGCTTTGCCCAAATCACATGCTCACTTCAAAGAAACTCTCTTGTATGGAAGGGAGATGTTACATTTGAAGATGTTCAATCTGACTTGTACTCTAAGGATTTGAACGAACGAAATGAGCATAAAAATTCGACGGTTGGTGAAGGTTTGGCAGTTAAAGTGAAATTCTTGCGAAAGGATGATAAGCTCAACAAAAAGAAGGGTAAAAACAAGCAAAAGTCTTATAGTGGTGAGACATCTGGTATTCAATGTTATCACTATAAGAAGTAGAGTCACACAAGAAAGGTGTTCCCTGAATGTCTGAAAGATCATGAAGATAAGGATAATGGCAACGCAACCATTGTTCACGATGATTTCGACTCATCTGATGTTCTTGTTGTTTCAAGTGGCGACTCAAGAAATGAGTGTATTATGGATTCAGGTTGCACTTGGTACATGACTCCAAACAAATATTTGTTCGATGAGCTAAGTGATCAAGATGATGGACCGATCCTGCTGGGAAACAACAAAGCTAGCAAAATTGCAGGTATTGGATCTGTGAGATTCAAGCTCCATGATGAGTCAATAAGGCTATTGACTGAAGTCAGGTATATACCTGATTTGAAGAGAAATCTAATTTCTCTTGGTGAATTCAACAATAAGGGATATGTCTTTCAAGGAGAGAAAAGTATCCTAAGAGTCATGAAGGGGTCGAAGGAAGTCTTGAGAGGCGTGAAGAAACAAGGCTTGTATACCCTTGAGGCTGGAGTTGTAAGTGGTTCGACAAATGTTGCATCCACGAAACTATTGCTGAAGATAAAAAAAATTCACATGAGATTGGGCCATGTCAGTGAAAGGGGTATGTTCGAATTAGGGAAACAAAATCTGCTTGGTGGAGACAAAATCGAAAAACTGAAATTTTGTGAACCCTGTGTACTTGGAAAATCTTGCAGAGTGAAGTTCAACAAAGACAAACAAAGAACACATGGATCCCTTGATTACATACATGTTAATCTTTGGGGACCTTCAAGGTTCCCATCACATTCAGGAGCAAGGTATTTCCTATCCATAGGTGATGATTATTCCAGAAAGTTATGGGTATTCATCCAGAAGACTAAGGATAAAACTTTTGAGAATTTCAAAAGTTGGAAGACCCTGGTCGAAAATCAGACTGGCAGAAAGGTCAAGAGGTTGAGGACTGACAATGGCCTTAAATTTTTCAATGAGGCATTTAACATTTTTTGTGTTGCCTCAAGTATTGTAAGGCACAAAACTACTATAGATACTCCATAACAAAAATGGTTTGGTGGAAAGGTTTAATTAAACTATTTTGGAAAGAATTAGATGCATGTTGACTAGTGCTTGATTAAAGAAGGTGATTTGGACTGAGACCGTTTCGACAATAGCATATATGATAAACAAATGTCCTTCGACTCCGTTAGATATGAAGACACCTGAAGAATTTTGGTTGGGACATCCACCAGATCTCAACAAACTAAGAGTATTTGGTTGCATGGCATATGCTTACATTAGGCAAGACAAAGTCAAACCTAGATCTCTAAAATGCATGTTCATGGGATATCCTGAAGGAGTCAAAGCTTATAGGGTATGATGCCTAGAGCCAGGTCAAAAGAGGTGTATCAACAGTAGAGATGTAGTTTTCAATGAAGTCGAAGGATAAGATCAAGATACTAAAGAGACTGAGGAAACTGTCAATGACTACCTACTGGTAAGAGATAGGTCGAGAAGAATCATCAATCCACCTCAGAGACTTGGTTATGTAGATCTTATAACTTATGCCTTAATCTCTGCAAGTGAGGTTCTAGAAGAAGAACCTAAAGACTATAAGGAAGTTATGAGGAGTCAAAATAATAATGAATCGCTGAAGGCCATGGATGATGAGATGAATTCTCTTCACGATAACAACAAATTGGTGGGGTGGGCGTGGATCGAACTCTAGTTTTAGCATGTCATTGAAGTTTGCTCACATGCTGATGTCGAAGTAATGCATATTGAAGTCGAAGTTTGTTCTAACATGCATTAGTCAATATTGTTAGGTTTGTTAGCATGTTGAATTGAGTATTGCATATAATCACAATTGTTTAAGTTAACTTGTAATGGGTAATTGTTAAAAAGTCCATTAGGTTAATTTTCTTATAAATAACATACTAGTCTCTCATCTTTGAATAAGAAAAAATAGGAAGATAAAATCCTAATTCAAAAGTGAGAGGGTTATTTGTTATTCTTGTATACTTGTAATCTTGTTTTAAAAGAAAGAAAAGAATAATAGTTTATAACCAAATACTTGTTGTTATCCTTGTGTTTTTCATAAACCCAATCCCTTGTGAGTTTCTTGCTGATCAAACAACCAATTATACTTTGTTTCTAGGGCATTAGATTTCACAACAACAAAAGTATAAGAGAAAAAAAAATCAAATACAAATTTAAATGCTTTTAACTAATGTATTTTGTAATGAAAAACTTGAATCTTTTAAATGGTATTGAATCGTCAATTCCTTTATAAAACTAAACGATGAAGGACTACTTCAATATATATATATATATATATATATATATATATATATATATATATATATATATATATATATATATATATATATATTCAATCAACACCAACAATATCCACATTGATTGAAATAATACACTAACATCCATTGACTTCATCGAAAATCATAGTTTAAAAAAACAATCATACTCTATCATAAAGAGTATAGTTACTTGAAGCAATACAACTTCCAAAAAACTTACATTGTCTTCACCGACAATCATAGTTCCAAAACTATCATACTCCAACAAAAGAATAATATATTTCATTGAAGATAAACCACTTCAAAAATTTTACATGTCAAAAATTAGGTTGAAAGCATATGGTGCAACTTACATGTTAGTATGAAGCTCTTCTATCACCAACATAACTTCGTCACACACTACTACGAAAAATAGATTTTGTAACAAAATTTCACCTTGAGCAAAGTATCAACAGTGGTATAATATATTCAACTATGCACATTTATTTCATTTTTATTTGAAGTCAGTTCTTACCACAGTCAATGTTTTCAACCGTGGTGAAAAGTGGCGTCTGGACATGAGTTCGTATCCTAGCACCAATAATTTTTGTTTTTTAAGCCACTTTTTACCACTGTTGGAATTCCATTCCTGTTGAAAAAGTGATGTTAGTCATGGATT